>JAOTOM010004870.1:0-541023 GCA_034440615.1 Ashinkailepas kermadecensis
CTGTTCTGCAGCAAAACCTGCTCATTGTGCCCTGTTTTTGCCCTAAAGATCTTCAAATCATCCGCAAATTTCAAACCTTACTGCTTTGGCCACATTCAATGCTATTCACATATATAATGAACAATAGTGGCCCCAGTACCGACCCCTGAGGGACTCCACTAAGAACATTTTGCCATGATGACTTTGTACCATTTAGCATCACTCTCTGCTGTCTATCTGAAAGCCACAACCCTATCCATTTTAGGATGCTACCTGCAATACCATGGACCTGAAGCTGCATCATTAACCGTTTATGGGGTACCTTGTCAAAGGTCTTACTAAAGTCAAGATATGCTACATCAACCTGATTTCCCTGATCAAATTGTTCTGTAGCAAAATTCAAAAAGTCCAAGAGATTTGTGAGACACGATCGCCCTTTTCTAAACCCATGTTGAGTATCTTGAATCAATCTGTTTCCTTCCAGAAAACTAACTATTCTATCCTTGATAATTGATTCGAGTACCTTGCAGACTAGGGATGTCAGGCTTACTGGCCTATGGTTTTCAACTTTCCCTCTTTCTCCTTTCTTGAAAATAGGAACTACATTTGCCCTTTTCCAATCTGTTGGAATTTTTTTTGAGGGCGCAAATGACCCTTGAGTCACGCGCCCCTAAACTTCATCATCTCATCATCATCATTTTGTGAAACTGATCTACAAAATATTATACTAAGTGGAATTGCCACTTCCTTTTCAGCTTCCCGCAATACCCGAGCATAAATTCCTCAGGTCCTGCTGCCTTGTTTGGCTTTATTTTTCTGATATCATTGAACACAATATCACTATCAATGAAATCAACATCGTGTATCTGATCACCTGTCACTGAACTGTGGTTCACGTTTGGCAGATTAGTCATATCCTCCACTGTATACACTGATTTAAACCGCTTGCTCAGCTCCTCAACCATCTCACCATCCTCACTCAATATAGTCCCATTTACTTCCAGTGGACCAATTGTGCTTGAAACTTTACTTAGCTTGTAGAAACTAAAGAACTTTTTACTGTCCCCATTACAGTTCCTAGCCAAGTCCAATTATTTTGCTCGCAAATAATGTGGATTCCTCTGTGATGTAATTATATTAGGTGTTTAATCATCAGAAGATAATCACATCTGAACATTATTGTCCATTATATATTTCCCCATCCAGAACCTATTTTGCTTGCTTCCATCATATTTTGTTGCATGAAGTGGTGAATGTTTGCTATCTGCATTGTCAAAAATGTTTTATTTCTTGTGTTCTTGATGTTATTTTAATTCTTTTGATATTTTATGATGGAATAATGTTTCTTCAGATATGCATATTTCAACTTAAAATGCGTATCTCAAAACTTTCCATTCCCAGCCCTCTCCTAAAACAAAGTGCATTCAGACATCAAAATACACAAGAAAAATAGTGTTCACAAAACCATTTACTAGTCAGTTCTCTTGTATCTTTTCCTAGGTAGCATCTCAGCATTTAATGTGGAGGACAAGTATGCCACATCCAATGTTGAACATAATATACCAAGGTTTGTTGAATATTATTGGGTTATTTGGCATTGATCTTGATTTTGTATGCCAAGATAATAATTTTGTGGAAGGTGTCATCTGTTCCCTTGTGATTCTTCCACCTAATGTTGGCCCCTGTTTCGTATGCAGCAGCTTATCCTATTTGGATACACTCGCTATTACAGGCTCAATTGATATTGGGCTTTCCTATTGCCAGCTATTCAAAAGTTAGGACAGCCAGCTTGGGAATGCCTCAGGATGCCAATACATATGTCATTTATCTACATAACTCCAGTTCACTACAACTGGTTGCATCCTTTTTTGTATTTTTGTTGCAGATAGGCCACCACCAGTTATTAGTAGACATAGCCCTAGGGGCACCTCAGCTAGGTAACAAGCTAGTAACACCAAGGAACTCCTGGGGCCACAAAGTGAAATATGTTATGAGGTGGAAAAGGGACAAGTTTGATCCATGTACATACACATGCACAAGCACAAACCTGCATATGCACACATGAAACATGTACACCTACACATACTTCACATACATAGACACATATGCACTCGCACATCATCTATACAAGTATACATACATACACATATACTAACATGCACATACATAAACGTACACACATGCATCCATACACATTTATGCACATACATATGCACACATCTGCATAGACACACCTGTACTTACATGCAATTAAGCATATAGATACATATGTATCATCACATATGCATATGCTTGCTGATCCAGCTTTACTCACACATACTTATCTATCCACCTACATATGATTAATCCTTTTTGTAGTGTGTAATTGATCAAGGTTAATTTTTGCTCACCAGTTAGTTTCTGATATAATGCAGTCGATGCACCCTAAAGCCCAAATAACTAGTTTGTGATAATATCACAAACTATATTATAAAATAATATCACAAACTTATATATTATATAAGTGAATGAAATAAGCTCTGATAACTTTTTGATATCTTTATTAATAGGTACATGATTACAGGAAGGCAATTTTGTACCAATAATACTATTCCAAGTTCTTGGTGCTATAAATGGTATGGAGTGAAGTCTATAGGATTTCTATGAAAAAGGTACATGGAAATGATCAACATGCCTTAAATTACTTGGTAATGAATATTGGAACATATTCCAATATTCATTATAGTAATTGGTGATGTTTGATTAAAAAATATGTTGAAGTAGTAATATGTTCTGTTCCTGCACAATATGAGGGAGCTTCAGAATGTTATATTTGACAAACAATTAATTTGTAGGGTATGCATAGTGCTGATTATCTATGATTCTTAATGCCATTTTTTGTATTTTAACGATTATGTCTAATTGTGTTGAAAAATTGTTTCCCCATATTAATGCAGAATAATTTAGATAGGGAAGAATTAAAGTATTATATCAATATTTCAATTCATGAATTGTGATAAGGTATTTTACTCTTCCCATTATTCTTAGATTTCTGCTAGTTTTTGCAGCAATATATGGTATGTGATACCTCCATGTTAATTTTTCACCTATTACACCACGATATGTGATTTGCTGTTTCCTGTGAACCTTTTGAGAATTCATGGCCATGGTGAAGTAAACACTCGGTATACTGGAATAAATTTAGTACTTTGTTTTTTTTAACATTCAGCAGTGGCGTCGCCGCGATAAAAAAAAACTTCCGGGGGGGGCAATGTTCAAAGGGGGCCTCCTGCTCCCCGAAAGGGGGCCTCCTGCTCCCCAAAAGGGGGCCTCCACTGTGACAGGGCTTCCTAGTTCCTATCGTTTTTTAGGCTCTTGGTATGGTCTCAGAATGGGAAACATGATTTCATATTGATGCCTTGTTTACTCTTGGCATGGTGCATCATGTACGCAAAACGAAATAGCAATAATCTTCTTTTTATTTCGCTAAGAACTGAGTCATACCAAGGTATAAATCAGTAATATGTGCATAAATATCTAAGTGCCAAAACAAACCAATGTCTTAATGCTTCTCGACCAGAAGAATCTTCCCGCTGGCATCTAGATTGCAGCGAGCTGGCGGGACTGGTGCTGAGCATATCTTAAAGATATCTCTCATTGATCAACCCACTTCTATGTCTATCAAGTCTAATGGACTGTTCACACCTAGCGTAGTCTCGACGCAAAAAAGCCAGCGCAATGACTGACTAGGCGTAATCCCGACGCACTGGGCGTAATATCGACGCGTTGACAGACCAGTGCAGCGGCATCGCCTAGATGCGAGTACGCCAGCGATCAACCGACATTGACAATTTTGGAATTGCTTAAAACACAAATTGTCATACCCAGTTAATGGTGTGCTCAAAAATGTAGTATCAGTGTTCTATATAAATATAAGCTTTGGTTGAACTTGCATCATACCTATTTCCGGTATCGAAAGAAGCTTTTCAACGCAAAGTATGTAAATACCTGCCATCCTTTCATCTCACCTGTTCTTGGCTTGCTTGCATCTTCCGAGAGAGACATGTTGCAACTTTACAAGCTGAAAAAACCGCAGCCGATGTGGCACCAATCCGTCGAAGATCAGCAAATATGGCGACCGCAGTTTATCCCGAGCAGTCTGTCGACCTTGCGTCAAGGCCGCTGGTGCGCCGAGCGGAAAAAGTTGAGAAAATCCAACATTCTCCGCTCGGAAATCGCCAGCGTTTTGTAGGACTCGGCAGACAGCTGACGCAAGGCCGGCGCAATTGCAGAATTGGCGGACTCATTGGGTCCCATGCTAGCTTTGCGTCGATTCCGACAGTGCGTCGAGATTACGCTAGGTGTGAACAGTCCATAACTGAATTAACTTAGATTCATCACTACTGTTCATCAGTCATTCCCATCAGATTGATGTCGTAAGCAAGCTTAAACGATAATGTCTTAGTCCTAGGACGACAATTTCGCGAAGGTGACAACGAGAAGTTGATTGAGTTGGTTTTATTATCGCCATCTTAGGGATTCATTTATTTTTATAACATTTGGTGCTGGCTGCAAGGCACCGGGCACACAAGCTAAAATAATAAATTAAATCCTCAGTGAATATATTCATGACAAGAACAAGCATTGAACAACAATGGATACATGACAATGCAATGTAATGTAACAATGTAATGTAACCATGGCAATGCATAAATAACGCAAAACCTTCAAATTCCTCGCCGCCACGCCTGTGGTTTTCGCTGTGCTGTACAGTTTTGTAAATGCTTCAGGATGCACAATCGTCGTTGCGCAGTCGACGTCGATTTGCTTCAGGATAATTTTGTAAGTCAGTAGAGAGTTTTTTGTACTAATGCCATCAGCACCCTCCTCCAACAGAGTTCAGTGACTTTAGAATTGTTTCAACTTGGATTTCATTGGTGTCTTGCTCCCAAATAGCATAGTCATGCCCTGCAATGTATTCAATTGGATCTTTGTTAGAAACAGAAGTAAAGAAAATATACGACCTTCAATATACCAGGAGGTGCTGAGTTGACATCAAAAGTAACGATAAAGATTATACTGTATTGCTCAACGCTTCGGCCAGGGGCCATCGTCAGGAGTGATGAAAAAACCATCAAACTTAAACAAATTGAGAACAAAAAGCATGCGGGATAAAAGCGTGCAAAAAGACACGTGGAATCCAGAAGAGCCTCTTCAGTGGTGCAGGCACTCACAAAAACTCCAAACCAGAAAATGATCCAAAAGGTCTTCTATCAGTATACCTGATGAAGAAATGCATGAAAAATCATTTACAAAGATATTGTTCAATAAGGAACAAGTAGTATGTTGTACCCGAGTAGCATTTGTGATTGTGGGCAGAAAACTATATCACAATAGTTGGTTTGAGAATCTCTCCATATTTCTGTCATTTTGTATATTTTGAAGATTGTAGTTGAAATCTCCTGTTATAATTGTGAGTTTCCTCCCATTCTCTATCATTTGTAGCCATTTTCAGTGCGTTCAAGAAAATTATTGTGGGGGAAAGTTGGGGGATGATAAATCTGGCAAATGATTATTGATCTAGTACTATTTTGAGACTCAAGTTTGATTTCAACAGCAGCAGCTTCATCAAGTTGATCTACAATATCTTTTCTTTCTCTTGATTCCAAACTATTGTGAATGTAAATTGCAGACTGCCTTCTCCCTGCCTTTGACTTGCTGCATACATTTTGTATGCTCCCTAAAACTCAAATAATCAACCATACATGTTGTAATTGCTCATTTTGAAGAACTTTTCTGTATCTTTGCTAAGCCATGTTTCTGATAAACATACTGCTGACCAGTTGATTCCTGTTGTAGCTAAAAAGTTGTATAAGTCATCAAATTTATTCTTCATAGACCTAACATTTAAGTGTATTATGGAAAACCCCCTGTGCACATCTGCTCTAAGTGTGCTTGGAAGTACATAATCACATTGTCTCAGGGTGTTTTCACATTCAGAAAATTCATCTTCCAATCCATGTTTTAAATAGTTCAGAAAACTGGCCTGCCCTTGCTATATGTCTCCGCTCAATGTAATATTTATTGAATCAATTTATTGGCACACATGAATACCTTACCTGGACTTTCGTTTTATGTTTCACCTAAATAACCTAGTTCCGATACCAGTATATTTTACCAGTGATGGACATCTGAGCCTATTCAGATCGTTATGCCTATGTTTATTTTTATTTTGAAGCGATCTTATCTCAAGATCACTACCTGGTCGTCCTCTGTTTCACTGCGGTTGTAACATGTTCTGTCGGTGACATGTCCTCGTACTGCTGACTCCCTCCCACGCTGTTTTGAAATATTCTTCAGAGAAATGCGCCTTTCCAATATGAAGCAGAGTGTCCACCTAATTTATCTTGTTCAGTTATAATGAGCATAGGTCAAGAGTTCTACTACCATGACTTGTGCCAAGGTCGGAAACTGAACGATGTTAGATTACATCACGGATCACTTAATGATTTGTTTCATCATCATGTATGTAGCTTGGTGTCGAGGTTAATATTTCTGTAGTAAGGACACATACAAATACACAAATAATATTGCCACCCTCTCCACCTTCGTGGCTAGTGCTATTGCATTTCATGTGGTAATCTTGAAGAAGCTGTGAACACTGAACAATGATGAACTCATTCCCACGTAATAAACCATTAGGCCGTGAGCAGTGGCTTAGCCTGGCTGTACATCGCTACACAATCTGACTAACTGGGAACTTTCTATATCTCCAGTGACATCCATATTATACAAGCTAACCATGGAAATGGATCCATTACGGCTACCATCTATGTCGCCTACTGTTAAGCTGGAGTTCGATGATGCCGCACCAGATGGCGATGGGGACGCGGCGACCCGGCCAGGATGTAATTGGTCCACTTTTCAACGCCTCTGTCTGAACGTCAAGCGCGGCGACGATGAAATGGTGAGCTGCGGCCCATGAAGCTCACATGTCGTTTTCAAGCGCAATCAGAAGCAACGCTGGATGGTGATTTGCGAACATTCATGTACATGGCTCAAGTGAAATATTCACCTGAATTGTTTCCACTTGTTGATGAAGCCTGGTCCTCTTGTGTACCTCAATATTTGTATTATCTGCATGAGAACGACATGTGTGTCGTTTTTTATCCGTCTCCCCCGTCACATCTTCAAGAGAGGCACACATGAATACTCGGTCAGCCGTTGCATGATGTGACGTATAACGTGTAGGCAGGGGTGCAATCTATGTATTCCGGAAGTGGGTGTCACTGCAGATGACCCTTAGGTGGAGAAAATCTTGTTCGTAGTCGGATTAGTGTGCAATTCCTTACTCGGGAGATGTACAAGGTGCGCTGCTGGTTGTACATTCGTAATACCAGCTTGGTTGCCGTTTAGGGTGCAATACAGAATAGGAATATGATGGAATTAAGTACCGTTGGTGGGTTTCGACCAATACCCTGACAACCGCCACCACTCTGCACGGTCCCGCCAACCTTTTTCACATGCAGGATGGGCCGACTCCTGTCGCCATTGCGATCGATCCTTTGGCGCCTGTGGGCGGGCCGATGGATGACTTCGCCTCCATTGTTCCGCCATCTCCGCCGCACGACTTCCCTGGCTTCTCACCTGAAGCTATACGGGGGTAAGCAGTCTTCTTTAGCTTGGGATTCCTGTTTACGTGCTACGCCGGCTAGGGACATATAAGCTTCATGGCAGCTTCTTCCGTGTCGTCTTGTCACCTGTATTCTATTAGCACTCATCATTTGAGGAGCGACATGGGTCGTGCAAAGATTAATCCGTATATCGGTATTGCAACCTGTTGCTTGTTTAACTATGCCCAATGTTGTGGGCTTGGTTCTTAGATATATTCTCTTTTGTCTGATTGTAAATGTGGATTACATTGAAGATCTCGCCTCCATTTGTCCGATGTCCCCGCCATACGACATCCCCGGCTTCACACCTGGTGCGTCACGCAGGTATGCAACGTTCTTTGGTCGCGGGCTCTTTTTGATGCACCACGCCGTCTACGGACGTGCAAGCTCTGTGCCCGCCTGTTGTTCCGTTCCGTTTTTCCAGTTGTGCTTGATGCATTTCCATGCATCAGTTGTAGGAGCTCCATAAGCCCTGCAAAGTGCGTGCCAACTGCCGGTTTGGTAAGCGGTTGTTCGTTTAGCTGCATCCAATGTGGGTGCGGTTAGAGTATCGGTCAGCGTTCTACTACCTGAGTATCTCTGTGTGTCTTCTTAGTCCTGTTGGTCAAGGTTTGAATGCCAACACCAATTCTTCGACATCCCAGCTGAAATTAGCCAACCGCTGGAGGTGCGCTCTTAGTAAAAGCAATTTTAAGCTCGGGAGTAGGGGACGAGTGGTCTAGGGGTAAGATACTCGTCTCACAATCGAAATATTGTGGGTTCGAGGCTCATCTGTCGCTACTCTTCGCCCGCGACCAATCGGCGTGAGATATTGGCGACGCTACATGACTGAACAGTCGACGTGTCGTAAAACCAATAGCCAACCAACTAAGCTCGGGAGTGGAAGGAAATCCTACCTTTAATGCCAGCCGTCGTGCCAGAATTATGTGGTGGTTTCAGAGCTATCCTCGCACCATCAGCAGGCTAACGTCTGTGTAGCCCACGTGAGCAGCGGTCGAGCGGTTCCGGGTCGAGGCGTGGAGGCATTGTAACGGGGAGGAGAACATCGAAACCATCATTATTGCCAGATATTCGTGACGTCAACCCTTTACATTTCGCCTGGTTTCTTACCACTCGACCTGCCCTTGAGCGGAGGCGTCACTTCGTGAATGATTCTATATTGTTCAGGAAGTGTGCATGATCGGTCGACCACCAATAAAATCAGTACGGTCCAATGGTAACTCATTACATATGAAGGCTTCCCTATCTCGATACTTGTTAAGTCATCCCAACTGACTTGGGTTCGTATTTGTGTGCTCGATCCAGTACGTTATGAACGCTGTATTACAGATGCAGTAAATTCGCCCCGGCGGCTTAACAGCCAGCTGTTCCGTGGTAAATATGCACCACAGATCACCTGCGTGTATTTTGACGCTGACCCACGGATATGCGCTCGTCTTCAGAGGTACCAGTAAATTGGCCAGACTTCAACAACAGCAGACGACCATGATCGGTGAGTCCTGACATGCGTGTCTGATGAGACACGATGTCTTACTAGACAGGTTCATCAGCAAAGGTTGTCTCGTCACGAGTGTAATGCTGGATCACCGATTGTGATTCACTGATCACTGATCAGCAGTGATGCAGCGACTGTGTTCGCAAGAGTATGATTTAAGGTAACCACGTCCACATAAGCTCATAGATTTCGGTTAACGGTGATGATACACGTCATTCAATCTTTCTTCAATTATTCAGTTATGTGATTGTTGTTTTTTCAGATAAAATTCCTACACTCCGAACCCGGAAGTATAATATATAGTATACTATAGTGTATTATATAGTATAATATAGTATAGTATAATATAGTCTAGTATAATATATTGTATTATAATATAGTGTAATATAATATAGTGTAGTATAATATAGTATAGTATATGGCATAATATATAATAAAGCACAACATAATAGCACAGGACACCGTTTGCTTAGAGCCGTGGTGCTCCCTTCCTGGATGTGTACATCAATTACAGTGGCCTTACGGGTTGTGCCCATTGCACACCCGACGCACGTGTCGGCTCACCGGGCGGTACGGCTGCTGCGTCTGACATGCCGCCTCATCTTTGCCGAGAGTTTACCTGAACAGTGGAAACACTGCCTCGTGGTGCCGATTCGGAAATGGTGTGACAAGCAGGCCAGCTAATTGGGGTCCGTGTATTACACTATGCGACATAGCAAGGCTATTGATAAGTTGCTGCACGGTTATTTAGATGCTTAGCAAATCCTTTTTTTTAGCGAGAGTAAACTGTGTTCCGATTCGTGACTTGTCCGGTCGATACTTCAAAAGCAGAGTATTTGCTACTTCAGTGCAGGTAATGTGATGTACGTTGTGCTGCTCCAACTCAAGGCTTCGTGTGCCCTGTCAAAGGATAGCATGCTCATAAATCGCTCTTATGTTTCAGGTGCTACTGCGTCTCATTCTGCCTACGGGAGGAAAGACCGCGATGTTGGTGAACGGATAACCTCTGGAATTGGATCGCAGTGTAGTATTAACAACATCAACACCAACACCAACAATAGCAACAGTAGCCAGTGCTCTGTGAACACAAGCGACACTTCGCGACAACCTTCCACTCAGCCGGCAGCGAGATCATATGACTCTGACGTGTGTGCCAAGGTGTTCAAGAGTCGTGGAGGTTCAAGAGTCGTGGAGTCGCGGAGACTTTCAAGAGTCGGAGACAGACACAAGTGTCAGACATGTGATAGGTCGTATGCTTCCAAGTCCGGCTTAGTTATTCACACGAGAACACACACAGGAGAGAGACCATATAAATGCTATACATGCGAAAAGGCGTTTGCATCCAAGTCCGTCTTAGTTATTCACATGAGAACCCACACCGGAGAGCGACCATACAAACGTGACACATGTGACAGGACGTTTCCTGTCCGGGCTACACTCGTTAACCACATTAAAACCCACACCGGAGAGCGACCGTACCAATGTGAGACATGCGACCGGTCGTTTCCTGCCAAGTTCAGCTTAGTTATTCACATGAGAACCCACACCGGGGAGCGACCATACAAATGTGATACATGTGGCAGATCGTTTGCTTTCAAGTCCAAATTAGTTATTCACATGAGAACCCACACCGGAGAGCGACCGTACAAATGTGAGACATGTGACCGGTCGTTTCCTGTCAGGTCCAGCTTAGTTATTCACATGAGAACCCACATAGGAGAGCGACCTTTCAAATGTAATACATGCGACAGGGCGTTTACTGTGAAGGCCCATTTAGTTACACACATGAGAACACATACCGGAGAACGACCGTACAAATGTCGTACATGTGACAGGTCGTTTACTCTCAAGCGCAACTTAGTTATTCACATGAAAACCCACACCGGGGAGCGACCATACAAATGTGATACATGTGGCAGATCGTTTGCTTTCAAGTCCAAATTAGTTATTCACATGAGAACCCACACCGGAGAGCGACCGTACAAATGTGAGACATGTGACCGGTCGTTTCCTGTCAGGTCCAGCTTAGTTATTCACATGAGAACCCACATAGGAGAGCGACCTTTCAAATGTAATACATGCGACAGGGCGTTTGCTGTGAAGGACCATTTAGTTACACACATAAGAACACACACCGGAGAACGACCGTATATATGTGGTACATGTGACAGATCGTTTCCTGTCAAGGCCAACTTAGTTGTTCACATGAGAACCCACACCGGAGAACGACCTTTCACATGTGGTACATGTGACAGGTCGTTTGCTGCCAAGGGCAGGTTAGTTATTCACATGAGAACCCACACCGGAGAGCGACCTTTCACATGTGGTACATGTGATAGGTCGTTTGCTGTCAAGGGCAGGTTAGTTATTCACATGAAAACTCACACCGGGGAGTGACCGTTCAAATGTGGGACATGTTATAGGTCGTTTACTGTCAAGCCTAGCTTAGTTATTCACATGAGAACCCACACCGGAGAGCGACCTTTCACATGTGTTACATATGAAAGGTCGTTTCGTGCTCAGACCACTCTAAGTGAGCGCAACAGGACCCATACATGAGAGCGACCTTAAAATGTGAGACATGTGACAAGTCGTGGACTGTCCAGCCCGAATTAGTTAGTCACATGAGAACCCACACCGGAGAGCGACCTTACAACACCACTAGCATCGGCGCTACGCACATGGAGCTTGTGGGAGTATGTTGTAGAACAGCGAGGTGTGGTGAACCGGTGTTGAGAGGTCTGTGCTGTTGGGTGTTGGGAACCGCTCGTAACCGTGGTTTATACTAGTGAAATATAGGTAGTTTGGCCACCCTAGCCTCTGCAACTTTCTGTAGTGCGTGCTCACCAATAGGCGGCAAAGGCTGACTGGCCAAGAGCGACATTCTCCAGCATGTTCATCAGCAAGTGATAACCTACAACTATTCGTATCACCGCGAGAGAGATTAATCATCGAAGACAACAACCTCGATATAAGCTTTCCTGGTGTTGTTTCCTCCTGTCAGAGAAGGCATAAGAACTTCGGCATACGGAGCTAAATATATTTACTTGGCTTTGGGCCTCAGTCGCCGTGTTAGCACGAGGACTGGAGGGGAGAAGGGTAATCCGCCCACCACTCCTTTTTTGCGAACTTTGAACTGACCGGGATATTGCAGTAAAGTCTTGTGACTGATGAAAGTGGATAATCATATCGGACAAATCGAACTTCGTTGGCAAGCATAGGAACAACGGAGATGCAAACTTGACTGGCCGCATGGAGGCGGTCGAGCGTTCGAGTTCAGAAAGGTTTCGTCGGTGCGATGCGGGGTGTGGCGGCCACTTGCCGTTATCTGACTTGCCCCTGAAGGCATTGCCCGAGAGTTATGAAACTGCTGGTGATGCGAATTGACTTCGTCCCCCCCCCCCTAGGGGACGAATGTAATAGGGGTAAGATGCTCGTCTCGCAATCGAATGCTTGTGGGTTCGAGTCTCACCTGTCGCTACTCCTCGTCCGCGACCAATCGGCGTGAGAGATTGGCGACGCTACAGGACTCAACGGTCGACGTGTCGTAAAACCAATAACCCCACCCCCTAAGGGTCTCGCATGTGCAGTCCCCTAGGATCACATGCTAGCACAAGGAGATGGGATCAAGGGAAAGGTGGTGGAATCCAAGCCCCACCAAAGGTATGGAAATCTCTAACCCTGCGTGAAGCCAATTTCTGTTGAAAAGGTGGATATGACTGTGTGCCATAGCTGAACATTGACTGTGGATAAGGGATCTGGACCCCCGCAGTGTCTAGAACACTGAGTACAATGTGTTTGCTAATTCATTGTAAATAATGTCATTTAGATTGTGCTCCTCCAACTGAAGGATCTTGTGGTCTGTCCAAAGGTAACATCCCCATAACTCACTGTCTCGGGTTCCAAGTGCTATTGTGTCCCATTTTGCCTGCGAGGAGAATGATTGTTCTGTAGGTCCACGGACAACCATGAATATTGCATAGCAGTGCAGTATTAACAGCGCCAACAACAGCAACAACAGCTAGTGTTCTTTGAACACCAGAGACGTTTCGCGCCGAAAAAAATCGACTCAGTCGGCATGGAGTTCGTATCACTGTTGTAGCCGCCCAGGCGAACCGTTACACTGCCCTGTGTGGTAAGGTGTTCAAGAGTAGCAAACAACGTCTGCTTCATCACCACTGCACGCGGGTACAAAGATGTACATTGACGGCAGTTGCGGCAGACATTCAAACCAGATAATCAGTGTTTCGAGTTTCAAACTGTAGAGACCCCTGATAATCCTCACCAGTGGGAAGACGTACTACTCTGAAACGTATGGTGCAACGTTTATTGACAGGTTGGATATGATTAACCACAGGAGATCCCATACCGTCGAGCGTCCACACACGTTCAGCATGTGTTTCCGGAGCGTTTCTTCAATCGGATGCTTTGGTTCAGCAAATGTGAATGCGCACCAGAGAGCGACCATACAAATTTGGGACACAACGGGTCGTTTCTGTCAAGGCCAGCATAGTTAGTCGCATGAGAACCCACACCGGGGAGCGATGTTATAAACATGAGGCATGTGACAGGTCGTTTGCCGTCAAGGCCGGCTTAGTTTGTCACATGAGAACTCATACCGGGGAGGGACTGTACAAATGTGAGACATACGACAGGTCGTTTAATGTCAAGGTGAGCTTAGTTTCTCACATGAGAACTCACACCGGCGAGCGATGTTATAAACATGAGGCATGTGACAGGTCGTTTGCCGTCAAGGCCGGCTTAGTTTGTCACATGAGAACTCATACCGGGAAGGGACTGTACAAATGTGAGACATACGACAGGTCGTTTAATGTCAAGGTGAGCTTAGTTTCTCACATGAGAACTCACACCGGCGAGCGACCTCACAACTGTGGGACACGCGATTGGTCGTCTGTACCCGCTGGTTTGATGCCATGCTAATGTTAATTTTTAATTGGTCCCATTGAATCTGAAAAAAATGCCCTGAAAACAATGAGTTGGATCTCCTGGTTGGGTGATTTCCCCAGCATTCTGTGTAACTAGTGGTAAACAATCATGTTAGAGACCTAGCAGATGCCATCACATTCCGCAGTGAAGCCAGCGATCGTAACTCGTGTGGGCAGGGAAATGGGGTTCCTTTGGTTACCACAGCTGTCCCCAGAAGCGGTGTGGAAGAACGCAGGTGTTTCCGGTGCTCGCGTAGTCTGCAATGCCCGTCCTTCCTTTCCAATTCTAGCATCCACTCCGAGCCAGCGTCCCTTTGTATGTTCTTACTTCTTGTCTAGGCACTTTGTAACTTTGCTCCCAATTATATTTAGCATTACGGTTAGCAGGGGCGGTTCCATGAATTGTCATGGGGGCACTTCGACTCCGGAGGGGCGCCTCTCTCGGACAAATGTGTGCGGATGAGGGTGGGGGTGCACCCGAGTACAATGTAGGGGTGCATTGTCCTTACAAGAGGCGCTACGGGCTGATAATTTAGAGCAGGGTGCACTTGAACACACTGAAGAGCGCCTTTTATCTTGGTTGGATGCTTATATCTTGAACATTTCGACGGGGGTGTAATCAGCCTCCACGGATGGGCACCAATTTTCATGGGGCACATGTACCCAGTAACCCCCACACCCGTTCCCACCTACCTTGCCCACGCCCCTGACGCCTGTGGATGTAAGCACACCGAGGACAGCCGGGGAAGGAAACGACCATGGACCTGAGGGACTCCACTAAGAGCATTTTGCCATGATGACTTTGTACCATTAAGCATCACTCTGCTGTCTATCTGAAAGCCACAACTCAATCCATTTTAGGATGCTACCTGCAATGCCATGGACCTGAAGCTGCATCATTAACCGTTTATGGGGTACCTTGTCGAAGGCCTTACTAAAGTCAAGATATGCTACATCAACCTGATTTCCCTGATCAAATTGTTCTGTAGGAAAATTTAAAAAGTCCAAGAGATTTGTGAGACACAATCTCCCTTTTCTAAACCCATGTTGAGTATCTTGAATCAATCTGTTTCCTTCCAGAAAACTAACTATTCTATCTTTGATAATTGATTCGAGTACCTTGCAGACTAGGGATGTGAGGCTTACTGGCGTATAATTTTCAACTTTCCCTCTTTCTCCTTTCTTAAAAATAGGAACTACATTTGCCCTTTTCCAATCTGTTGGAATTTCATTTTGTGAAACTGATCTACAAAAATATTATACTAAGTGGAATTGCCAGCTCCTTTTCAGCTTCCCGCAATACCCTAGTATAAATTCCATCAGGTCCTGCTGCCTTGTTTGGCTTTATTTTTCTGATATAATTGAAAACAACATCACTATCAATGAAATCAACATTGTGTATCTGATCACCTGTCACTGAACTGTGGTTCACGGTTGGCAGATTTGTCACATCCTCCACTGTAAACACTGATTTAAACTGCTTGCTCAGCTCCTCAACCATCTCACCATCCTCACTCAATATAGTGCCATTTACTTCCAGTGGACCAATTGTGCTTGAAACTTTACTTAGCTTGTAGAAACTAAAAAACTTTTTACTGTCCCCATTACAGTTCCTAGCCAAATCCAATTATTTTGCCCGCCTTGCTGCTCTGGTTTTCTGCTTCACAGCATCTCTAGCTTTTTTATACGACCTTAGATTTACGACATTTGAAGCTTCCTTAAATACTCTAAATGCATCTTTCTTAGCCTTAATTGATCTCCTCAAATCTGGTGTAAGCCATGCTGGCTTTCCTACACTTCTTTTGCACCTTTGCTTTTGGGGGACATGTCTAATCTGAATTTCCCTCAAGTAAGATTTGAACTTTTCCCACATTTCACAGGCATTTAAATCAAAAAATTATTCTTCCCATTGTATGGCACTTAAAGCATCTCACATGGAGTCAAAGTCTGCCCTGTTAAAATTTGGAATCTTTGCCAAGTTATCCTTGATTGTCCCTGCTATTTGTACCTTAAATCTCACTATGTTATGGTCACTTCTTCGCAGAGTTTCTCCTACAGTCAAGTCTTGAACTAAATCACTTAAATCTGAGAAGACAAGGTCCAAGAATGAGCCCTGCCTGGTTGGTTCCATTACAAACTGGTGTAAGAACAAGTCCTCTTCAAGGCATTTCCTAAACAGTTTACATGATGGGGAGCCAACACCAACATGTTCATATCCTTTTAGATTAAAGTCACCAAGAATAAGGCATTTCCTCTGAAAGTTTCTACTGATTTCCTCACAAATCACCTTATCGAGCTCCAGTTGCTGAGAATGTGGCAAGGTTCCTGATCGATACAAAGCTCCAATCCTCAGTGTATTGCTATTGCCTCTTCCCACAGCAACATCAAGCCAAATGGACTCCACAGACACATTTTTACCCCATCTGCTACTTTCTGAGAACTGTATAAACTATTTACATAGAGCATTACACCACCCCCTTTCACTGCTGGACCCCTATTGCATGAAAACATATTGTATCCCTGGATCTCATAGTCCTGCAAGTTATCCCCAAAATATCCCTCACTGACCCATGCCTCAGTAATGCAAACAAAATCTGGTTTCTCCTCAGCAACATAACACTTGTAACACAACACAACACATAACATAACACATAACTCATCAAATTTTGATCAAATGCTCTGAGCATTAAGCATCATACACTTAACAAAAGTTCCATAACCCTCTTTGGCTTTTTCATGTTGAGTAGCTCTATCATCTCTGGATGAGCTACCACTCTGCCCCCTTGATCTACTGCTACCCCTATTTGCTGACTGTGAGGTGTTTGCAAGACCTCTCTCTCTATCAGCTACATCCCCCCATGACCTGCCTAGTTTCCCTGTTTCCTACTGAGAGCCTCCTCATACCTTTAGTAAGGCCTTTGACAAGGTACCCAATAAACGGTTAATGATGCAGCTTCAGGTCCATGGTATTGCAGGTAGCATCCTAAAATGGATAGAGTTGTGGCTTTCAGATAGACAGCAGAGAGTGATGCTAAATGGTACAAAGTCATCATGGCAGAATGTTCTTAGTGGAGTCCCCCAGGGGTTGGTACTGGGGCTACTATTGTTCATTATATATGTGAATAGCATTGAATGTGGCCTAAGTAGTAAGGTTTTGAAATTTGTGTATGATTTGAAGATCTTTAGGGCAATCACAGGGCACAATGAGCAGGTTTTGCTGCAGAAAGACTTCGACGAGCTTGTGAAGTGGTCCGAAATATGGCAAATGAAGTTTAATTTTAATAAGTGCAAAGTCATGCATGTAGGTAGGCAGCAGCCAGCATATGAAGGCTCCATACTTGATGGGAGGCCAAGTGCTATCTGTGACTCAGCAGGAGAAGGACTTAGGTGTTATTTTGAACACAAAATTGGGGGCATCAGAACAGACCAAAGAAGCCAGGAAGAAGGCACTAAGAATGCTTGGGGCAATACAGAGGAACGTCTCATACAAAAGTGAGGAGGTCATCAGGAAGCTTTACTGTGCATATGTCATGCCACATTTGGAATACTGTGTCCAAGCTTGGTCCCCTAGTTATCAGAAAGATTGTTGGCTTTTAGAGAGAGTACAAAAGAGGGCAACAAAAATTGCTAATAGTATAGGTAACCTGGCATATGAGGAAAGATTGAAGAAATTGAATATATTTTCACTCAGCTATAGAAGGCTGAGAGGAGATCTCATCGAGGTTTTTAAATTTGTTCATGGCCAGGATAAGGGATATCTCAGGGAAATGTTTGAATTTAACAGAAATGATGCAATTAGAGGTCATCAATTCAAAATTAAAC
Source organism: Ashinkailepas kermadecensis (assembly GCA_034440615.1). Classification (NCBI taxonomy): domain Eukaryota; kingdom Metazoa; phylum Arthropoda; class Thecostraca; family Neolepadidae; genus Ashinkailepas; species Ashinkailepas kermadecensis. The sequence goes on from JAOTOM010004870.1 coordinate 17,895, forward strand.
TGCAGGACAAGGTTAAGACACAGCACAGCAGGACAAGGTTAAGACAGTCTTTCTTCACCAACAGGGTATTAGAACACTGGAACCAGCTGCCAGGAACCATTGTCAGTAGTAACACACTGAACATCTTTAAAAACGGCATAGACAATCATTATAAGAATAGGGGGCTTGTTTTTCTGTATTCCAGGGTTGCTCGACAGATTTGGTGGGCAACTGGTTCAGTGTCCAAAGTGCAACCAAGAAGGGCCCTTGTGCAGTGTTAAATTATTCGTAAAATAAGGTGGAATTTAACATTTTCTGAACATTCAATCGACATCCTTCTCCAAGAAGTATCGACATCCTGCTTCTTGATGCATGCCTATGAAGTCTTCGTGTCTCCTTTCGAACAGTACCTCATTTATTAAGTATCCTGACCATGCTCTTGATAAGGGATGGTGATACACAAACATTTTGCAATGCAATTTCAGGTAAAGGGATTATCCATAATGGGATATGGCATACAGCACCAGCCTATAGAATACGTTCTCCCAAATATAGCTCTTCCTGATGTATAGATATCAAAACAACTCATGAAGGTACAGCCATTGGCTCAAATTTAAGTCTGTAAGGCATCAAAAGCATTTGAAATGACACTAATTCCAGGACAAATTTTGACATCCTACTGTGCTTGTTTCGACATCTCACACCTAACGAAAAACCATTATTTTAACACTGCCCTTGTGGCTCATAGTTGCACTGATCTTTTATGTCTTTATGTCATTAGCATAGAAGCTAAGAGAGGCATTTATAAACAGGTGAGGTATAACATTAGAAGTTCTGAAGTTGACCAATACTGAATCAGATCCCCAAATTTAAAGGTTTTGAATGCTTAGTCCTTTTGATTCCAAGATGTTTTGAACTGTTAGAGGCTATGAGCATTAGAGGTTCTGATATAAACCCATATTCATGTGTGCTTGATTAATAAGTGGCATTTACCAGTAGTTGTTTTTATTGCCATTGTTCAAACATTGAATGCTGTATGTTGACTGTCTATTTTGGTTTATTTGGTGTTTGCATTGCTTGAATTTTTAGTGTCCTTGATAAAGGATGAGTGATGCCCTGTTCCTTTATCACCTGAATTTGCTATCTTTGGATTGCAAAAGTAAATATTAAATTATGTGTTTTAAGGAAGCTTTGGTTTCTAAGTTTTGATGTTCAATGTTGAACAGGGTTAAAATAATGATTTTCATTAGGTGTGAGATGTCAAAACGAGCACAATAGGATGTCAAAATTTTACATGGAATTAGTGTCTTTTAAAATGCTTTTATGTCTTTCAGACACAAACTTGAGCCAATGTCATACTTATGACTGCACCATGACTTTATGACTTTACCATTGGTTTTGATATTCATAATTTAGGAAGAGCTATATTCTGGATAATGAGAAAAAACACCTTGCAATATACTGGTTTTGTATGCCATATCACATTGTCAGTAATCCCTTTACCTGAAATTGCATTGTAAAATGCTCGTGTATCACCATACATTATCCAGAGCATGTGCATAATACTTCTGAACCAGATATTGTTAGAAAGGAGATGCAGACTTCATAAGCATGCATCAAGAAGCCAGATGTCGGTACTACTTGGAGAAGGATGTCAATTGAGTGTTCAGAAGTTGGTATATTCCACCCTATTTCACGAATAATTTATCACTGATGTTGAAACATGCCAATCCAAGCATAAATACTTTGCAAGGGAAGGCAATTTTGCCTTGCATTGTGAGTGATAACATTGTCAAAAAAAAGTGGCAATGGTAAACATTGCCACTGCTACAACATTGTCAATACTGAATGACCTTCAGCCATGTGTTGCATGGTTGATCACTGCTATTTTTTCTTCATTTGACCCTAACATTAACATCCTAGCCTGTCTGCACCTGCTACAGGTCTATTGTTAAATATGCTATCTTTTGTTTGACATGTGGTGAATTCAATTGAAATATTCCTTGACTTCTTTCCAAGTGCCAGTCTTGCTCTTGACAGTTGACACAGGTGGTTCAATGAGGTTTTGGGCTATTAACCAAGATTGTAAATGATTGCTGTTTTTGACAATTATCATGTCGTATTTGGAATATTTAAGGACCTATTTTGAGATAAATAAATCCATATGTCTGAACTGCTGGATGGAATGCTGAGCTGTACCTCAGAATGTATATCATGATTTTGATCCTTTGGATTTTGGTAGCATGTATTTTATATTAAATTGAATACCATGCAGCATCTTCTTGCCAAAAGTGTTTTCCTGGAGTTTAAAAACTCAGTTGAATGTAATCAACATACTTTTCATGGTGAAATCACTGCTTTTTTAGATATATGTACTTCAACTTGAATAGCTACATCTCAAGCATTTTCCATTGCCCCAAAAATGAGAATCATCAATGAAATCACATCAGAATGCAACATAAAAATGTGTGTTTGAACAAGAACTGTACCAGGGGCCACTTGTGCATATCTACCTAGGTGTATTTCAGCAGTTCATGCAGAGGAGAATTGCTCAGCATCAAACATTTGTATAATATGCCAGGTGTTGTTGGACATTCTTTGATTGTTTGACATTTCTCATGATATTTATATGCCAAGAGGATAGTTTTCAGTCAGGTGCCACCTGTTCCCCTCCTCCTATGCCATCATTGGTGTCTCAACTGGATGGATCGGCTTCTCATGTTTTCAGCAATGCCAATGTGTGGTATCTTTATTTGTTACATAGCATTCAATATTGTCTAATCCAGTCCATAAGTACAAGTTGTACAATATTGTGATGTATGCCTGAGCTTACTATCATGTTTCCACATATGTATTTTAAGTTTAAGGCTGTATTGCATCAATTATATTACTTTTATATCTGCCTGATTCACATATTTTTCACTCCATGAGTAACATTTGGTACTGCTGACTTGGCTTCACCCTGATGTCTCCCTGCCTTGCCTGGGAACAATGGCACAGAGTGCATCATTTACCCTACAGCACAGTGGCTGTGAACTGACTTGGTGTGGCTTGGAAACTGAGTGGTGTTAGTTCACATTGCAGTTCATGATGCATCAATCATACACTACAAAAGCTCTTTTACCTCTGATTCAGCTTTTGACAGAATTCAACATGTAGATAGTCAGTTGTCCAGGATAATATTTCAGTAGTAAGGATGCATGCAAATGCACCAATAGTTTTGCTGTCCTGTGCCCTCTCCACCTGTCTGGTTGGGGCTATTCCAATTTCCATATAGTCATCTTGGAGAACCTGAAGACACCAAGCAATGATGAACTCATCTACAAGTAATAAACCATGAAACCTTAGACAGTGGCTCAGTCTGTCTGTCTATCTTCACACAATCTAACTAACCTGCAACTTTCTCTCCACAGTGGCATCCATGTCACAGAAGCTAACCATGGACGTAGATCCATTATTGTTGCCACCTGTGTGGCCTGCTGTTAAGTCGGAGTTCAATAATGTCACAACAGATGGCAACATGGATGCCGCGCAAGAAGTACATGGTCCAACTGTCAGGCACTCCGTCTGAACATCAAGCGCTGCGACGATGAACTTGTGAGCTGTTGACCATCAAAGACTGTCAGAAACAAACAGGCTGATTTGCTGATTTGCTTGTTATTCTGCTGGGCCCAACTCCTCCACTGCTCCGACGTCGCCAACCCTGTTGCGGCTCGTCGCCACCCATACTTACCCATCCATCAGTGTCATATCACGATTCGCCAGTCCCCAAACTGTTAGTTTTTACCCATGTGTATGCATTATGTACTCTCCTGTTTCTTTCAGTCCATTGGTGCCACTTTCATCGTGTGTTCATTGCATCACAACGGCAGCTGTTGGTTTATCTGTTGTGGTCTTTTGCTTGTTTTGACTCGGCCTCTGTAACACTCCCAGGGTGCGCGATTATTTCCGTCTTGCATTGTAATCCATATCACTCAAAAGCTTCCAACTTGCCCTTTGTCTGCCAGTGCAGGCATCCTTTCTGGAAAAGCATCAGTGACGAAGAAGGTCACGGTGGTGACTGCAGTGGCAGTGCAACACCAACTATGGAAAAGATGGCACAAATAGCAGGATTGACAGAAAGGAGGCTTTGGAATAACAGCAGCAACAATTTCGGGAACGAACGTATGAGGTAGTCTCCAACCGCATAGTAGCAATGGTTAGCACCAGTCTCTGTCTCAAATTGAGAATGGGGTGAGCTGGAAAAAGTGGAATGAAACCTATAATGTGGCTTAGAGCTTTGAATACAAGTTGACGATTACTCCAATAGGCCTTTGACATGGCGGTTTGAGTATGCCACCAGGAAACCTAATGCTGAATAAGCTTCGGTAGGATGTTGATAGCCCTGTCAGTAGATGGCACCACCAACACGGGGATCGGGTGCAAGGACTTGTGGAATGCTGACATCACGAATTCGTAATGAATGTCGATCAAAATGGCACCAGTTGACTCAGAAGGGACAACAGAGTCTGTCATGCATGCAGTCTGGTGGGAGGTATGTGGTTTCAGTGTGGTAGTAAGTATGCGGTTTCAGTGCGGTGAATAAGAAAACAATCTTCTTTTTTGACAACTCAGGTGCGATGCAACCCAGTGCAGCATTCTTAAATCGCGACCAAACTTCATACATTCTGTGTTTAACCATATTGGCATAAGTTGACAGAATATGCCCTTGGGAACTCGGAACGTCATGAAATAAGGAAAATATGTATAAGACGTGCTGATCCTTGTACATTCGAACTCCCAGCTTGGCCGTGATTCAGTATGCAGTGAAGACTGCGAATACGATTGAATTAAAATGCAAATGCGATTACGTACCGTTTGTAGGCTTCGACCGATACCCTGATGACTGCGACCACTCTGCATGGTCCCAACAACTCTTCTTTAAACACAGGATGGACCGGCCTCTGTCGCCGTGGTTACCAATCCGCTGGTGCCAGTGGGTGGGCAGATTGAAGATCTCGCCTCCATTGGTCTGCCATCTCCGCCGCACGACTTCCCTGGCTTCACACCTGAGGCAGCACTCAAGTAAGTAGTCTTCTTTGATCTGGGGTTCTTTTTATGTGTTTGATATGCTCTTTTGGCATTCATCATTTGTGGGAGCCGCATGGGTCCTGCAAGGAGATGCCAGATGACAGTTTTGCAAACGGTTGTTTTTAACCACAGCCAATGCTGTGGGTATGGTTGAGAAACGTACTCCCATTTCCCCTTATTGGGGCTGGTGTTCCCAACAGCTGTCCAGGCATCACTGGGAGGAGAGTAGCGGCAAGTGTTGTACTGCCTGTGCCTCTGTATGTGTCTTCTTAATTCTGCTAGCCAGGATTGGAGCGCCTACGCCAGCTCTCCTTCGACATCCCAGCTAAAATTAGTAGATCACTGGAGATCCGCGCGTGGTTAGAGCACTTTTAAGCTCCGATGTAGAAGAAAAGCTTCAATACCAGCTTTAATACCAGCCGTCGTGCTGCATTATTTTCTGTCTGAACTATCCTTCTCACATTCAGTATACAAACGTCTGTGAATGCCACGTGACCAGCAGTCGAGCGCTTGCAGCTCGAGACATAGAAGCACTGCAACGAGAAGGAGCCCATCGAAACTATCATTATTATCTAAAGGCCGTGGCATCAACGCTTTGAAGTTCACGTTTCTTAACCCGCGACCTGCCCTTGGAGAAAAACATGTCGTAAATACTTGGTTTTTGCTTTGGGAATTCAGGAATCCAAGGACGGCTCGATCACCGCAAATTCGGAACAGAAGAAATGAGAAGAACTGTTGAGATCTGGCTAAGACGTCAAATTATCCACTGTTTGCGCTTCATTTCTTCACTCATTGCCCCCTTTGTCCCACTCCCCTCTTTCGGTATGCCACTGTTGCCGACCTGTATGGGGTTGGATTTTTGCCTTGCAGTCTTGGATTCAGAGAGGATTTGGGAAGATAGGAAGGATTTGCTATCCTGCATGTGGACATTGGCCTAATCGAAAACGAAGGGGTTATTTTTCTTCCAACTTGTGATGTCATTATCTCAGCTTGCACTTTCCAGTGGGACTTGAGCATTTCATGTCAGAGCAATCCATCGTTAAATAGCATCATTGAACCTGCATTTAATCATTGAAACAAAAATAATGAGAGGATGTATTTCTGGATAGGATAACAGAAATCCATGAACAGTCTATTTTCGGGCCATGGACCCTCGTTAGCTATGCACTACAAACCGCCTCTGTGTATTGTGACCGTGACCCAGAGATGTGCTCGTTTTCAGAAGCGCAAGTACGTTGGCCACACTGGAACAACAGCTGAGAACCATAGTCGGTGAGTCTTGACATGCGTGTCTGGTGAGACGCGATGTACCAGACAGGTTCATCAGCAACGGCATGCTCGTCAGGGGTATGGTGCTGGATCACTGTCTGTCTAGCTCTCACTACCGTCCACGGTAAGACTTGACTCGGTAGGATCAAGGCCTATCGAGTCAGATTGGACAATAGCGTCAGCTGCTGGGGTGTACGGTTAGCTACATATGTGACGCGTGTGACGATTGTGATCGATATTAGTTTTTTTTTGTATGTGCGCGCACGAATTGAACCAATTACAGTACAGCATTTTTGTGACACAAGCTAAATAAATGATCTAGGGCGCACCTGCTGCCACCCCAGCCAAGCTCCCGTGGGAGGGATTTGGTATGTGCATATTAATCCAGCTGTGTTGTATAGAGTTGTGTTTCACGAAAGCTATTCTTGTTGTCGTCACAACAATTCTGCACTGTAATTGGTGAACTTGGCGCGCGCACAGATAAAAAACTGATATAGATCACAATCGCCACGCACGTCATATATGTAGCTAAACGACACCCCAGCAGCTGATTGCTATTGCCTAAGGCTGGGTAGGACAGTAGCCCGTTTCACGACGGCTAGTAATCACCGGGATGCAATGTCGATCACTTCGTCTAGTATGAAGGGTATATCGTTGCAATATATGTACTTTATCTGTAGATATTAAATGTTCCAGAAGTTTTAACTGTGAAGTAATAAATTCAATATTAAACTCAACCAACATATTCAAATTGTGGCACTGTTTGAAAAAAGCGCTCAATTCACAGAACCAACTAGCCAATCTGGCCGCAATTTGGCACCATGGCCGGGAGGTAGGAATTGTCGGATAGAACATAAATTTTCCGTTGGATTACCAGCAAATATACAATATTTGGCAGGAAGTGGATGTATGTATCCTGCGGATGACTATTTTTCCTTTTACGTTTTATTTTATGGCTGTGAAGTACCTGTATTAGGAATAAATATTGAAATACATCATTTCCAGATGCTACGGTTCCATCTTGACGCTTCCGAAAAAATATTAAATTTTCTCCACTTTACAAGCGGTTTGTTTACGGTTGTAATGGCATCCGCTGTACCGCACCATACGAGGCTCCGTTTTTAAATGTCGCTGTACTCCTGCCTGAATAACTCCTACTGGGGGGGCACTTAATCCTTTTGTTTGAATATCATGCGTGCAAGAAAAAACAAAGCATGAATTGTTTGCAGCACCCAAAAGACCGCAAGGTAATGAGTAGACTAGGGGTAAGTTGATCGTCTCACAATCGGAAGATTGTGGGTTCGAGTCTCACCTGTCGCTACTCTTCGCCCGCGACCAATCGGCGTGAGAGATTGGCGACGCTATATGACTCAGCTGTCGATGTGTCGTAAAAACTAGTAGCCACCCAACCAAAAGACCGCAACACGTCCAAAATGTGCGCATCTGAGACAAACTTATTTGTTGGCTCGCCCGACATATTTCTACCGTAAATGACGCAATCAGAGCATACATGATGACGCCATTTTTTGAAACGTGAATTATGATTCGTCATTGCTATCATAAAGGGCCAATCACTTACCGCAGTTGAAGCTGGCTGGCGATATTGATCAGAGTGGTCGAGTGCTCGGAAAATTCGGCATTTGAAGACCGCTGAATTCGACAAACAGCTGTTGTCATCGAGTTTACTTCCGAAGTCAGGCTCGCTTGGTCTGACTTCCAGATTTCCGACTAGATGATGTCCCAGGCGCGGATGTAGGTGTACGTTTTCAGGGTGTATGCATAAACAAGCTGTTACTAGTCCAAAAACCTATCGTATTAGGTAACTAAACCTACTCTGTTTATTTATATCATAAATTGGTCCAATCTACAGACTAAAAGCTTTCAGATCAACGTAATTATTATGCCCTGACGGCGCCATTGGGATGTCATGACGATTACTTCCCGCTAGTGCACGCGTGAAGCCGCATAATGTCTGACTGTTTGCCCCAGCCCTGGACAATAGCAATCAGTTGCTGGGGTGTCGTTTAGCTGCATATATGACGCATGTGGCGATTGTGATCGATATCAGTTTTTATCGGTGCGCGCGCCAGTTCACCAATTACAGTGCAGAGTTGTTGTGACAATAGAAAGAATGGCTTTCGTGAAACGCAACTCTATAAAACACAGCTGTATTTATATTCACATATCAAATCATTCCCACGGGAGCTTCGCTTGCGTCGCAGCACGTGCGCCCTAGATCATTTTCAACCGGTGACACAATCGTCACACGCGTCATATACACTGGCGGATATAGACTACCGGTTTGGGGGGGGCAACTTTTGGTTTTCGGCGTCAGCCCCCCCCCCCCCCCCTCCCTCTCCCCCAGTAGCGTACCTAGGAATTGCATCAGGGGAGGGGTCGAAATGATTTCGAGGGTACCCATTCTCCCACTACTTTTAGTTAAAAGCACCGGATTTCGACCACTATTTGCCAAAGGGGCCCATTTAAAAAATAATAATTAATGACAACATAATTTCCTGTGTAGGGGCCACAGCCTACCTCCACCGTTTCTAAGTTACCGGATTTTTGTTCTTGTTTACCAAAACGTTCACGTTCACGTTCAACGTCTTGTACCACGTCAACGTTCGTGCACGTGTACACACTGGTGGATCCGATTTTGTCAACTCTTGCTATAAGCAGAACTTGAGCAGCATGGAACCCTCGATGTGTGTCAAAATATACTATGCTACTATATTGGCTTCGAAACAATTATAAAATAATACCTTTAAAATTGGAGATCCTTTCATCCCGACGCTATTTTTTTTTACCTCAGCAAAGGTTACTGCAGTTTAATTTAGTTTACTTCCGTTGGTTTCGGGGGGCCAAAAGACACTATGCCCCCCCTTTAAGCGTTTCGGGGGGCCATGGCCGGAATGGCCCCTCCCTGGATCCGCTAGTGGTCATATATGTAGCTAAACGACACCCCAGCAGCTGACGGTATTGTCCAACCTGACTCGATATGCCTTGGGTTGCCCAAGAACAGCAGCTTCATCAGGAATGCGACTGTTTAGCTGGTTGCCTAGCAACGGTGTTTCGGTTAGCATAGAGCAGGCCTGAGCAAATGCAATCAGCTGCTGGGGTGTCGTTTATCTACATATATGACGCATATGGCGATTGTGATCAATATTAGCTTGTTATCTGTGCGCGCGCCAAGTTCACCAATTACAGTGCAGAATTGTTGTGGCACTAAAAACAATAGCTTTTGTTAAACGCAATTCCATACAGCGCCGTATTTATATTAACATATCAAATTCCCTCCCACGGCAGCTTGCCTAGCGTGGCAGCACGTGCGCCCTATATCATTTTCAACCGGTTAATTTTCCTGATGGGAACTCTTCGATAGATCGATGGATTTGGAAGCCGCTTTGGTGAAATTTATTTAGCTATTGTCACAAAAATGCTGAACTGTAATTGGTTCAATTGGTTTGCTTGTTTGTTTATTGGGTACACGACGCACTTTATGCGCATTCACGATCAATGGCGTCGCCCACACTTTCGCCGGTGGGCCGCGGGATTGGGAAATTTCCCGAGCGGTGCGAGTGTTGAACCCGGGACCTTTGGTTCATTTGGTGCTCCCGCATATTTAAAAAAAAATGATATCGATCACAATCGTCCCACGCGTCGTATATGTAGCTAAACGACACCCCCGGCAGCTGATGCCATGGTCCAACCTGACTCGATAGGCCTTGAGCATAGAGCTGGGAAATCAACATTTGTGTAGCTGTTTTAGCATCTTTTAAAACACAAAACTTAACTCTTAAAACATATTTTTGTGATGGGGATGTGAAACTCGGTAACTGTTCCAAACTTTCTCCCGTATACATGGTTCCAAAGTATTAATAACCTGACCATATCAGAGGCGACCCCAGGACCAAATATTGGGAGGCACCTCTGAGAGATGTTTGCGAAAACTTAGGAACCGCATATGCATCGTAATATTTTCATTATTTTACTATTTAGGTGATTATAATTTCTCTTTCAATTCGTCATGATACCTTGCTTACCTATGGAAATACCTATCTTGAGCCTAAGTATGTCCGAGGAGGATCCAGGCAAGGGAAAAATTCACAAGTGTCCGGTTTCCTCAGTGTCATGCACGTGCTATGGGCGCCAAATGACCCTGTAGTCCGTGCGCCCTGGAACCCAAATAATCAATCGATTTACGTTGCCGTCGGAGAATGTGGAGGGTGTAGCAGGACAAGCGGTAATAATGCACCGCAGGCAGTGGCGGGTCCACGAAATAACGAGAGACATTCAGGACATTCATGCACACTCTGGACGTATTTGTCGGCGAAAGACGACCCTTTCGGAGGAATAGGCGCTCCTTTGAGGCAAAAAGAAGTCTAGGCATGCTCGAGTGCACTCCCGGCCCCTTCCCACCGATCCGGTCAACTAAGTTTTCCGTCGAATGAGAAATGTAAACAACACAATCACGATTCCAAATGGTTTTGATACCTTTCCCGACTTTATTCCCCTCCTTGCCTCGCCATTACAAAAATTGTTATTTTGACCTTCCAAAAATGAATTTAGTCTAGTAGAATCCGTTAAGCTATTCAGTTTTCAAACCGGCCGAATATTCAGTTTCAGTATATTCAGTTTCAAATCCGAGAGTTATGCGGGCGAAATCCCCCTCTACAGATTGAAGCATAACAGAGCTCTGCCGCAAGAAGGTTAACTGGCACACTCATAGCGCTGTTTTTCCCTGCTTTTTGAGGGATTTAGCGATTGCGTTTGAAATGAATATGGCTTAGGGTACCCACATCACGATGCGCACATATATTTGGCTTCACCGTGACATCACACATCGTGGTGCATTAATTCTGTCGTGTTATTTACTTTTTTAGATGGAATCTTTCACTCCGAACCTGGAAATATAATGGAAAAGTTAATTTATTGCTCAGCCCGTGGTACTCCCTGACTGGTTGTCCAGTAATGCCAGTGGCCATGATGGTTGTGTTCACGGCACACCCGACGCCCGTGTCGGCTCACCGGGCGGTACGGGTACTGCGTCTGACTTACCGCCTCATCCTTCCCGAGAGTTTACTTGAACAGTGGACACACTTCCCCGTGGTGCCGATACGGAAACAGTTGTGTGACAAGTTGTTCAGCTAATCGGGATTCGTGTACCACATTATGCGGCATAACAATGCTATTCATAAGTAACTCATTTACTTAGTTACGTAGCACAGCATTTTGGCATAGAAAACGTTCGTGTTATTCGTGTCTTGGCTCTTCGACACTTTCAAATCATAATATTTGGTAATTCAGTTGAGATAATGTTATACATGTGGCATGAATGTACATGTGTATGTTTTTCGTAGGCCACTCGCCTCCCGCCCCCCCCACCCAAAACTCACACACCCGGGAATGTTGGCTTTGCCCTCCATTATGTGCTGATTTCAACTTTGAGCTTCGGACCCTATGTGGTATGCCCCCAACCATGTGGATCCGTCCATTGCCTTCATTTTTGTTGTGCCCACCGAATAATACTCAGAAACCTGCACCTACGGTACATTGTGATGATCGAGCTCAATTCGTATTCCCGTGCCCTTTGACGGGGCATAGGAATACGTGTCCTAAATACACGCTGCTGTTTTGGGTTTCAGGTGATATTGCGTCTCACTCTGACTGTGGGAACAAGGACCGTCCTATGGGTCATCGGACGATCTCTGGAATTGGATCGCAGTGCAGTATTAACAGCGCCAACGACAGCAACAGCAGCCAGTGGTCTGTGCACACCAGCGACACTTCGCGACGACAACCCACGACTCAGCCGGCAGCGAGTTCGTGTGACTGTGACGTGTGTGGCAAGGTGTTCAAGAGTCGCGGATTGCTGCTTCAGCACTGCAGAGTGCACGCGGGTACGAAGGCGTACAGTGGCGGCAGTCGAGGAAAATGGTCCAACCAGATAACCGGCGATCAGAGTTTCCACCAGGAGAAGCCCCTGATAACCCTCACCGGAGAGAAGCCGTACAACTGTGTGGTGGGTGGTGAAACTTGTATGGCCAGGAGGGGTTTGGCTGTACATATGACAACCCACCCCGGAGAAAATCTGTACAGCTGTGAGGCATGTGGCAGGTTGTTCGCTGACAAGTGGAATGTAACTAAGCACATGCGAATCCACACGGGAGAGCGACCCTACGAATGTAAGATATGTGCCAAGTCCTTTCCTGTCAAGGCCAGCTTAGTTAGTCACATGCGAACCCACACTGGAGAGCGACCGTACAAATGTGAGATATGTGGCAGGTCGTTTCCTGACAAGAGGGACTTAGTTAGACACATGAGAGTCCACACGGGAGAGCAGCCTTACACATGTGGGACATGTGACAGGTCGTTTACTACCAAGTCACACTTAGTTGTTCACATGCGAACCCACACCGGAGAGCGACCGCATAAATGTGAAAAATGTGACAGAATGTTTATTGCCAAGGCAGAGTTAGTTTTACACATAAGAGCCCACACGGGAGAGCGACCTTACAAATGTGGGACATGTGATAGGTCGTTTACTTCCAAGTCGACTTTAGTTAATCACATACGATACCACACGAAGGAACGACCGTACAAATGTGCGATATGTGCCTGGTCATTTCCTGTCAAGTCCAGCTTAGTTCGCCACATGAGAACCCACACTGGAGAGCGACCGTACAAATGTGGAACATCTGACAGGTCGTTATTGTCAAGGCACACTTAGTCACATGAGAACCCACACCGGAGAGCGTCCTTACACATGCACAGGGTGTCCATAAGGTATCTGCAATAAAAAAAATGTATTACAAAGGCAAATGAAGAGATAAATCTATGGGCATTTTCACCAAATGAGAAGTGGATTTTGAAGTTGTTTTGCCTCATTTAATACAGTTCTATATGGGCACCATTAGTTGCACGAAGCACATCAAGACGGTAATCGATTTCCTGTCTTGTTCGCGTCGCCAATGGCGGCAATGGCGTCAATAATCCTTTGCTTCAGGTCGTTGATGTCCCGTGTCTTTGTTCGACAGGCGATATCTTTTGCATTACCCCACGGAAGGAAGTCCAGGCGTGATATCCGGGGAACGAGGTGGCCAGGGAATTTGGCCACGCCATTCAATCCACCGTTCTGGAACCCATTTTCTGGAGTGGCCATTTTGTAAGGGTTTCATTGAACAGAACCTCTTCCATTAACAGGGTTCCTGAAAAACAAGTGCAATGTGATTAAAAACTTTGATAACCACTGAGTTCCTTGAACAAATCTGATAAAACATCCCATCAATTGGGTTTTTTTTTATTGTAAAGAGACTTATTGGACACCCTGTATAACATGTGACAGGTCGTTTATTGTCAATGCACACTAAGTTAGACACATGAGAACCTACACAGGAGAGCGACCTTACAAATGTGAGCCATGTGACAGGTCCTTTACTGCCAATACACACTTAGATATTCACATGAGAACCCACACAGGAGAGCGACCTTACAGGTGCGACACGTGCGGCAAAACGCATGCTATTAAGGGCAGCGTGGTTCGTCACATGAGAATCCACACCGGAGGGAGACCTCACTGCTGTGAGGTATGAGGCAGGGCGTTTCCTAAGACGGCTACCTTGGTTAGACACATGAAAACCTACACTGGCAGGCTGTCTCGCATGTAAGATGCGCCATATTTGCCGACAAGGGTGAACGGTTCGGCACATGAAAGCTGATGCTGGAGGGTGTGCTGACGTTTGTGACATGGGAACTCTCACAACACCTAACATCGACACATGTAGGTGTCACATGTACATATGTAGGTGTCGAAGCATATTGTAGAAAACCGAGCATGGATATCCATAGAGTTGTGAAGTTTGCTGAGGAGTGGGTTGAGCTGGTTGTCACCATCGTTTGTATTGTTGAAATAAAGGTTGTTTCGCCGCCCTAGTCTGTGACATTGTGTGGAAGTGTACACCGGGTGGCGGACACTGACGCACGAAGTGCAACATTGCCAAGTATACGCATGCCGAGTATGTCAGGTATAGGTGTGTCATTGCAACAAATAGTATTTGCGTGTGCTTTTGCTGATAACCAATCAATGGATCCGCCATTAGAAATAATGGTGGCTCAGATAACGTTGTGTATATCCAATGTACGCATATGGAAATGTACGAGCAAGAAAATATTCCAGTTCGCTGTCCATAATTTGCTATCGCTGTGAACTTGCCGCTGACGCTAAAAATTGATGAATACATCTAAACAGACTATGCTATGTGTCAGACGCGGCGGGACGTCGGCACCACGTGCAGCCCGGGGACATCTTGCCCGGAGGACCTCTAGAGTGCCTTTCCACCGGGGGAGTGCGGCGGGAGGGGGGGGGCCTCGCCGCAGTGACTAGGGCAGCTAGACCTACACTGTAGAACGTGCTTACACTTGTGGCGCAATAGAATGCGCTCACCGCGACCATACAGGTGCGCCAAAATACCGGCACATAATAAGTGGTTCCAAATTGTAGCTAAGTTCATCTAAAAATTATTTTGTACCCCTCGTGTGGGAGGCGGGAAGGATTTCATGCTGCTCCACATGGTTTCCGATGGGGAGAAAATGATCTCCTGTAATCTCAGTGGGATCTCCTATAATCCCATGGGACCACCTATGATCCAAGGTGCCTCTTATCATCCCAGGAGACCACCTACAATCCCAGGAGCCACCTATGACCCAAGGTGGCCTCCTGTAACCGCAGAGGACCACTCATGATCGAAGGGATATTACGTATTGGCCACTATGATCCAATGGACATATATATATATATATATATATATATATTATGATCCAAGGGAGCCTCCTGTAATCTCAGTGGGGTCTCATAGTCCCAGGGGACTACTTATGATCCCAGGGTCCTACGATCCGAGTGCGGCCTCCTATAAACCCATGGGCCACCTATTCTTCCAGGGAAACTCCTAGAATCACAGGCGGCCTCCAATAATCCCAGTGGAAATGTTTAGTCCCAGGGGACAATATATCACCCCAGGGGGCCTCATGCAGCTCCAGGAGTGTATGCAGAAGGCTTGTAGGCCCCTCCGGGGCCTCCTGCAATCCAAGGGACCTTCGGCAGGCCCAAAAGGCCTTCTCAATGCGGGCTCCTTTGCAAGAGGGAGCTTGCATTTGGAACGTATATATATATATATATATATCTTTCTGCTTCCAACTACCACAAGCACGAACATAGCGCTGACGGACTTCTGCCCGGAGCAAAGGGACTCAATTGTCAATAATCTCCGACGGGGTTAAAGGTGGGCTGCGGTGACTGACCCCGCCGTGCCCCCAGACGTTTCCGCAAGCAAGCGTGAGGGATGCACGAGCGCCGGACGCCGCCGGCAGATGGCAGTGGGGAAGCGGTTACCGATGCGACAGTCAGTTTGTTGCCGTGGTGATGTCCCTCGGTTTCAAGCTGGACGCGCAGCATGTCCGTGTCGCTCGCTCGTGTTCTCGTGCCGAGTGTAAGGGGGGGGGGGGGTTTTTTTCTTTTTGGGGGGCCCAGGCCCCCCAATGTTGTTCTTGGCCCCCATGTTGATTTTGGGCCCCAAACAAATATATTTTTTTATGTTTTTAAGAAAAGGGAAGGAAAAAAAAAAAAACACAATGTGAAAAAAAAAAATTTATAATAAACACTACTTTTTTTAAAAAAAAAAAAAAAAATAGTTAATAGATGGCCCCCCCCTTCCCTTTTTAATATAAAATAAAAATTTTTTAAAAAAAAAAAAAAAAAAAATTTTTGGGGGGGTGACGAGTGATCAGTGCGACGTGTTGCGATTGAAGCTCGTGACACACGAGGTGCGCGAACAACTTTCGGTCTGCGTGTGCCCGGTGTCGCTCAGCAGCCATGGTCAGGATGTGCGCCGCCATCGCCCTCGCTGCAAGATCACCGCCGGTGACGTACCGCTTTTGATTTCGGTTTGTAGTTCACCTCCTTTGCATTTACTTCCGTGTCTTCTTCAGACAGACAGACAGACATGTATTAAGGCCATCCACAATTAACTCGTGGCTATTACAGCCCACGTCATGCAAATAAAAAGAGGTCGGCAGAAGTATCATACATTCAGATATCGTCTACGAGCAGTCATAAAAGCAGACACATAAATAAGGCGCTAAGTGCCTCCACAATCCGGGTTCCTACGCAGGTGACGCTTTAGGTGCGGTCCAAACAGGTGGATGGGTAGCCGCGTCAGATCGGGCGGCAAAGCATTGTATTGTCTAGCCGCGCGATTACAAAAACGTCGCTTGCCCATGTTGGTTCGCGATCTGGGCACGTGAAGATCGCTGTCTTGCCTGGTGGTCCTGTCGCGTGTCTGTGATACCAGAGCAAATTCGCAGGCTAGTGACTCTGGCTCACCCAGGCGGCGCACCTTGTGCAGCAAGGTCAGCGTGTGGTACTGAACGAGGTCCCGCGCGTTCAGCCAGCCAAATTTCTCCAGAAGATCCGATACATGATCAAATTTTTTGCGGCCGAAAATTACTTTTGCTGCATAGTTAATAATGTTTTGGATGCGAGACAGATTCTTTTCCGTTCCATTGCCGTACACCGAAATACAATACCGGATCTGCGAGAGTACCAAGGCATTGACTAAAGCGGAAATGACAGCGGGCGGCAGGTAACTCCTCAGATGCGACAGACCACTCAAAGTACCGAAGCAGCGCCTAGTGATGGTGGAGACCTGGGAGTCCCAGCTGAGAGTGCGATCAAATATTAAGCCGATATTTTTTGCTTCCAAGATGGGAATTAGATTGTGATCGCGAAATTTTACGGTAATTTCGGGGGTGTGGCGCAAATTTTGCTGACTTCCCAGCAGCATTAGTTGAGTCTTTCCGGCATTCACTTTGAGGCCGTTTGCACGAAACCAAGAGTCAAGAGAGGCCAAAACATATTCCATCCTCGTGACGATATTTCGAAATTCCGATTTTTTCCACTAGCCAAAATGTGGGTGTCGTCCGCATATTGGACTACCACTGCACCTTCAACGAACAGACTGAGGTCGTTGGCGAAGATGCAGTAGAGGAGCGGGCCGAGAGCAGATCCCTGAAAGACACCAATGCCGTTGGGAAGCGGAGTAGACTTTTTGAGATTGCCCAGATTGTCAGTGAGGCCGACACTCTGGGTATGATCGCAAAGGTATGCATAGAACCAAGAAGTGTTGATACCGTGGATGCTTAATTTAGTCAAGAGCCTTGAGTGATCAATCACGTCAAAGCATTTCCTCAAGTCCAGCAGACAAAGAAGGGATAACTCACCTCGGTCATTGGCGGATAGGATATGATCGGACATGGAAGTCAGCGCGGTTTCTATCGAGTGACGTGGACGGAAACCGTGCTGGGTTGAGGACAGGAGGTGGTTTTGGGACATGTAATTGTAGAGCTGCTGGTGAATGGCACGCTCTACAATTTTGGCAATGACAGAAACTATGGAAATAGGACGGTAGTTGGAAGGGCTGGTAGGATCGCCCGACTTAAAGATAGGATGAACGAGGGAGTGCTTCCAGGATCGAGGAACATCAGAAAAGGAAATGCTGGAGTTGACCAAATGCAGGAGCACCGTGCCGATCGCGTCAAAGGACAGGCGCACCATGTGTATACTGACCCCGTCCTCGCCGCAAGCCGACGAGCCACACATCCCCAGGATGACGGTCCTCAGCTCTGACAGCGTCAGAGGTGCCACACAAAACGCACAGGCGCCAGCACGTGGTAGACGGCATGCTTGGTCTGGCATCTCTCCCAACTCTCTCACCTCACTCGCAACACGCGGACCAATGCCAACGAAATAATTGTTCAGTTCATCGGGTGTGGCGTCGGGCACCTTACGGACGGGCTTCCCGCCACTGACGGTGGATCTGATGTGCTGCCACATCGACCGACGTCCGTCCTCCTGGATGCGCCGCTGAATGTCATTGCGGGTGTCACGGCGTATGGCGGACCGTACCGCTCTGTTTAGGATGACATATTCTGGTGACCTGTGACCGTGTTCAGTCCCCGTGACCCGTGGGATTCCGGCCATGTCGCCCCCCGAAGCGCGTAAAAAGAGAGGGGGGGCATGGGGTCTTGGCCCCCGAAACCAACAGGTCGACTACATTAAAATGCAGTAACGTTTTGCCGAGGTTGAAAAATAGCGTATGGATGAAAGAATCTCCAATTTTAAAGGATTTGTTATCAAAAACAATTGTTTGGAAGCCAGTATGGTAGCATAGTAGATTCTGACACACATCGAGGTTTCCATGCTGCTCAAGTTGTGCTTACAGCAAGAGTTGACAAACGGCAATCTGTGTGTATCGCGTATTCCTGAACTTCTCTTGGGATCTCTATTTAGTGAGGTGACCTTGTCTGGCAGAATCGCGGCCACGGGCACCACCATCGAGCCCTATCCATCCGGACCTACGGGAGGCCCCACTGGGAGTACATCTGGGGCTATTGGGATTGCAGAGGCAGTCACCTGGGATTATAACAAAAACCTCTGAGATCATAGGTGGTCCCCTGGGATTACAGCATGCCCCTTGGATCATAGGTGGTTCCCTGTGATTATAGGCGGCCCCACTAGGATCATAGGATGCCCCACTAGGATTACTGGAGGACCCTGGGATAATAGGTGGTCCCCTTGGATTATAGGAGACCCCATGGGTCATAGATGGTCCAAAACTCATAACCCATGTTCGAGTATCCACTACATTTTCCACTGCATTTTCAAGGGTCAACTGCATTTTCAATAAAAGGCAATTGCGCCGTTCAGGGGCGCAGCGAGGAATTTCTTACAAAGGATCCGACCCGAGGAAAAGCAAATTTAACCGTCACCGCAGTCGTCACGTGTCGCGCGCTGAAAAGTCGTCGTCGGTGGTGATGCAAATCCCAAGGTTTATTTGATCCGTGAAATATTTTGGCCGCTACTTGGGAAGATAGATTTCCAAGCTGACCAGTGAAAATCTTCCAGGTGATGGGCTACGTGCGGTTCAGACGGGAAGACTATTCGAGTTGCTCTCGCAAATACGATTTGCTGTCATCTACTCATGCAGGTAATGGGATTTTACTGGTAGAGCATTGTGAATACTCCCTACATTTGGAAGGAAACCTGGCCGAAAGCTGAAACATACGTGAAAACACTGCTATGGGCGCTATATGATCACCATGGTCGAAGCGCCCTAAGCCCAAATAACTAATTCGCCAACCCTGACTGCGCCTCTGATCCCGTGACATGTGAAACTGAGCCTGCGGCCCCTGCCGCCTGCCTTCTCAGTTGTCGAGGTCAAAGTCGTGTACCATCGTCTGCGACCGGCGGTGCATGGCAGTACACAGCCGGCCACGTAGTATATAGTATGTAGTATATAGTACACAGCCGGCCGCGTAATGCCGAGCTGGATGGCATCGTGAAGCAGGTGCGGAAGAAGCAGCCGTTCTCCTCTGCAGGACTTGCTCAAAACTTGTTTTTTTGCGGACATTGTAAAGTCTCATGTTTTGCACCACTTTGCGACGTGGTCTAGAGCTGCTTGAATTGTTTACTCAACTTTTTGGAAGCATTTTACTGTTGTCCAAATGGCTATGTCACCCGCGAAAGGTGAGTATTGAAGCGACGTGTCGGTGTGATGAGCAAGTATTTCGTTAATCATTATGATGAAAAGGCTCGGTGAGAGCACGCTCCCCTGCGCCAGGCAGTATTTCTGGGGCAGTGCTTGATGTGACACTGCCGCATCGGACCTTCAGGGTCCTGTCTCTGATGAAGTTGAGAATGAAGTGTGCCATATGTGCCCGGGTAGGCCTATCATGTGGAGGTTCTGTGTCAGTGCGGACTTATGTACTCGGCCGAATGCGGCAGTGATGTCCAAGTAGGCAGCTATTGTTGTGCGTTTGATGCGTATACCTCTTTTGATGTCGTGCACTACTCGAATGACATTGTCTGTTCTTGATTGCTGATGCTGGAAGCCGCACTGATATTCGTCGAGTAGGTCGTTTTGTTCTTCAAAGTGTCTCAATCGTGTGTTGAGCATGCGCTCGACCAGCTTACCAGCGCATAGGCCTATACCCCTTTGGGGTGGAGTGATATTTGTGAGGCTTTCGCAATGGAACGACTACGTTTTCCCGCCAGGAGGCGGGAAAGGTGTCAATTTCGTGCAAGTCATTAATGGCCGCTAGTAGGCTACCCTTTGACAGCCAGGGGTCCACCATGGCGTGGATGCCTTTTTCCTCGGTTGATTTTTTCTTGCGACTCAGTCACGTGCTGCTGAGCTGATGGCCGTGAGTATTGTCTCCATTTTGCTGATCTCTGAAGTTGCTAGGTTCAGGTCCACCTGATCCTCGAATGTTGCCCAGTTCGCTCTTTTCAAGTTCCAAGATGGTGTTGTGGATAGCGTCCGCGGTCAGCTTAATTGTAATTGGGTAGTGGTCGCTCAGTTCGGGAACGTCTGAAACTGACCAGTCAAATAGTGAGCTTAATCGTTGCGAGCAGCATGCTAAGTAAATACAACTGTCCCATCCTCATCAGGTCGGGTTGTTGTGGATGGGGGCCCAGTGTTTAGAAGTACTAAGTTGTGATCCGAGATAAACTGGTGAATTTATTGTCCCCTAGTGTCTGTCCGATTTATTCCCCAGAACAGGTGTTTAGTATTAAAGTCTCCCATAACGAGAACTGGTGGAGGAGCCAGAAGCAGCAATTCACTCGGGGCCTGTGGTGTGGGGGTTGCAGCCGACGGTGAAATGTATGGTGAGATGACTGCGGCTTGGCAATAGGCAATTTTGATGCCGACTGCTACGCAGTTCAGGGGATAATTTAAGGTTGCTCGACAATGTGGAATGTGTTTAGCGATACGATTAGTATATAGTATAGCGATAGTATATAGCATAGCGATGGTATATAGTGGTTAGCGATAAGCATAGGTTGGTTATTTGGGCACAGGGGCGCGTCGACTGTGATGGTCACTCAGTGCCCATGCGATAAGTATAGCTGCGCCCCATTTCCGAAGTGGACCGTTTACGTTACCGACATGACAAGTGCAACCAGGAAATTTACTCCAAATGGAGTCGGATGGGCGCAAAATGACCAATGCAGTCGACGCGCCCTAAAGCACAAATCCACCACCAAATGGAGTCAGAGCCTCGAAAGTGAGTTTGAGCAATAGCTTGGCCTGGAGGTTCCGTCGCGTATTTGTGCCTGTCCAGTGTGACGTGCTGAATGTGTGTGCAGATTATTTCCTTACATAGGCTTTTCCAAGCTGTTCGACATCTGGACGTGAAAATAATGGGGCAGGATACTTTTTCCCTGTTTGACACACCGCTACTATGCGCATTAATTGACGTGTTGTTTTCCGAAAACGGTTGAATGTAAACGATTTCCAGGGGCCACTTCTTCCCCATTTGACGTTGCTTACTCCCCTGCCTTGAAGCTTCAGCACATGTCTACTTCACCTCGCGAGCGATTTCACCATGGCCGACTCCTGAAACACCAGACTGACCAAACACAGTAATCTCCGTCTTAAGTTTCGGCACGTTGGAATTCAGTGACATCCTTTCTCGGATTGTACGATATGCAGTTGGTATGTGCCAGACGAGCTTCTCTAAGCATATGACTAGGATCGCACCGAGCAGGCCAGTGATAAATATGAGGAAAACCTGGTGCAAGTTGCTGAGGTCCAGCTGGATTTTCTGTAGCGACACGGTGTCGGTGGGGCAAATCCTGTTTAAAGACGCGGAAGGACGCCACCTGCCCAACTCACGGCTCACCAGACCGCCGTCCAACAGCTGGGGCAGTACGTAGTTGACCAGCTTGATGTACTGGAAGTCGGGCCGGAACACCAGCGAGAACGAGTTCTTGACCATGTTGCCGGGCCAGATACAGACGGGGCACTCGGCCGGTGACCTGGCGCCTTCACTCGCCGAGCAGTTGAACTGCTCTGTGATGCTGCTGCTGGTGGTGAATTGGACTATCCGTCCGTCCAGCACGCTGTCGTCGGTGATGGTCGGCTCTTGTGTCGACTCGCCAAGCATCGGGCGCATCACCACCTCGCGGATGGCCAGGCTCTCGGGCCGCAACACGCTCCAGCCGTGGCCCAGCGCGTGCTGCAGGCTCGTAAACGGCATCGCCGGCCGGCCGATGGCCATCTCTGCCAGCAGGTTGCCCGTGTAGCAGGCGTAGGTGAAGAGCGACAGCACGTAGACGGCGCTGACCGCCAGCCGGTAGGAGGGCGCCGAGTCGCAGCGCACCACCGCCCCCTGCTGGCACGAGATGCCCAGCACCAGCTGCGTCCAGAACGGCACGCTGGTGTCGTTGGTGCTCGCCGCACCCGCCGGCTGCATGATGCGCTGGCAGCGCGAGATGAGGCACAGCACGAGCACGGCGGCCGTCTGCGCGGCGAGGATGCCGAGCCACGCGCCATTGTGAAGCGGTCGCGTCACTCGGAACTCGGTGTGCGTTTGCGTGTGGGCGCGCGCAATGGCGGCACCAGACAGCTCCCACAAGAACGGGTTGGAGTAGGTAACCAGCTGGGCGCGCGTGTCGCTGTGCAGGAGGAGGCCAGCCATCATGTCGGCGCGCCCGCTGTGCAGCTCCTCCACAGCCCGGTCCCATGCGCTGACGTTGCCGCGGGCGCGCAAGGGGTGCAGACTGTAGGTGAAGCCGAACACCTCCTGCAGGAGGAGCGTCACCGCGCCGACCAGGCCGCCCGTGATGGTGCCGTTGCGGAATTTCACCTCCATGCGGTGCATATTCGATCGGCCCAGCCGTCGGTCGTCGGCGCTCTCCAACTCCACGTAGACGATCCGCAGGTGTACGCCGCTCATCTGGCGCCGACTCGCCCCGATGCCCAGCTGGCGTTTGAGGCGTGTGTAGCGGCCGCGGCGGCAGACGGCGACTGGCTTCTCGCCGCGGTGGAAGTCGTTGCCGCGGTAGAAGCGCGTCGCGCCGTTCTCGGCCAGCATGTAGCTGTGGCGCGGCGCGTAGCCGCCCAGGAAGTGGACGTGTCGTCGGCCGGCCAGCGACACCAGCAGCCAGCGGCGGTTCAGATCGACTCGCACTCGTCGGAACAGCGTCGTCACGTTGTCAGAGTCCAACTCGGAGTCCTCGTAGTCCGACTCTGAGCCAGGATCGGGCGGCAGCCAGACGACCTGCGACGCCTGACTGCGGGCAGCCAAGTCTGGCACCAGCAGTGACTGCGGCCCCGACCTACTGATCCGAGCGAAGATGCCCCGCGCCGAGAGCAGCAGCAGAAACTTGCCAACATCGTAACCTGTCGGACATTGCGAGCTAAAAACATGCCATTCATATACTGCTCAACAGTCTTAACCCTCACAGGGCGGAGAGAGCGGTCATTTTGGCCAGCCCTTGACATTTTCTTTCGTAGCACCTAAGCCGTTGGTGCTATCGCTTTGACATTCTTGGATACCTTCCGCTTCATGATTCGCTCACATTTTGTCAAATAAAAACGTCGTAGGATCTTAGAATAGCTGGGTATATGGCGGATCAAACTCATGGTGCGATCTAGTCTCAATATTGTTTTCGATGTACCTTGAAACATTCTTCATAGACAAACCATGCAGGGTATAGTGAAAGGTGAAGTAGTGGCGTTTAGGCAAACGATGAACGAAAAAACTGGCCTTGGGTTTAGTTTCCAGGTAGATTGAAGCTAGAAAACGTGTTTCCGCGAATCATTTTTACGACGAAAATGTTTCCACATCCGGAATATCTGTAGTGACAGATTAAGCCCCCCCCTCGAAGCGTGCCGGATTTCAAGTAAATATGAGTTCAGGTCACCCGAGATAACCTGGAACGTCCTGAATGTATGTTCATGTACTCCTGGCGTTCAGAGGTGTGCGCGTTATTACTAGTATTACGTAATAATAATACGTACTATTACTACATACAAATGGCTACACCAGGCACATGTGCGCCGAGTTTTTGTCTGATGTGACTGGGGTTCAAAGCATATATACCGAATTTGAAGGTTTTCAGTTTGTATTTTGTACAAAGCAAAATATTTTATTTTCATGCTCCAAAATTATCGCCGGGTTTTCTCTGGTATGACTCGCTGTAGTGGTCGTTGCTACTAGTTGCTAAACTGGATTTGTCCGGCGCAGGTATGTCGCCTCACCGTCGAGTTTTGCCCGAATAGAAGGAACGACCATGGAATATTGACAACTGATAAAACATCTCATACATGTACTACTTACACGTAACGTGGTGACATACGTTCAATGGTAAAAGGTGGGGTCATGTACAACGGTGAAGTCCAAAAATATGATGTGATATACGACATCTTTCCTCCTCCATGCTGATTTAGGTATGCTGCACGATATTCCTTGGATTGGATATGCTGCACGTGATTGCCTGCACCGCCTTGCATTATTGGTATGTTCGGTGGTCATTTGATCTCTATTATCACTGTGGTGCGTGACAAGAACATTGCATCAAGTGTGCTTGCCTCAACCCTTGAACATGCTGATCGGTTTTTGCCTTGCCCCATTGGTCTGACGTTCCATACTTCAGATGTTTTTTGTGTGATCGTGAGTTAACAATGGTGTTGATCGTCGATGGCTCTAATTTACGTGTACATGGCATGTCACTGGGAAATGGAATAATTTGACAGTTATCTGAGTTTGTCAGGTATGGGGTAAACGGAGATTATGTACGTGGTTCATCGAGGGTTACGCAATGCTTTGTCTGAGAGGCTGTACCATGATGCCGTCTCTGCGCTGCAGTAACTATTGTAGTAATGCTTTTCCTCATCGTATAAACCATATGACTGAATGATATATATATTCATCGCAACATAAAAATAAAATTGTGTTTCCCGCTGCATGAAGACAAAATTAACTGCTATATCCTGTTGCCTGTGATAGCATCTGTTTCAGCATGTGGCAGATTGCCTGTGTCTGATGTTTTGTACGAGGCAGACTGGACACTTTTTTCACCTTGGTCCTTGAATTTTGATGACGCCACATTTCGGTTAGTTTTTGGTTGATCTAACCTGAAGGTGCTGAAAAATATACCGCATAATTTTTAGAAACCAAACGTTGTTAATCCAATAAGAAAGTAACTATTCACCACCTTGAGCACAGAGTTTACCTGCGTGACGGGTCTGGACGAAAATATCCACCGTCGACCGGCGTTTGCTGTGTAAGTAGTCGACCAGACATCTCATCTGATCTTGCGTGGCGCCAAGGATTGACGGCTGACCTGCCGTGACCTGGACGGCAGCCAAAGTGTGCACGAGGAGGACGGCCGCCGGCCGGACGTGCATGGTGGCGACGGCCGCAGCAGACTGGCCGCGGCCACCACTTACGGCTATTGCCGCGGCTATTGGAGACGCCATTATCTAGCGAAAGTGCCTGTTGATCATTCATTGGCCCGTCGGAACCGCTGTCGGTCTGTGTGTGTGTTCTGTTGATGCTAATACCTTTGTGTCTAATGCACCAACGATCGCAAATATTGCGCTTCGAGTGGAAGGCAATGGGAGACAGAAGGCTATTCGTATGGACAGAGGCGCACACGGGGTGATTCCGGCTGTTACAGAGGCTGTACAGCTACGAGGACATTTTCTTTCGGGCGGAGAAGGGGGAAATTGGGTCTACTTGGTTAGATAGCTGAAAAATTACGCATATCGGAAGTTGTCATGCACGTCTCTTTCTCCGTTTAGAGAACCATATTGTATTATTTATTGTTACTTGCTCAATATTCACATTCCTTGCAGCTTAATGTTTCCTGACCGATCCCGGAATGCATTGTTTCGGACTTAACCAAAAAGAGTCGTCTCCAAACACCAACAGCCACCTCCTACAAACGTCACTGACGGCCGCAATAGCCTTCCAGAACGATGATAATGGATAACGCTCTTCCACTAGGAACTGACGCAGCTGCCGACAATGGAGCCGATGGTGAATAGCGTCGATACACATCGGTACTAGCGTCGATACACCTCGGTAATATCGTCGATACACCGCGGTAATGGCGTCGATACACCTCGGTAATGTAGTCGATACACCGCGGTAATGGAGTCGATACAGCTCAATAATACGAACGGGACCCCGGCTCGATTTTTCGGGGTCCCGCTGTCTTTTATTCGGGCCCTCGCTGTTTGTTATTCCGGACCCTGACTGAAGTTCTTGGGGCCCCAACGGGAAATTTTGGGTCCGAGCGCGATTATTCGGGGCCCCCGACAGACATTTTGGTGCCCTTTCGCGCGCCGAAATGGAGCCCCCTGGCACGACGGTAGCCCCCTGTGCCCCCCTCTGGTTGCGTTACTGTGCCCAAGCCCCACCAATAGCATAAGGAATTCTACCCATACTAAGAGATGATATTTTTAGTACAATAATGATAATATTACAGTGTGAAATCGTCATATAAAGCTGCAGAACTATGCAACATTAGACACAGCAAGCACCTTGGCCAGCCTCGTCACTTCACCTAAACCACTGTGCACCACAGCAATCTCATGATATAAACCAATAACAGTTGCATGTTCGCGCTGGCCGTACACAAAAAATAACAAAAGTATTGAAAAAATCATGAAAAGAACATCGAAATTAAAATAGACCTAAAATGCATTATATTAAACTACGTTGAAAATAAAAATATTGGTCTTTGCTGCAGTGTTCATTCCCGCGAACAGAATCTGACACAGAGATGGAGGGCCTCCCCTTGTGGTCCGGTATGGGACATTTAAAGAGAGGCATTCCAAAATCCCTCAAGCATCAATCAAGGCGCGAAGCACCTTGTGAACAAGCAGTATGTCTCTCGCGCACGTTCAAAGCATGACAGTTGCACACTCTAAAATCTGAGGAGTTCCTGATATTCAAGGAACGGTGAAATTATAAATTGAAATTATAAGGCGATCAAGAGCCGAACTCTTAATTAAGCTGACGTTCAAGGATAACTAGCGGCATTCCGCGTGCATTGCCTTGATTGGGGAAGTGAGAAACTATTTGAAGAAAATGCTAGGCCAGTGTTGTTACATGCTTCGAACTGTTTTCCTGACGCAGACAATACAGTCGAAACGTCGGAAACATCCTTGAATTGCTTGAAAAGCTTATGTAATGATATGATATCTTATTATATAGGCTGTAGCTTATTATTAGTATAATATGCATTAATAAGCTAATTAGCTTAAAACTTGAAGTTCGTCAGTGGACGTACTTTAACTACTTACTAACAAGTTAACTAGCTACACCAGTGCATTGTTTTAATGTGGTGCACAGCGGTGGAAATTTGCAACTTGATTGGGCTTTCAGCTGGACGCGTAATTTACTCACTAAAGAAAGAGCAAAACGTCACCTCATTAATTAACCTACTACCGAACGTGTTCTGAAGTGGCATATTTGATGATCTGAGTTATGCACAGACGCCTCTGTGTCTCGCATAGTGATTCTGAAGGTGCCCGAGGTCACACACCTTCCGCAGACGCCTCTGTGTATCGCATAGCGACTGTGGAGGTGCCCGAGGTCGTACACCTTCCGAGCCTGGGCCGTGATCAGGTGTGAACGAGTCTCCAACCTACCCACGTCACCAATACCAAATCGTAATTGTGCGTAATTAAATCGTTGTTTCAGGGGTCAAATTAACCATGCCTAAGGGTTCTATACTGGTTATGTCCGACTCATGTGAGGTATTGCTATGGAAGTTCGTATTTTCCCAGAATTGATGAGCGTTCCTTGCGACATTGAAAATTAGGTTTGCCTTTCATTGTCGCAGGGCCAGGTCACATCAGGTCAGGTAGGCGTGACGTCACGATTCCAATCGAATGCTCTTGAGGCTTATCTTCAAACATGCGTCAAGGAATAGCCAAATTCGGTACCTGTAGTCAAATCTTCACAATTGTTGTTGGTGAACAATGTTTAGAATCGCTAGGGTGGTGCCACGTTCCTTCACAGCCTAACCCTCATGTTCATCTGCCAACCCCCCCCCCCCCACACACACACCATTGTAGCAAAGCTATAGTCAGAGCCGTCAATTGACACACGGTCTTAGCATATATTTCTCTCCATATTTCTCCAAATTTTTCTCCATCTGCTGGAGGGTTTCCGTTGTCTTTTATTCGGGGCCCCGACCGGAATCTGCACATGCACAGAATCAGTAGATCCAGTAAAGTAGAGTTAGGATATACTGATACTGGATATATATATACTCTAGATACTGGAGATCAGCAGGTCCAGTATCAGTAGATTCCAGTAAAGATCTCCATCTCTCCTCTCCATATTTATCTCCATATTGTTGCGGAGTGCTACGGACTGGAAAACGACCAAGTCCCTGGATTTCGCACTTCCTACTGGTCCTCATCTCCTTGTCGTATTACCCTCGGATATGCTTTTTTTTTCTTTGAGGTGTTAGTACTTTAGTCCGAATTGGACTATGGCTTGACATGGCTTTGTGGGCCGGTACCCTACGCCAAAGAAGAGCGTATTGCGTGAATCCTTACTCCACCACCCAGTCCGTGAATTCCATTCAAACGGTATAGTTTTCAGCGGGAGTTTAACGTGCCGTCAATGCACCGACACGACCTCGTCAATGTCGGGCCAGTTGCCAACTGACTCTTCCAGCCGGGGGCTAAATGCCAACGTGTGAAGCGACTCGAACCCTGTCTTGCCAGGGTAGGGGAGACCAGTGCCGGCCGGCGCTGTAGCCAGCGGAGCCATGTAAATGGCAGTCCCAGCTATCCCTCCCCATTGAAAGAAATATGCGCGAGGTCACTCAGCTAGTTCTGAGCGACTCATTACAGGACGATTCATAAGGTGTCGTGCCAGGACACCGCTAAGCTTATTTTGCCACGTTGCGTTGCAGTCATTCACCGGGGCGATGGTGGCCGAGTGGTTAAGGTGTTGAGCTCTGTATGCCAATGTCCCGGGTTCAACACTCGCACCACTCGATACATTTTCCAATCCCGCGGACCACCGTCGAAACGGTGTGCGCGGTGCCATTAGCCGTGATCGTGCATAGAGTGCGTCGTAACCCACCCAATAGTAAACAGTCATTTACTCCACGCCCCGATGAAGGAGTACCTCTACACTTCGTGTCCCCTCCCATCGGCGAATATTTGCATAGCGGACAGAACGGTTGTCTCGCACGTGCCGGCAATTGCGATACCTATCCATACATCAATTATGCATGTTGTGTTGACATCTTCGTGCCAGGTGAGCAAAGGTCACCGACCTAGGTCAGGCTAAGTGAAAACACGTCCAAATCTGCTTTTTGATTTTAGCACGCCGCTGTAGATTCATGAGTGAGGTCAGCATGGAATTTTCAGCGTTTGCTCCGGACATCAAACCTGCCATCGCGGATTAGGATTTTAGCGACGTCACCTTCCTTAGTGAAATTGCCTGTTAGGGTTATAATGGCAGCTTGAGGCAGATGGTGCAGCAGGGCCACGGACAGGAAATAGCAGAAACAACGGTTAGGTCAATAATGCAATAGGGCAGAGGACAGGCCCGCGGGCAGAAGACAGGTCAAAGCAAGTTGGAAGATAGGCCAGGACAAGGTTGACAACAATACAAGACAGAGAGCAAGGCCGACTGGGACACAGGAAATGGTGGAGTTTGGAATAGACCGGTGGGAAAGGCGGCATGCAGGGAAATGCAATACAAATGGAAGGGCACGGCAATGCAGAGGGTAGGGCAAGACAGGGGCACAGCAAGGCAGAGGGTAGGGCAAGACAATGGCACAGCAAGGCAGAGGGTAGGGCAAGACAATGGCACAGCAAGGTAGAGGGTAGGGCAAGATAAGGCCACAGTAAGGCAAGGCGCACGGCAATCAGACTAAGACAGGCGGGATAGGCGGTGGAATGGTTAACGGGCTATGATGCGGGAAATCGGAAGAACTAGTGTATGTTATCCAATTAATGGAAGCTGCACTGGTTGCCTGTGACAAATGCGATGTTGGCCAACACCAGAACCCAGTAATACTTCACTGTCGTCCTTCGGGATGGTCGGAGCCGCCAACAAGTCAACTTCAGGTTGACAAGAGATACAAACAAGCGGCTGAGGCGAACGGTAGCTCAGTTGGTAGAGCGTCGGACTCTTGATCGCAAGATCGTGGGTTCGAATCTCACAACCGATGGAATTTACCGAGTCCACCCGCGACCAATCGGCGTGAGAGGTTGACGAGGCTATATAACCTAGCGGTTGAATGCGTCATAAAAGAACCCAAGGTTCTTGTAATAGAGTTAGTTTTGGAGCGTCTAAATCCCATAAATCAAGTCGGGGCCGTTCAATGGACCTTGCACCTTCCCCTCCCCTCTCCGGCAGTCATCCCGGCCGTCAGAGCGGTGACCCCGATACCGTGCAGCCGACGGCTGTACCTTCACCTCCCCTATCCGACCGGCGCCTACCGTCCGCCGTCGTTTAATATTAGATGTAACAGTGTTCACATAAAGTTATACGTTTGGCTGTCCCGTAACTGTAATTGAAATAATCCCGTAAGTCTACCGATTGTATAAGTGTACCGTAATTGAAACTGTAAAAGTGTAATGTAAAAATAACATCGCTTCCATCCCTAAGTGCAGGCCCACTTCCCCTGTCGAACCTTCGAGAACATGAATGTGACGTAAATGGGCGTATGCATGCTCGGCCAATCAGCGGCCGGGGGTCTGTGCCTGTGAGGGGCCACCCCAGGCGGCCAGTCAGTCAGGCTTGGATTCTCGCTGCGAGCGGACCGCTCCAGCGCGCGGCCCCTTTCCAACTAAATTCGCCCTCTAAATTCATAGAAAGGCATTATCACGGTTTACCTTCAGAGGAGAAAGTTCTGTACGGTGTCTGTCTATCTCGTGTGATCGTGCGAGTGCTGCAGTGCAATACAGGGCAGCTAAAAAGACATTGGTGCTTTTGCTACCGGGGTTATCGAGACGACGAGGTTGCTAGACTTTTGCGTGCCAATATAGGACTTTCCTACATTCTTCTTTCTTCTTCCTCATTGGCCAAGGCTGTCCGTGTGGCAGGACTTGTGTTGAGGTTCATTCGCAGGTTGAAGTCTTGTATTACAAGACGGAGCGGACGAAGTCTACCGGTTCTCAATACGCGTAGCTTACTGAAGCCAAAGTTCGTTTGATCAAAATGGCTCAGTTCTAGCTGTACCCGGAAGAGTATCAAGTTTTGAGCAAAGGCAATGTTAGTTTTACTCATGTTCTATATCAATTTGCGCGGTATCGAATAAGGCAATCCTCACACATTGGATATACTTTATGTTTGCAGGAAATAATCTACATATCACGTACATAGAGCACATCGAATAAAACGACTCGTCATGGTAACCGATGCGTTGTTGGTGACCATGACCCCATTCGCGAAGAAATCCAAACTAAGGTAATTATGCCAAATTCTTGGATAGCTGATAATTTCCGAATTAGTTTACTTGGCACCATGAATTCACACACCGACATTGGCTATGGCTCATGGATGCAGGACATTCAGGCGTCGGATGTACAATCTCAATGTTTGACCTATGTTCACAAAATATAGTCATAACCTTACGCTATTGCCATCTACTGGGTACCGAATATCTTCCTAAATATGTTCATCGGATGGACATTAACGCCGAATAATCTCCCATCGGGCAAGAAAGCAGCACATCCAAGTACGTGACATTCAAGGTCAGCGTTTGACCTCGGGTCAAGATGAACAATAACATTGCGCCCCATGGAAAAATGTATTGGTGTCGAATAACATCCTCCTGAATACATTGATCGGATGGAGATTAGCGTCGAATATTATCCCACCGAGAAAGACAGCAGCACATCTGAGCATGTAACCTTCAACGCCAACGTTTGACCTCATGTCAGGCTAGGTACGTGCACCACGTCACCATGCTTTGCTAAGACGACACATTTCACCTACAATTGCCAAAAAGTCAAAACGAAGTCAAATCTGGGGTACCTCATAACTTGCCGGATAATTCACTTATCGGAATGATTGAAACGCTTGAGCGACCGCCATCAAGGCGGTCACGAAATTACCTGCACGCGGCACACGAAATTGCCTGGTCACGCAAGGTTACAATTTCACCTCAGGTCAACGAACAGTTAAGTATTACGCCCAATATGTTAGACATTCCAATCTGATGTCCAATATGTCCGGAATCTAAATAGTCTCGCCGGTCGAAAGTCCAGCTGATTTCTTCGGTAGCCTCGCATTTTTTTCCCGTTTTCGCCCAAGCCTATCCAGATCCACTATCAAGCGACAGACCATGGTGAACCCTCGAGTAACGTTGTGAAACCCCTGAGATGCCACTTTAGGACTACACAGCCAAATCATTCCGTCACTTGTAAGGCTTTCATTTCTCGACGGAAAGGTATCGATTTTCCCAGCCGACAGCGCCAAATGATGTCGGACCAGATCACGGGCGACCAGACCTTCCCATGACATGTCTTTAGGAACCAGCCAAGCGGCCGGATCCCAATCACGCGGACCTGCGCGGACAACAACGGAGAGGAGAATGGCCGGTCGGCCCTGGAGTCAGCGACCCCCTGAGCGCGGAACGTTACGCGTCATAAGCGGACATAATACCGGTGGCGCCGCTCTGGTGGTGGGTTTGTGAAGGAACACCACCAGTGGGCTTGCTCTGATTAATGCTATATTCTGGTTTCTAGACGAGGTGCAAGTAATTTCCAATGGTCCAATTTGAACAACATTGAAACAAGCTCTCTTATGATGTGTAGTTCGTTTCATTATCAAATCATTTCACCCTGTCACTTTGCCCTTAATGTGAAATGGGAGGAATTGGCAACTCAACATCTTGTGATACAATCGTGACATACATCTTCTGTGTGACGTCCTGACAATTTCCAATGTTCTTAACTAAATGAAATTCGAACGTACTACATTTTATATCATCTTTAATAACTTCCATGAAGGTTTAACCCTGTCACTTTTGAGCTCAATTCCAGAATTTGTGTCCTAAATTATCACAGTGTATCACTTTAAATTGTATATCAGGTGTTCTACATTACCGAATTCATTTCCAATGGTCTGAAATAAACCGGTATAAAATACGCTGCCTTCTTATGTCATACTCGACTACTTTTATAGATATCTAACCCTGTCCTTTTTGCACTAAATTCCAGGATTTGTGTCTCGAATTATCGCATTGTATTCCTTTAAATTGTATATCAGATGTTCTACATTAGCGAATTAATTTCCAATGGTCTTAGATAAACCGGCATAAATCCGCTGCCTTCTGATGCCATATTTGACTACTTTTATCCATACCTAATCCTGTCATTTTTGCACTCAATTCCAGGATTTGTGTCTCAAATTATCACATTTTTCCATTTAATTGTATATCAGATGTTCTACATTAGCGATTTCATTTCCAATGGTCTCAAATAAACCGGCATAAAATCAGCTGCCTTGCTGCCTTTGCCATACTCTACTACTTTTATACATATCTAACCCTGTCACTCTTTACCTTTTGACGTGAAGCTTTGCCACATTATTGACGTTATGGCATGGCCAGATGCACGTCAAGCGCCGACGGTTGCTGCATAGAGATCCATAGCGGTGGCACGACAAAAAGTAAAGCTCTACTCTTCAACAATACTAAGCAACATTGGCTCTGCCACGCCAAAATGGTGTAGGAGAAATTCACGGTTGTAGATGCATTCTTTCCCTTCAACGCCCATAAGCGTAATGTTCTTAAACAATTTCGTGAAAACCTGTCAGCCAGAACTCTAATCGTGACGGAACTCGTGTCAGGCACATCGCCCATCGTTTCAAATATGAAAATCTCCCTGTAACTTTGACGTTGGGGCCCATGAACATTCAGGGAACAGGAATCCCGCGCCCCGCCATATTATGAATGGCGGGCGGTCGGGGACGGGCCGGGGCCGCCGGTTGCCGATCGTCTATGGTTGAAAATAGCTCCAGAAGGAAATACGGAAAGTAACAATATGCGCAATATGTCACTGTAAGTGGCAATAAGATTGACGTCTGAAGGCAAACTAACTTTCATAAATGCACTTCGCATCATATTTTATGGAGACGGAGTCTCATAAATTGTAACTATATTCTTCGCGCACACACTAGTGAGCATCCGGGCGCACTTGTCGCGGGCGCATGTTTCAGAGTTCTTGATTGGCATCAGGAACCTATCTGTTTTCTTTCTTTACTGGAGATCCCCCGATGTCCGCATTAACATTGCGTCTGACGCCTAACGAATCCCAGATCTCCACCACCTCCAGAAGAAAAATAACGGGTAGAAGCGGAATGTCAAGAAATACGGGGGAAGCGAAGACAATGAAACGAAAACTGGTGCACAGGACAAAGAACATCAGAGACAGACGGGTCGGAGCAGAGATTATCGATAGACACAGAGTGAGACTCATCGAGAGTGAGATCAAGTCATGGAGACAGACGTGATAGTTGTGGAGTGAAAGTGCCGGACGGAAAAGTGAGTTGAAAGGTGACGGCCGGCCGGAGGGCGACCACCATCTACCATGTCAGTGCGGTCTGTCTCCATGTACCATCTACCATGTCAGTGCCATGTTTGCTGCTTCCTGCTTCCAAACCGTGCCGGGCCGACCTCTATATATATATATATATATATATATATATATATATATATATATATATATATATATATATATATTTATATATTGAGAACTATTTTGACAAGTTATACGTAAGTGGTTAGTGGAATTATCAGGTTCGTGGAATCATCAGGAAGGAAAATCAGGGACTTAGTAGCCAGGGCACCGATATCTAAACCTAGTGAGAGCAAACGTAGTTCTGTGGTATACAGGATCCCATGCAGTGGGTGTGGTAAGGCCTACATTGGTGAGACAGGGCGTTCTCTTCAACAACGTGTCCATGAACACAGGGCCGATCTTACATATCACAGGATGTCGAGCGCTTTGGTAGTTCACGGGGAGAAAGAGGGGCACCTTCCGCGATGGGATGGGTGTGTCACTGGGAAATCATCCCAAACAAAGGACAAATTTAGGAGGAAGGCTGTAGAGGCCGCATTTATCGATACCGAGGAATGTATTAATAATTCACCTGGATTTGTTAAGCTTGCCAGCGTGATAGCGTATCTGGTGCGGGACGATGTGGTGGAGGTAAAGCGGGCATCGGACCCGGGCTAGAGAGTTCGACCAAAACCTACACACACAAACACACACACACACACACACACACACACGCACAGCACGCACACGCACCACACACACACACACACACAACACACACACACACACACACACCACACACACACACACACACACAACACGCACACGCACGCACACGCAACGCACACACACACACACACACGCACACGCACGCACACATACACACGCGGCGCGATGTGAGTGATATGGGATCTGGCATTCTTGAGTGCCATCCATGGCTTTGTGTATTCCGTTATGTCGCCCTTCGCCATTGACGCAGTTTTTCGAACTATATCGTTCGTCAGCCCAGCGAGAGGCTGCGATGCGTGTCACGTTTTGAGCGCAGAAATTCGAGTGCGTGATTGCGTGCTTAAACTTGTTAAATTTGGTAATTGTGTCACCGTGAAGAAGGCCTTTAGCCGAAACGTTGGTGATGTGTTTTTTGGTGGAAATATAGTTTTGTATCATGGTGCCACTATATATATATATATATATATATATATATATATATATATATATATATATATATATATATATATACATATATACATACATCTATATATATATATATATATATATATATATATATATATATATATATACATATATACATACATATACTTATATATATATATATATATATATATATATATATATATATATATATATATATATATATATATATATATGTATGCATTGTTGGTTGAATACAATCGCGGAACGGGAATTGCACTCTTTCTTCTGCAGACTTTCTATCTGTCTCACGATACGCCTTCCATCGTTCGTATGTTCATGTACGATATTCACAAGCAGAACAATTATATCCAAGTAGAACATTCGTTATATTTTCGACGATTAATCCTCCTACGGACATTTTCAAGACTAGTTCAAATTGGTCGCGATCACAAGTTTGGAAAGCAATAAAATACATACACGTGCGATGCATGCATAATGTACTCCCATTTTTGTTGCGTACGATGAGAAGGCGAAAAAAACAAGAACAAATGTCATCAGTTCATCGCTGTCACTCGCCCTACCGCCTGATGGTGACCTGCGGGCCATCATATAACAGCAACGTGCCTCGTGCATTGCTCTGGCGGTTGATGGTTGGGTCAATCTCCCTGATAAAATAAAATTGTGTTTACCAAAAAATCGCCAAAACAGTGACGAAAAAAAATGTTTTTTTTTCGCCTTATCATCGTACGCAACAAAAAGTGGAAGTACATTATGCCATGTATCGCACGTGTATGTATTTTATTGTATTCCAAACTTGTGATCGCGACCAATTTCAACTAGTCTTAAAAATGTCTGCAGTAGGATGAAACGTCGAAAATATAACGAATGTTCTAATTGCATATCTTAGTTCTGCTTATGAATATCGTACATGAACATACGAACTATGGAAGCCGTATCGTAAGACAGATAGAGAGTCTGCAGAAGAAAGAGTGCAATGCCCGTTCCGCGATTGTGTTCACCAACAATGCATAGATAACGATCTGCTTCCAAGCTATACTAATATCAAGTTACACAACGAAGCAACTCGACGGAAGACACCCACGCCTTATTCAGACGAAAGCTCGTGGTTAATCAGTTCAATGAAAATAAAGCTTTATTGACCTCTATCTGAGCAGAGAGCAGAAATCCAAGATAAATATGCTAGACTTGATGTAAGTGATGATCTTCGGCGAAGGACTGACAGTGCCCTGTACGGTGAGCTTAGACACCATGGAGCTATAACTGAGGCCAGAATCCAAAAGAAGTTATGTAAGCTTTATGGCGGATGGGTGCCCTTGCCCCGCTCAGTAGCATGTTACTTGAACCTATGAAAAGTATCGTTATCTGATGACCAAAAGGAGTTTCTCGACCTGGGAATAAACCATAAACTGGTACCCAAGTACTCACCTTTCCAGAAGAAAGCCGAGTTAGAAATGGTGTGTCAACATGTGCTATCTATGCGAGACAACGGCAAACTCGACGTCCACCCAGATCCCAAAGAACAGCTTATGGCCGAGAGTACGAAAAACAAGTCGGCCAGGTAAGCGCTCTCTCAGACCACGCCTCTGGCGTGCGGCGAAGGAGCTGAGGGACAACGCTGGCATTGAAATACGAAAAGCTGACAAATCCAACACCTATGTCATTCTTGACAAGAGCGACTACTATGCCAAGATTGACACCATTCTGTGTGACAATTCCAAATTCAGGAAGATCTCCCGTAATCCCATCGAAGACCTCAAGAGGAAGGCGAATGACCTAATTGACGTTGCCAACAAATCTGCAGGTAGTGACTCGGACCTCAAACGTATCACAGGCGAATACCAGCCGGGGTATATGTACGGAAATGTGAAAACACAAGGCAGATAACCCATTGCGCCTTATAATCTCGCAAATACCACTCCCGACTTACCACCTCGCAAAACGTCTGAACGCTGTGCTATCTCCATACTTGCCGCTTGCGTACGCGCTGAAGTCATCCAGTTAATGTATTTATCTTGTAAGCTCGAAACAGCGACCGGGCGTGTTGGCTTCACTGGATGTGACAAACCTGTTTACCAATGTGCCAGTCGAGCGTACTATCGCCATTGTCTGTGACTACGCCTACCGGCACACTGAACCGCCCCACCTGCTATCCCCGAGACCGTGATGGCCGCCATGCTCAGACCCTGCACCACTAAAGCTCCCTTTGGGTAACCTTTACTACCACACAGATGGTGTTGCCATGGGGTCACCTCTAAGCAAGGCGTGCTGCTTGCCCAAGCATTTATGTGTGGGGTTGAACACCAGGTGCTGTCAGCCAGCAACAGCCCCCACAGATACTGCAGATGCATAGATGGCATCCTGGTCGACATAACTGACACATCCGCCCTCCAGGACCTTCAGTCCCGCTTGCAAATAGTGTCGGAGCTAACTTTCACCACAGAGAAGAACGTAGATGACAAAATCAGTTTTCTAGACGTTAGCAGCGACACATCCTCGGGCGCTTTTGTCACAAACGTCTACCAGAAACCAACTGACAGCGGAAAATGTCTGAGCGGCAAAAGTGAGTGTCCAGACAGGCACAAGGTCGCTGTAATCATAGCCTATGTGTACATGGCCATTAAGCACTGCTCATCTTGGCAGGTGGTGACCCAAGGGCTTAAACGCGTCAAGCAATCCTGAGCGACAATTTCTACTCGGTTTCTGCCATAGACCGATAAATCAGGAGAGCACTTGACACATACATGGCACAAACACCTGGTTCCAACCCCACGGGCACAACACACCATCTTTACTACCGCAACACGATGAGCCCTGGCTGGAAACAGGATGAGAAAACGCTCAAGCGCATCATTAAGAACAATTGCCCCCCCCCACTAACACCCAGGACACACTAGCGCTATTCATATACTACCGCAGCCCAGCAACGTCTAACCTGGTCATGAGTAACAACCCACACCGCGACTAAACATCTCTGAAAATGGCCAACGTAGTCTACTTTTACAAGTGCATAAAAGGAGAGTTGGTTGGTTGGTTATTGGTTTTACGACACGTCGACCGTTGAGTCATATAGCGTCGCCAATCTCTCACGCCGATTGGTCGCGGGCGAAGAGTAGCGACAGGTGAGATTCGAACCCACAATCTTTCGATTGCGAGACGAGCATCGTACCCCTAGACCACTCGTCCCCATAAAAGGAGAGTGAGCGCTCCTGCAGAACAGTGGCTACATTGGGCACACGACCACATCCTTAAGCCGCCGCATAACAATGCACTTACAATGGGGCGGGACCCAGACACACACACCGAACGGGACCATTCCAGCCGCCGCACACGCTCCGACATGATCCCACACCGAAGTCCTGGCCACAGCCCTTGATAAGCACCGCCTCCCAATCTTGGAAGCGGTTTTTATCAGGGAGATTGACCCAGCCATCAACCGCCAGAGCAATGCACGAGGCACGTTGCTGTTATATGATGTCCCACAGCTCACCATCAGGCGGTAGGGCGAGTGACAGCGATGAACCGATGACATTTGTTCTTTTTTTCGCCTTCTCATTGTACGTAACAAAAAGGGGAAGTATATAATGCCATGTATCGCACATGTGTGTATTTTACTGCTTTTCAAACTTGTGATCGCGACTAATTTGAACTCGTCTTGAAAATGTCCGTAGAAGGATGAAACGTCGAAAATATAACGAATGTTCTACATGCATATCATAGTTCTGCTTATGAATATCGTACATGAACATACGAACGATGAAAAGCGTATCGTAAGACAGATAGAGAGTCTGCAGAAGAAATAACGCAATGCCCGCTCAGCGATGGTGTTCCACTAACAATGCATAGATAACGATCTGCTTCCAAGCTATACTAATATATATATATTACACTAATGAGAGATGTGCGAGGGTATTCGAAGAGACAGGTGGCAGCTGCTTCGCAGTGGACGGACATGACGAGCGGTCGAGTACAACTCGATACGAGTAAATATTGAGTGCGGCTCGGCCCTTTTGTCAGATTTTTTTTTTTTTTTAAACTATAAACAGTCAGGCAGGTCCATCACGGCGACGGGGTCGTTGCAGGACGGCAATCACACGATCACAATCACGATCCGAGAGCGCGCGTTTTGGGAACTGTGCGAGCAGCAATCCACGTCCCGTCCCCGTCCAATCCGCCCCGCTCTTACACTAACCGGACTGAAATATGAACATTGTAACCGAACTACCCGCCGTGGTGCAGACTAACGTCAAAATCAAAAGTTTGAGGGTCATGCTCTCCAGCTTGGTATTCAGCAGCGTACATTTGCTCGTGTGACAAACGTACATACAACGTAACATTTAGGTCAAATAGCATTGAACAAAAGAACAAACACAATTTACACTAATCAAAACATCGAAAACTGAATCCGAGATTAAGCAACTTATTCATTGATCATGATGCAAAGCAGCATCCCTAAGTTTCCGAAGCAAGCACAGGTTGTGCATTACGTTCCTCATATTCGCTGCTGAAAACCCTATCGTACACGCGCAACAGCTGTCAACAGGTGTCTCATCCAATAAAAGGGCTGCAAGGCTGTACGACACAGGCATGTTTTTCGACCCATGGCCGCTGAAAGTAAGTTGCTTTCCCGGAATTGCTGACGTTTCGGTAGAGCTTGGAAGGGTCCGCGTGAGATTTGCTGGAGCTGATCTACCCAGAGTGGGCGGGAGGATGAGCTTGGAGGAAATTCAATGACCAATATGAATAAGATATATGCATGCAAATACACACACACACACACACACACACACATATATATATATATATATATATATATATATATATATATATATATATATATATATATATATATATATGTGTGTGTGTGTGCGTATTAAAGCAGACGCTAACAGAAGTGGTCTCTGGACCAGCACTCTTCATGCAATCAACCGAGACAGAGGAATCGTCAGGGAAGTCATTTACTGGCAAATTACTAGTTTGATTTATCTTTCCATTTGCTACTCACACCATATCCATCTTCCGGAAACCAATGGGTAGTATTTTACCAAGGAGAATGGCAAGCCCACAATCTGAAGACGGCTCCTGAACTGCGTATTCCGTAAATCGTACACCTCCATGAAAGGAGGCATTAACACCTGGGCAATTTCCAGTGACACCGCCAGGATTTCCAAAAGGGGTGGAGGCGATTCGACCAGAAAAGCACTGAAACAGGCAACGCTTTCGGTGCGCGAAGTGTTTTTTTTGGCGTGAATATATCAAAATTCAAAAGGGGTCAAACCCCACACACCTTGGCTGGGCCTCTGACATCTGCTGTTGTTGTTTTTAGCAACAAATCTCCTTCGCAATGATGCCTTCCGTTGGAAGTTTTCACTTAGAGCTAAATATACTCGGCAATGTTGCACTTCGCGCGTCAGTGTCCGCCACCACCTGGTGTACACTTCCTGCACAATGTGCACAGACTTGGGTGGCGAAACTACCTTTATTCAACAGTACAAACGATGGTGATAACTAGCTACACCCACTCATTAGCAGACTCCCCAACACCGTGCGTAACCACACTCGGTTTTGTACAACATCCTTCGACACCACCGACATGTGTACAGTCGACCTTAGATGTTGTGCGTGTTCCCTTTTCATAAACGTCAGCGCACAATCCATCGCCAGCTTTATGCTTGTCATGTGAATAACTAAGTTCATCTTGGCAGAAAACGACCTGCCACATGACCCACATTTGTAAGGTTACTCTCCGTGTGGGTTCTCATGTGAGTAACTAAAGTCCACCTGGCAGTAAACGAGCTGTCACATGTCTCACATTTGTAAGGTCGCTCTCCAGTGTGCGTTCTCATGTGCCTAACCAAGTTCGTCTGGGCAAGAAACGACCTGTTACATGTCACACATTTGTACGGTCGCTCTCCAGTGTGCGTTCTCATGTGCCTAACCAAGTTCCTCTGGTAAGTAAACGACCTGTTACATGTCACACATTTGTAAGGTCGCTCGCCCGTGTGGGTTCTCAAGTGCACAATTAAGGTCTTCTTGGCAGCAAACGACCTGCCGCATGTTTCACATTGATACGGTCGCTCTCCGGTGTGGATTCTCATGTGACGAACTAAGTAGACCTTGAGAGCAAACGTTCTGTTACATGTCTCACATTTGTACGGTCGCTCTCCAGTGTGGGTTCTCACTTGACTTATTAAATGTGCCTTGCCACTAAACGACCTGTCACATGTCTCCCATTTGCAAGGCCTGTCCACGGTGTGGGTTCTCAAGTGACTAAGTAAGTTGCCCTTGGCAGCAAACGTTCTGTTACATACGTCACACGTGTAGTGCTTCTCTCCTGTGTGTGTTTTGAGGTGTGCAAGTAAATTCCACTTGGTAGCAAATGCCCTGTCGCACACCTCACAACGGTGAGGTCTCTCTTCGGTGTGGATTCTCATATGTTGATGCAAACCCCCCGATCCAGTAAACGCTCTGGAGCACATTTTACACTTGTATGGCCGCTCCCCGGCGTGGGTTCTCATATGTACAACCAAACCCTGCCTGGCAGTAAACGTCCGGACGCAAAGATCGCACCTGTAAGGTCTCTCTCCAGTGTGGATTCGTCTCTGCTTATCCAAAGTCCGCGCTTGAAGAAACGCTCTGGAGAATATCCTATCCGCGTATGTCTGCTCTTCGTCGTGGGATTTCCTGTGTTTAACCAGATCGCATCTGGCAATAAACGTTGCACCACACACCTCACAGTTGTACGGCTTCTCTCCGGTGATGGATATCAGGGGCTTCTCCGGGCTGACACTCTGATCACTGATTGTCCGTTTTGAATGTGTGCCCCGACTGCCGCCACTGTACGCCTTCGTATCCCTGTGCACCCCGCGGTGCTGAAGCAGCCACCCGCGACTCTTGAACACCTTGTCACACACGTCACAGTCGTACGAACTCGCTGCCGGCTGAGTCGAGGGTTGTCGTCGCGAAGTGTCGCTGGTGTGCACAGGCCACCGGCTGCTGTTGCTGTTGCTGTCGTTGGCGCTGTCAATACTGCACTGCGAGCCTGTTCCCGAGGTGGGCTGTTGCAATAGAAGACGCTCCTTCTGCCCACGGTTGGAACGAAACGCAGTAGAGCCTGAAGCCCAAGGCAACGATTAATGAGCATGCTACACTTTCACAGGGCACAGGATGCCTGAAGATGGAGCAGCACAGCGTACTCCTTTAGGGAAGTATTATGGGACGAGTCGTCAATTGCTCAATCGGAACGGCTCTTCCGCATTCTATCGGAAATAAAGTTTTCTGTGATTTATGCCCCTCGTTAACTCGCTTTTACACCTGACAAAATGAGGATCGTAGCACGGCATGATGTCACACATACATCGACACCTTTACATGCAGTTTTATCGTCGACTGACCTTCATGCATATGCCATTGTTTGACTGACGA
This sequence comes from Ashinkailepas kermadecensis, assembly GCA_034440615.1. NCBI lineage: Eukaryota > Metazoa > Arthropoda > Thecostraca > Neolepadidae > Ashinkailepas > Ashinkailepas kermadecensis. The sequence goes on from JAOTOM010004870.1 coordinate 61,205, forward strand.
TGATATGGGCGCTGCATGACCGACGCAGTCGATATGCCGATACACTCCAATCCTAACCTATCGGTAAAGGGTGACCTTACAATTTATAAATTTATTAAGGCAAACTATAAGACTTACATCAATAAGTTTTAAATACTTTTTGTTAGGGAAACGTTTTATATCACTCCTTCATCTCATTGCTCGACCCCCCGTAGTTTTCCAATGGGATACAATTTTTTCGAAATCCGTCCGTTCCGAAAATTAGAAAATCATAGAAAACATGAAGAACGGACGCGTATATGGAATATTTAAAAGCAAATAGAGAGGCGGAGCGAAGAAAATGAAACGAAAACGGGTACACAGGAGGAAGAACATCTGAAACAGACGGACGGTTCGGAGCAGAGATCATCGATAGAGACAGATTGAGACTCATCCCAGCAATCCCTACCATCCAATCCACTGGGCTCTTACACTAACCGGGGGAGGTGCCCCACCGCCACCCTGGTTGTGCCTGTGGCAGGTTCTCCTGCTCTTGTTGTTTTAGCAACTAATTTCCTTCGCAGTGATCCCTTCGGATGGAAGTTCCCACTTAGAGTTGAAGATACTCGACAATGTTGTACTTCGCGCGTCAGTGCCCGCTACCACCTGGTGTGCATTTCCTACACAAGGTGTCAGAATAGGGCGGTGAAACTACATTTATTAAACAGTACAAACGATGGTGACAACCAGCTCCACCCACACATCAGCAGACTTCCCAACACCGTGGATAACCACCCTCGGTGTTATACAACATTCCTCGACAACACCGACATGTGCACAGTCGATGTTAGGTGTTGTGCGAGTTCCCCTGTGATAAACGTCACCACACCCTCCGGCGTCAGCTTTCGTGTCCCGAACCGTTCACCCTTGTTGGTACATATATCGTGCCCTACATGCCGCACAATCTTCCAGTGTGGGTTTTCATGTGTCTAACTAAGGTAGCCGTCTCGGGAAACGCCTTTCCTCATACCTCACACCAGTGAGGTCTCCTTCCAGAGCAGATCCCCATGTGGTAATCCAAATTCCCTTTGGTAGTGAACGTGTTGCCTCACGTCTCACAGCTATGCGGCTTTTCCCGGCGTAGATTATCATGTGACGAACCAAGCTGGCCTTAATAGAGTGCATTTTGCCGCACGTGTCGCACCTGCAAGGCCGCCCTCAGGTGTGGGTTCTCATGTGTCTAACTAAGTGTGCCTTGAAAATAAACGACCTGTCACATGTCCTTCATGTGCCAGGTCGCTCTCCGGTGTGCATTCTCATATGACCAACTAACTTGACTTTAACAGCAAACGACCTGTCGCACGTCCCACATTTGTAAGGTCGCTCCCCCTTGTGGGCTCTTGTGTTGATAACTAAGTTCCTCTTGGCAGTAAACGACCTGCCACATATCTCACATTTGTAAGGTCGCTCCCCTGTGTGGGATCTGATGTGTGTAACCAAATGAATTTTGGCAGGAAACGACCTGCCACACGTCTCACAGCTGTACGGCTTTTCTCCGGTGTGGATTCTCATGTGATGAGCCAAGCTGGCCTGAACACTATACGTTTTGCCGCACGTGTCATACCTGTAAGGTCGCTCTCCAGTGTGGGTTCGCATGTGATTAACTAAGTGTGCTTTAACAGCTTGTCAGACCATTTCCGTATCGGCACCACGAGGCAGTGTGTCTACTGTTCAAGTAAACTCTCTGGAAGGACGAGGCGGTAAGTCAGACACAGGATCCGTACCGCCAGTTGAGTCGACACGGGCGTCCGGCGTACCGTGAACACAACCCTCGTGGCCACTGGCATTGCTCGACAACCAGTCAGGGAGTGCCACGGCTCTGAGCAAAAGATCGGGTGTTGCATTATGCTTCCTGGTTCGGAGTGTAAAATTCCTTGGTCAAATATGCAATTATTTAATGGCCATGTCAAATATTTAATGGTCAAATATGCAAAACTAATGTCATCAAAAACGAAAAAAATCACAAATTCCTCTGGTGTGTTCTGTTTTCTCCCTAATGATAAGCAAACGCGGAATGTTTCTTTAAAATATCTTTATCCGTTAAAGCGTGACGACTGGTTAAACTTTTCTTGAGGTGACCTAACTTGACCTTGACTAATTCGTTGACCATAGATGACCTGCACTCAAAATGTTCAACGACATGCCAATATTGATGTCGGAAAAGGTACGCCAAATTTTACCGCGCTGCAAAGCGCCGATCTTTCACTGTCCGCGGAAAACCTTACGGGGGCGCACATCTCCCCCCCCCCGAGACGGGACGGGTTAAACCCCATTTCTTCGAAGCGCAATCGCTAAATTACTGCAAAAGCGGGTAATAAGATAAACAGCTTGATCTACTACGGCATAGCTTTGTTGAGCCTGAATCTGTAGAAGGGAAATTTCACCCTCTAATATCTCGCAATCTACTGGTCTAATTAACATTTTTGGGTGTCAAAATGTCAACTTTTGAAATGGCAAGATAGGGAGAAAACATAAATAGGGGAAAAGTATCAAAACAATTTGGCATTGAGTTGGTGCTTTACATTAATAAAGTCGCAATCAAGTTGCGCGTGGCTGATCGAATACTGATCCAACGGTACACTCGTCCACGTACCTTCTTCGTTCGTTTTGAGGTCCCTGATTTTGGGATGACTGCCAACGATAACGATACAAAACACCTGTACTGATCAAGCGCCATTGTCCAATAGACGCCACCATAGGTAATCCTCTTACCTGGAATTGGGGTAGGGGACGCTCGTGTATCACGATCCGCAATGGTAATGGTACAGGTAATGGTAATGGTAATGGTACAGGTAATGGTAATGGTAATGGTACAGGTAATGGTAATGGTAATGGTACCGCAATGGTAATGGTATCCGCAATGGTAATGGTACCGCAATGGTAATGGTATCCGCAATGGTATGGTTGGTAATGGTACAGGTAATGGTAATGGTAATGGTATCGCAATGGTAATGGTACCGCAATGGTAATGGTACAGGTAATGGTAATGGTAATGGTATCGCAATGGTAATGGTACAGGTAATGGTAATGGTAATGGTACAGGTAATGGTAATGGTAATGGTAATGGTATCCGCAATGGTCAGTATAGGCGTGATAGTGGTGGTGGATTGGTGTTTAGGGGCGCGTCGACTGCAAAGGTCATTTTGCGCCCATATCTGTGTTGATAGCTAATCTACTATGCTCCTATTACTATTACTAACAGTACAGTCAGTAGTTAATAGTCTTCAGGAGCGGCGATATACAACATCAAAATGGGCTTGTTGAAGGAAAGTAAAAATGTCTCCAGACGATACAAACCCAGAGTCATTGTTTAGTAGCATTCGTAAAGTGTCGATGTTTACCCGTCCTAAAATCTGGCGTCGGAGAGGGTCCAGCAGTACACAATCTACTAAAACATGATATACGGTAAGCGGGTCCGAACAGCGTGGGCATAAAGATTGGTCATCACCGGCCAGCATATAGCTGTGTGTCGCGAATGTATGACCAATCCTCAATCGGCAGAGCGTTACTTCCTCCCATCGCGTGGTCCGGTGTGAGGACTGCCACATTCCTAGTACCGGCTTTATAACCCTCAGCTTTCTAGGTTTGGAATTCCAGGTTCGTTGCCATTCGGACCGTTTATGTGATAATATGGAAGGGTATATATCACTTGGATGAAGACGTAGACGAACTTCACGGCCATTGTTCATGGCGTGCTTTGCGGCTAAATCTGCAGCTTCAGTACAAGCATGATACGCTTCAACGAGATACTGACATAATAATATTTAAAAACTTCATAAAAACTCATCAAGAAGCAGGATGTCGATACTTCTTTGGGAGGGATGTCGATTCAGTGTTCAGAATGTGGTATATTTCACCTTATTTCGCGAATAATTTATCACTGGCACTCAAGCATACTGAAAGGCGCCTTTTCGTCTCAAAGGAACATCCATTCCTCTGAAAAAGTGTTTCGTCTTTCGCGTCTTTCACTGACAAAAATACGTCAAGAATATGTATGAATGACCTGAATACTTCTTTCCCCCTGGATCCGCCATTGGAAAAATGTCTCGCAACGCCACTGCTTGTGATACACTATTACCGTTTGTCCTGCAACACCCTCCAGATTTTCCGACAGGAACGTAGTTGATACGCATGGAGAAAACCGGTCACTTGTCAATTTTGTCATCCGCCTGAATCCGCCTCCGACTTAACTATGCTCCGGATAGGCATTCCAGTAGGGAAGCAGGGTTGTATGAGCAGTTCAAGTCCAAATTGTAATGACCCAAATGGCAAAAGAGTGAAAATATCAAATGCATGTGCTGTTCGTAAGTTTTCCGAACCATCCGTCAGAGATGCCTCCAAATATTTTGTCCTGGGGCCGCCTCTGATATGGCCATGTAATTAATACATTGGAACCATGTATACAGGAGCAAGTTTCGAACAGTCACAGAGTTTCACGTTCCTGTCAGAAAGGGATCGGGAACAGCAGGCGAAAAATCGCATGGGGCGAGATCCGCCTTCGCTCCCCAGAATACGGTTCAGAGCGTCAAAACAGCTACGCAAATGCTGATTTCCCAGCTCTATCCCAAGCACACCACCGTTGCTACGCAACCGGCTAACGAGTCGCATTCCTGATGGAACTGCTGCTGCTTGGCAACCAATCAGACATTTCCCTCCTGAGTACAGTTATGTTGACAGCAGCCCACCATCGTACAACACAATGTTATCGAACACTACCGACATGCAGATTCTTGATCCATGCAGGACACGGCCAGAATGCACGAACACTGCACGAGGAACGTATTTTTATTTGCATCCTTCGTTTTAGTTAAGTAACATATATAAGTGTATTGGACTTACAGTGAACAGTAGTGACAGCTAGACGGCCAGTGATCCAGCACAACACTACTGACGAGCCTACCGTTGCTGACGAACCTGTCTGGTGAGACATCGCGTCTCGCCAGACACGCATGCCAGGACTCACCGAGTATGGTTCTCAGCTGTTGTTCCAGTGTGGCCAAAGTACGTGCGCTTCTGAAAACGAGCACATCTCTTTTGGTCACGGTCACAATACATAGAGGCGGTTTGTAGTGCATAGCTAGCGAGGGAGCAGGGTCGGAGCAAGTGTGTTCCTGGATTTGTATTATCCAAAACATTACCCTCTCCAGAAATGTGTCTCATTATATTTTAAATATTTGCAGGTTAAATGATGTCACATGACGATGAATTGCACTGCCATAAAATGCTCAAGACTAATTGGACAGTGCATATTGAGATAATCACGTCACAAGCTGGAATAAAAATATCATCTTCGTATTCGATTAGACAAATGTCCATACGCAGGATTGCCAATCCTTCCTCCCCTCCCAAATCCGCTCCAAATCCAAGATTACAAGAAAAGATTCACCCACTTACAGGTCGGCTACATTGGCGTACCGAAGGAGGACAGGGGGGGCAAAGGAGGCATGAGTGAAGGAATTAATCGCAAACGTTGGATAATTCGACGTCTGAGCCAAATTACATTTGTTTTTGTTTTTGTTTCGAATTTGCGGTAACCGAGCCGTCCTTCGATTTCTGAATTCCTCAAGCAAAAGCCAGGTATTTACCACGAGATGTTTTGCACAAAGGCCGGTCGAGGGGCAAGAAACGGGGAACTTCACAGCGTTTACGCCACGGCCTTTAGGTAATAATGATAGTTTCTATGCGCTCCTCCTCATTGCAGTGCTTCTATGTTTCGAGTTGCAAGCGCTCAATCCCTGGTCAGGTGGCCTGCACAGCCACTTACCTACTGAGGGTGGGAGGGACAGTTCAGACACACAAGAAACAAGGGCGTCGCCACCGGGGGGGGGCAGAGGGGGCAGTCGCCCCCCCTGCCGTGAGACTGGGAGGGCGCCGCCACCCCTGGAATTTGAGGAGGCCCCTATCCGGAAATGCACAGGAAAATAGTGAGCAAGGAGGCCGACGAGACATGAGAGGAGGCCTCCAAGACGTGAGAGGAGGCCCCTAATTTGAAGAAGGAGTCACCTAGGAGAGGACAGGAGGCCCCAGAAATCAAGATAGTGCCAACAATTGGCACGGAGGCCCCATGAATGCAAAGGAGGCCCCCATTATTTCAAAGGAGGCCTCCAGAATTGCAAAGGAGGCCCCCAGGATTGAAAAGGAGGCCCCCAGGATTGAAAAGGAGGCGCCCAGGATTGCAAAGGAGGCTCCCAGGATTGCAAAGGAGGCCCCAGGATTGTAAAGGAGACCACCAGGATTGCAAAGGAGACCACCAGTATTGCAAAGGAGGCCCCAAGGATTGCAATGAAGGCCTCCAGGATTACAAAGGATTGAAAAGGAGGCCCACATGATTGCAAAGGAGGCCCCCAGGAATGCAAAGGAGGCCCCTGGGATTGCAAAGGAGGCCTTCATGATTGCGAAGGAGGCCCACAGGATTGCAAAGGAGGCCCCCAGGATTGCAAAGGAGGCCCCCCAGGATTGCAAAGGAGGCCCAATACGGGAAGGGAGACCTCAGAAAATGAGAGGAGGCCCAAAGACGGAAGAGAAAGCCAGTGGATATGAGATGAGGTTTCGGAGACGCAAAAGCAGTCCCCAAAACGGGTAGGTTCCACCAAGATAGAAAAGGATGATCCATAAAAATGTCAGGAAGCACCTAATTCGGAAGAGGACGATATAAGATTGGAAATAAGACCCTATGATGAACGAGGAAGCCCCTAAAATAGGAGATAAGGGCAATTAGATAGAAGGGATGGCTCCCAGGCGAGAAAGAAGGCTTCAAGACGGGTAAGAAGGTCCCCAGGAAATGACAAGGTAACTGAGATAGGAAAGGTTGCTCGTAATTTGGAAGAGGAGGCACCTGAGATAGAACAGGAGTCCACCAGGAGATAAGAGGCCACCCCTAAGATGGGCAAAGATAGAATCAAAACGCAGAACAGGAGGCCCCGAAGACGTGAGAGGATGCCCCTAATTTGAAAAAGCAAGCCTCTAGAAGAGAAAAGGAGCCCCTTGCTGGACTCGAGAGGAGTCCCTCGAGATGGAGTAGGAGGTCTCCAGGGCCGAATGAGGCCCCGACGACCGGAAGGAATTCCCAGGAAATGAGAGAAGACCCTTAAGATGGGAGTGGTAGGTAGCAGGTATGGAAGGAGGCGAGGTTTCCAAAATTGAAAATCCCCTCAGGACCGGTAAGCTTTGCGAGGACAAGGGAGGAGACCCACGAGGCGTGGCAGGAGGCCCCTAATTTGGCAGAGGACGCCCCTGGAACATGAGAGGAAGCCCCATGCCATGTTCAAGGGGCCCTAGGATGTGGGAGGAGGCCCTCCAAAACGGGAGAGGAGGACCATTGAATATGGAGGAGGGTAGGACGCACGAGAAGATGTCCAAAACCGGTAAAGAGGCTCCAGGAAATAGGACGAGACCCCTAAGACGCGAGAGGAGAGGTCTATATGAGTCGAGAGGTCTATAATTTGCAAGAAGCCCCTGAAATGGCAGGAGTCGTGCCGGGGTACTTGAAAATCACGATATGGGCCCTAAAAGATCCGGCCGGGGCCCATGAAAATCACGCTGAGCCTAGGGGTACCACAAATTCACGCCAGGATCATGAAAATCACGCTAGGGGCGCGATACCGTTCCCTAACAGTATCATTGGGACACAAATGAAACCGGGGCAACGAAAAACAATCCAGACATGGATAATCACTCTGGGCCCCAACAATGACACCAAAAGCATCCAAAACGTATTGGACACCCACAAAGTGTCGAGGTCGCTAAAACTCGCGCTAGGGATCCAAGCAAATGACGTCGGGACACAAAAGATTACATTTGACTAAAAAAGTGGCCTCGCAGCCCTTGAAAATCTCACTGGGGACCAAAAAGGTCGCGCCTGGACCCCAAAGGTTGCGGCTGCCCCAGAAATCAATTATCAACCGGAATGTCACTCTGCACCCAAAACAATCGGGTCAAAGTCCCCCCAAAACCCATTGGGCACTGGAAAAAACGTGTCAGGGTACCGAAAAAATCGCACCTGGAAACCGAAGAATCGTACCAGGACCAAAAAATATCACATAAGGACCTTTAACAAAATAGAACTCGATGTCCAAAAGTTCACAACGAGACTCGATCGAATCGACCCCAGCACCGGAAAATTAAGAACAGGTCCGGAAAAACATTACACGGAGGGCATATATACTCCGAAAGGTGCCATCGGCTGAAAAAAGGCCTTCCGTGGCCTCAGTGACATATCAAAGGGGTAAATGCCCCTCGCTCCTAAGAGGGATATGCTCCCAAGAATCGAGCAGAGGCCCACAAAAGTCGCGCTGGGGCCACAAAAATTCGCGTCGGTCCACCAGAATTCGCGTAGGGGCCCCAAGTAAATAAGGCGGGCCCCAGAAAACTCGCTCCGAGGCACGAAAATCTGCAACAGGAACCGCCAAGATCGCGTTGGGGTCACAGCTAAGTACAACGCGCCCCGCAAACTCGAACCGGTCCCACCAAATTTCGCGCTCGGATCCACAATTCCTATCGGTAGTACCAAAAATTTGGTCTGAGCATCAAAAATTAACGTCGGGGCTGCCAACAATTGGCGTCTAGGGCCCCACATAGGCACCGTGTGACCCCAAAGTCGCATCGGTATCCGAAAAATATAGCCGGAGCCCTCCAAAATAAGGAGGGATTCCGTAAAAAGTCCGGGTCAGGACAATGTGGGTCAGAAGCCTCAAATAAACACAGCGGGACCCTAAGAGCACAACGGGGACCGAAAATGCGACTGGTCCTCCAAAGCGCAGTCTCGCAAAAAGCGACAGGGCCCGAAAACATGCGTTGTAGCTATAACTATATACACCTGGAACTCTAAAAAAAAACAACAACAAAAACACCGGAAGCTCTCAAGGCACACAGGGGCCATACGACCGCACAAGGGCCTGAAAAGAGGCTGAGGCCGCAAAAAGCAACATGGTCCAAAAACAAAAATACCGCGCACTAAGTAAACACATCGAGATCTTTGAGAGAGCCCCGACAACTAAAATAAATATTCGGTGCGCAAAAAAGCAACAAACCCTAAAACGAGCAGAGATTTCGAAAATGCGTTGGGCCTCTAACAAAAATGGATTGGAGCCCTAAAACACATCCGTAGACGAAGGAATACGAAACGGATCCAAAGAAGTACACTCAGGCAGGTCTCGGTTCGGTAGCCAACCTGGAAGCATGTTTAATAAAAAATATGAGGTGCATCAAAGCTCAGCGGGTATCCGAATTTCTTCACCATAAAATATGGGAAGTAGGGAACTAATGATAGAATTTAATTAATCGAATTTTCGCAGCGAACGCCCATACGAAGCATTTTATCACGTCATATATGGCGCAAGTCTATCATGTGGCAGCAATTAGCAAAGCGTAGGAGGCCCAGCAGAATCCGTAGCATCGCACGAAGTGTGGCGAATGCGCTGAATGCGCAAGATGGGTGTGCACGTGCACTAACGTTGGCGTCGTGGCGATCGGGCACTATGAACTGGAATGTCTGAAATTGGGAAATTTTACATTTTAAAGTGATTTGTGTGGGTGTAATTTCAGCAGTGCGAGGTGGCTTATCAAGGGATACCAAAAGAATACATTCGAACAGGATGGGGGAGATAGGGTTGAAATCCGATGAATCAGAAACGATAGTGGTAGATTAGGCCCCTCCACAGGATAATTCAGTTGATTAATAATTATTTTATTTAAAAAGGTCCCTTTTGACAAAATAGTGGTCGAAATCGGAAGACTTTATTGAGTAGTTGGACCCCCTCCAAATACGTTTCCCCCCCTCCCCTTGACGCAAATATAGGTGCGTCACTGGTCCCCCAATAATTTTCAGAAACTTACGCCCATGGAGCAAAGCCAACATTGCGGGGGCAAATTCCCCCTCATAAGCATACAAAACAACACCGATGCTCCATATTAAATGGGAGGACTGATGTTTTAAAATGTATTTACATCCTACAAAGTTGTCTTCTGTGATTATAGCCTGCATGATTAGAGCTTCTCAGCTTCAATACCTTCTCAACGACATAGTTTACAAAACGATACAGCACAGCGATAACCATGGGCGTGACGGCGTGGAATTCGAAGGCTTTGCATTATTTATGCATTGTCATTGTTACATTGTTGCATTGCCACTGATGCATTGTTGTTCAATGCTGGTTCTTGCCGTTAATTTATTCGCGGAGGATTTATTATTTTAGCTTCTGTGCCAAGTGCCTTGCAGCCAGCACCAAATGTTATAAACATAAATCAACCCTAAGATGACGATCAGAAAACCAATGAAATCCACTTCTCGTTGTCACCTTCGCGAAATTGTTGTCCTAGGACTGAGAAATGATCGTTTAAGCTTGTTTATGAGATCAAGCTGGTGGGAATGACTAACAGTAGTGATGAACCCAGCTATATTCAGTTAAACTTGGTGGACATAGAAGTGGGCTGATCAATGGGAGATATCTTTAAGATATGCTTAGCACGAGCGCCACCAGCTCGCTATAATCTAGAGGCCAGCGAGAAGATTCTTCTCGTTGATAAATCATAAAGATATTGGTTTGTTTTGGCACTGACGTATTTATCCACATTTACTTATTTATTTAGTTATATTTATTTATTTAGTATATTTATTACTTATTTATTTATATTTATTTATTTATATTTATTGGGTATGGCTCAGTTCTCAGCGGAAAAAAATGATTCTTGCTATTGCGTTTTGCGTATATGATGCACCATGCCAAGAACAAACAAGACATCAATATGAAATCATGTTCCAATTCGGGAACCATACGAAGAGCCTAAAAAGCAATAGGAGGCCCTAACACAGTGGAGGCCCCCTTTCGGGGAGCAGGAGGCCCCCTATCAACATTGCCCCCCCTGGAAGAATTTCGTGGCGACGCCACTGACAAGAATGTAGCACGACGGCTGGTATAAAAGTTGGTATTGAAGCTTTTCTACATCGGAGCTTGAAATCGCTTTCACCACGCGCAAATTCCCAGTGGTCGACTAATTTTAGTTAGGATGTCGAAGGAAAGCTGGTGTATGCGCTCCAATCCTGGCGAGCAGAACTAGGAAGACACACACAGAGGCTCAGGCAGTACAACGCTGGCCGCCGATTTACTCCCAGTGATGCCTGGACAGCTATTTGGAACACCAGACCCCCATAAGGGGAAATGGGAGTACGTTTCCCAACCACACACACAGCATTGGTGCGGTTAAAACGCGATCTGACATCTTCTTTGCAGGGCCCGTGCGGCTCCCACAATTGATGAATGCCAAAAGAGCAGAACTGGAAAGTCGAACAGCCGCCACAAAGCTTCCACGTCCGTGGTCGGTATAGCGCATCAAAAAGAACCCTGGATCAAAGAAATCTACTTACTTGAATGCTTCCTCAGGTGTGAAGCCAGGGAAGTCATGCGGCGGAGATGGCGGGCCAATGGAGGCGAAGTCATCCATCGGCCCGCCCACAGGCGCCAGCGGATCGGTTGCCACGGCCACAGAGGCCGGTCCATCCTGTGTAAAGAAGCGTTGTCGGGACCATACAGAGTGGTCACAGTCATCAAGGTATCGGTCGAAGCCTACAAACGGCACTTAATCGCATTTGAATTCTTAGTTTAATCGCATCCGCAGTCTTCACTGCATACTGAACCGCAGCCAAGCTGGCAGTTCGCAGGTGCCTGTCAACTTACACCAATATGGCCAAACATAGGACGTGTGAAGTTTGGTCGCGACTGAAGAATGTTGAACCGGGCCGCATCGCACCTTAACACGCGCACTGGAGGGGGGGGGGGGGCGAAATCCGCCCACCCCTCCGGTTTTTCGTAAAAACTGCAGATTTTACCGGTTGATATACGCGATTTTCTGCGTATCTGCTTAGAAATGACCGGCACGTCGTTTAAAGCAAGAAAATGGAAATCGGCCGAAAATTTTCAAGTTAGGGGCCGCTAAAGTAAAAAAAAATTATAGCGCCAGACCACAAAAATCGGCGCTGATGCGCTTCCCGTATATTCGCAAAAGGGAAGTGTCTTGGCAACACTAGCGACTTGTTTGATGTATATTGATATGCTATATAGTTTCAAGATCATGTTAGGTCACCGAGGTCAAGTCAGGTCAAGTTCAGGACAGGTTAGTGGAACCAAACTTGATCAACTGGAATGTTGTCATAAATGCACTACTGTTTGTCATTGTACTGTTTGTCATTGCGTTTCCATACTTTATTCATGTACTTCACTCCTTTCTTCACGAAGCAGATTGCTCCAAGCTGCCCGACGGAGCAGTCGGGCGGGCGGCCCGGTTTCGGTAACTGGAACAGGTAACTGACCTGATAAAGTGGTGCTATATAGGTGACCTGAGGTCAAATGTTGGGTCGAGCATCTGCATTGCATCATTAGTAATGTCCAAAACATCATTGATGCCCATTTTGGAGCATTTATATACAATCACAGCGATCCATAACGATGCCAAGCCAAGCCACGCAATACCAGAACATTTTGCAAATTTGACCTCATTTGACCTTGAAGATATTGACCTAAGATCATGAAATTTGTACACGATAGAGTTCACTACCGTACCCATCTACCCTGAGAATTTCGTTCCTCTAGCTTCACTAGGAGCCGAGCTCTTAGGGGGGGGGGGGGGCGGAATCCGCCCCCCTTCAGTGCGCGTAATTTTCAGGGGCCCTCCAGGGCGCGTGTTAATGTCAAAAAGAAATTTTATTTTATTTTCATCACACTGAAACCGCATACCTCCCACCATATCGCATGCATCAAACTCTCCCGTCTCTTCCGAGTCCACTGGTGCCATTTTGATCGACATTCATTACGAATTAGTGATGTGAGCATTCCGCAAGCCCTTGCACCCGATCCCCGCGCTGGTCGTGCCATCTACTGACAGGGCCGTCAACTTCCTACCGAAGCATATTTAAGCATTACGTTTCGAGGTGCATACTCAAACTGCCGTGTCAAAGGCCTATTTGAGTAATTGTCAACTTGTAGTCAAGGCTCTGAGCCATGTTGTAGTTTTTCTTGCACCTTTTCCAACTCACCCCATTCTCAACTAGAGACAGCGCGCTAAATGACCGAACCGAGTCGATGCGCCCTGAAACTCAAATAACAAACAAACAAACTAGAGACAGAGACTGATTCTAGCCATGGCTATTACGCGGCTGGAGGTTACTTCATGAGTCTGCTCGCGAAATTGTTGCTGCTGTTGTTCCCAAGGTTCCTTTCTGTTCTGCCTGCTATTTGTGCCATCTTCTTTTCAATAGTTGATGTTGCCACTGCCACTGCAGTCGCCACCGTGCCCTCCTTCGTCACTGCTACCTTTGCAGAAAGAATGCCTGCAATGGCAGGGAAAGTGACAGTTGCCAGTTTTTTTTAGTGGTAGGACTTATAATTCAAGACTGAAATAATCGCGCGCCTTGGGTGTGCTACAGAGGTTGAGTCAAATCAAGCAAAAGACCACAATAGATAAACTAAGAGCTGCCGTTGCGATGCCATGAAAACACGATGAAAATGGCACCAGTGGACAACAAGAAACGGGAGAGTACGTGACGTATGTATGGGCAAAAACTAGCACTACGAGCGTTCAGTGCGTCGAAGCAGTTTATTAAAATGCGGAATTTCGGATGCGTTCAGGCGCGATGAGGGACGCTTAAACGGTCTTCAATCGAGACCAAACTTCGCACCTTTATCTTTAACTGTATTGGCACAAATTCTTGTTCTGCCTGGCCCACCTCTTCCACTGCTTCGACGTAGCCAACCCCGCCTGCCGCCACCGCAACACGTATTTACATGGGCGAGGCCTGGCTCTTTCACATCACAAACGTCCGTGAGCGCACCCTGCTGGCCGTGTAGCTAGAAAGGGTTTTGGGATTGGCGAATCGTGATTTGACCCTGATGGATGGGTATGGATGGGTGGCGACGAGCCGCAGCAGGGTTGGCGACGTCGGAGCAGTGGAGGAGTTGGACCCGCCGATAACAAGCTCGACAGCATCACCCAGCCTCAAAACCAAGCCTGCTAACTCTGTCGGTAGAGGACTAGACCGCCACGCAGCGCCCAAACACCAATGGTGCAGCGAGGTGTGCACGGCCGGCGAGACACCGACCCGACCCAGACGCAGACGTGAGACGCACGGAAGACGGAAGCCGGAAGCCGGAAGCCGGAAGCCCGGTCCGACACCGTCCAGCCCGGCATGGCACGGATCCCCTACAAAAATAGTGAACATGAACGCTCGTTCTTCGGCCGATTTTCTTCTGACAGCCTTTCAAACCCACACATAAGCTTCATGCTCATCAGCTCACCATTTCATCGTCGCAGCGCTTGATGTTCAGATGGAGTGCCGGAAAGCTTCGACCATGCACTTCTTGGCTGGCTTGCCGTGTCCCAATGGCCATCTGTTGTGGCATTATTGAACTCCAATTTAACAACAGGCCACACAGGTGGCAGCAATAATGGATCTATGTCCATGGTTAGCTTGTATGACATGGATGACCCTGAAGAGAAAGAAAGTTGGCAATTATTCGGATTTTGTGGCGATAGACAGCCCAACTGAGCCATTGGCTATGGTTTCATGGTATATTACTTGGGGTTGAGTTCATTATTGTTTGGTGTTCAGAGGGTCTTCAAGATGACTACATGAAATGGAATAGCCCTAGTGGGAGATGTAGAGTACAGCAAGAGTATTTGTGTATTTGCATGTATCCTTACTACTGAAATATTATCCTGGACACCTGACTACATACATGTTGATACAACAATGCCATAAAATTGAAATCCATCTGGGGAATCGTGTTAGTGAGATCACAACTTTACATAACTTATAGCTCATGGACTCAATGAAAAAATATTGAATGATATGTGACAAATAAAAGTACAAATATACCAGCATTGCTAAAAGCATAAGAAAGGTCAATTCATCCAGGTGAGACGCCAATGATATAGTGGGATCAGAGGAACAGGTATCACCTGCCTGAAAATTATCCACTTGGCATAGAAGTGTCATGAGAAATGTCAGAAAATCAAAGAACATCCAGCAACCCTTGGCATATTTTGCAAGCATTTGATGTTCAGCTATTGTCCTCTGGATGAACTGCTGAATTGCTACCTAGGTAGATATGCATAAAAAGCCCATGGTACAATTGTTGTTCCAACATGAATTATTGTGGTGCATTCTGATGTGATTTCATTGAAGTTGATTCTCATTTTCAGTGCAACAGGAAATACTTCAGATGTAGCAATTCAAGTTGAAGCACTTACATGCCAATAAGTACACTATGAAAAGAGCATTGATTGCCTGCACATTCAGCTAAGCTTTTTAAGCACCTGGATCCTTTGGCAATGAAGATGATGCATGCTATTCCTTTTAATATGCATGTTGCCAAAACCTAAGGATCAAAATCATGATATAGATTATGAGGTACAGCTCAGCATTCCATAAAGCAGTTCAGATATATGGATTGAATTATCCCAAAATAGATTATTAAATAGTCAAAATGTGACATGATAATTGTCAAAAACAGCGATCATGTAAGACCTTGGTTAATAGCTCAAAATCTCATTGAACCACATTTGTCAAGAGCAAGACTGGCACTTGGAAAGAAGTCAATGTATATTTCATTTGAATTCACATGTCAAACAATACATAACCCATGTAACAATGGATTTGCAGCAGGTGCAGACAGGTTAGGATATTAATTTCAAGTTCAAAAGAAAAAGTGATTAAGCAGGCAATACATGGTTGAAGATCATGCAGCATGGAAAATGTTTGTAGCAGTGACAATGTTTTCCACTGGTATTTATAGTAGCAAAACATTTTCTTTAAAATGTCTTCACTCAATGCAAAAGAAAAATGTCTTCTCTTGCAAAGTACTTATTTTTGGAATGGTATGTTTCAACATTGAACATCAAAACTTGCAAACCAAAGCTTCCTTAAAACACATGATTTAATATTCACTTGCCAAATCCCAAAATAGTAAATTGAGATAAAGGAGCAGGGTATCACTTTCTTTTTTAAGCTCATGAAAAATTCAAGCAAACACCAAAGAAACCAATATGGACAGTCAAAATACAGCATACAATGTTTGAACAATGGCAATATAAACAACCACAGGTAAGTTTGGGCTTTAGGGCACATCAACTACACTGGTCATGTAGCAACCAGTTTGTTTTTTAATTTCTTCAAAATATGATGTTTATGAAGGTGACTAAGATGAAGGAACGACTTATTTTCTGTGCAAATGTTTACTTTTCAGTTTGTGAGCAAAATACTGCCAAAAAGGGGCTTTGTTCAGCAACAGCATCATAAAAGAAATGTTTTTTTGTTAGATTGAACATGACATGACTAACCTACCTTACACTCATTTTATCCGCAAATTGAAATGATTACTGTTCAGTTGGCATAGAAATACACAATCATAATCTTCACCCCACAAATATAGCCCGTCTCGTATAATTATCCGTACCTGATGTGTCACAAACGTAATAAAAAAGAAATTAAGCACTTCATGCACCCGATTCAATACTTATTGACATCGAAAATCGTATGCTTCTGGCATAACTCCATATTCATTCCCGACAACGCATATCTTCTTCCAGCCAGACACGTTCGGAACATTCGATCAAGGCTGAAAGTTCCTTGCGATGCTGTTAACGTTAACTGCAGCGCTAGCAATGTCCGCAAGCTTTGATGACGTCATGGTGCAAAAGTTTGTTTGGGAGGATTCTGTTTTTTTCGGTTAGGTTAGGATAGGTTAGGTTAGATTATATTATGCTATTATATATTTTCTATATTATGCTACATTATTTTAGGTTAGGTTATGTTAGGTTAGGCTATTTGATTTATTATATGATTTGTTTATATAGTGGTCGGTGACTCGGTAGACAAACCACACGCAGCCCAAGGCCTATCGAGACGAGAGCCCTGTTCGGCAAGGATGTATACGGTGCAGTCAGAGTAGTGGGGTGCGCTCCAGCATTGTAGTCCAATAAAAAAAGGGAGACGCTTGAGCCGACCAATCAGCGTTTGACGACCTCCGTCGGTCGTGACAATGGTAAACAAACACATTTTGTATTTAGTGCGGCGAAACCGGTGACATTCACACAAATACCAAATTTGTTTCCCTGTCAGCAGTGACATTGTGATAAAGTAGCATTAAAGATCAAGACTAAAGTAGCAAGAATGTCTTTGTAGAAAATTAGCACGAAAAATGGACTAACATATGAATAATAGCTTCCACAAATTTTTCCCTACAGCCTTTACTATTGCCACGATCGGCGGAGGTCGTCAAACGCTGATTGGTCGGCTCAAGTTTATAGAATTGATGGTCCTCTCAAGCGTCTCCCTTTTTGGGAAGCGGAGCGTTCTACCTGGTGTTCTATAGCCTTGAGTCAGAGTAAGCGGAAAACAAGGAGCCAATCAAACGCGTCAGAGTTTCGCCTCAGGCACTTTGCTATGACGTCACACATTTGTAGCCGGTGCAGGCTGTGTAGGCGGAAAATCGCGTAATCTCCGACTGCAAGTTAACTTGTGCGTGGCTGACGCAGTTGAGACAAGGTTGAAGAAGTACGGGTTACGGCCGTGGTATAGGATACATACTTCCAGGATTTCACGCATTACGTGGTCGCCGGTTAAAGTATGCACCCTCAAGCCCGAATAATGAATCAATCAAATTGTTTCGTCCTTTTTGTTCATTACAGCCTTGTTCTTCCAAAAAGCTGCGCAGAAATCAAATGGCTTTAACTCAAGGTTACTTGCCATTTACCTTGGCCTTTGGTATTTCTGTAGAAGCCCTGAGCACACATTGGAGAAAAACATATGAACTGGACGTCTTGAGGATTACCTAGCAGCTTATTATAACCAACTGGGGTTGACGTACCTTAAAACCCCAATAATCATCATTTCTAATCATCGACGAACGGTCATCTTATAGTATTGATGAAATTAAATGTTCTTCGCAAGAGCGCTAAATGAATCATATAAGCCGATATTATCTAAACTCTACTCCAATGACACCAATCCCCTAACTTGGACACGGGTAACCGATCGTGCGTTAGTAGACAGACGCATACCAGCCGGTGTTACGCCGTAAGTTCAGTAGCGACACCAACATTGCAGGGCAGCGAGTCCTGAGCGAGCCCTCAGCCGGCGCGCTGTTTTCTTCCCCGTGTAGCGATATGTAGGGTCCCAGTGCAATTTTTCAGAACATTGCTTGCTATTTCCAGAGGTGAAAAAACCGGCGACACGCCGACGCACGTCGGTGACAACTAAAGGGACACGGAAGGCTCTAATGAGGCAGCCAAGGACTGACCGGCCTTTTCTTCCCGAGTTTTTAAAAACATTTTTGAAGGAATTAATCATGGCAAGGTCCTTTTCTTGGCTAGTTTACATTGGCAAACGGCACATTTTATATAGTGGTGACATCCCTTTGAGTCAGCCACCGGCTGAAAAAAAAACATCGGCGCAGGTGGCGGCCAATGTTAAATTCCCATAGACGTCGGCGATATGTCGATGAGACAGCAGCGAGCTGTCTCATGTGTGACAACTGTGGCGCGGTCAGCCTTACTAAATCACCTGTCTGAACCAAGGAGAATCTGGTCCTGGACAATGACGTTATGGAAGGAAAAGACATCTGCTTGCCCGTAATAAACGTAATAATTCGTGAAATAAAAGAGGAATTCAACACGACGACAATTTTGTCAAACATATCGCCACGGATGCCCACAATATTACCACCTACATGCATTGATCCGCGGCTAGCTGTGTAATTTCCTGTGGCGTCATCAAAGTGTCGAGAACAAACTATAACTGATGGTTGAAATGGTTTCCCATGACCTTAGCACACGGGTTGACTGATTTTAATCATCAATTGGTCTGTAGGTATAAAGGAGAGGATCTTTCCCCTTGGGAGCAACTGGAAGGATGGAAGAGTCGACCACTTTGCAACATGAAGGAAGGCGAATTGTGGCTGTGCTAAGTGTAAAGCAGAATTGTGTGACATAAAGAAGTACAAGTTGAAGCACGGAGAACAGTTTTTGAGCGTCAAGATGTTTCTCCGTGTTGGAGGAAGATAGGAACGATGGTACAGATAAATGCCAAAATACGATCGGGTAATTTATGATTCTTCTGATGGCCCACCAAACATGCCAAGCCAGACACAAATTTCCCTCCAATTATCACATTCTGGCTTAGGACAAGAGCATAACCCAACTTAACTCAGCCAAACCTACCACTTTGCTCGCTTCATGGAGGTATATTGTGTGTACAACTTGTCTTGTGGTTACCTTGAACTTCAATAATATCATGTTGTGGTTTAATGGGTTCACAAGATCAGTTTTGCTAATGATTTTCCTCAATCACAAACAAAATGGTTTGGTTATGATAGGTTAGGTGAAGTTACGGTTTTTAATAGGCACATGATTGCAGGAAGGAAATTTTGTACCAATGATAGTATTCCTAGTTCTTGGTGCTATAAATGGTATGGAATGAAGTATATAGGATTTCGATGAAAAAGGTACATGGAAATGATCAACATGCCTTAAATTACTTGGTGATGAGTATTGGAACATATTCATTATAGTGATTGGTAATGTTTGATTAAAAATCTGTGACGTAGTAATATGCTCTGTTCCTGCACCATATGAGAGAACTTCAGAATGTTATATTTGAAAAATAATTCATTTGTAGGGTATGCATAGTGCTGTTTATCTATGATTTTTAAAGCCCTTTTGTTGTATTTTAACAAGTTTGTCTAATCGTGTTCGAAAATTCTTTCCCCATATTAAAGCACAGTAATTTAAATAGGGATTAATCAAAGTATTATATAAGTATTTTAATTCACGACTTGTGATAAAATATTTTGCTCTTCCCATTATTCCTATATTTCTGCTAGTTTTTGCAGCAACCTATGCTATGTGATACTTCCATGTTAATTTGTCATCAACTATTATACCAGGATTACACCAAGGAAGTATCACATAGCATATGTTGCTGCAAAAACTAGCAGAATTATAGGAATAATGGGAAAAGCAAAATACTTTATCACAAGTCGTGAATTCAAATACTTATATAATACTTTGATTATTCCCTATTTAAATTATTGTGCTTTAATATGAGGAATCAATTTTCCAACACGATTAGACAGAATTGTTAAAGTACCAAAAAGGGCTTTAAGAATCATAGATACATTCTGAAGTTCTCTCATATTGTGCAGGAACAGAGCATATTACTACTTCACAGATTTTTGAATAAAACATTACCAATCACTATAATGAATATGTTCCAATACTCATCACCAAGTAATTTAAGGCATGTTGATCATTTCCATGTACCTTTTTCATCGAAATCCTATAGACTTCATTCCATACCATTTATAGCACCAAGAACTAGGAATACTATCATTGGTACAAAATTTCCTTTCTGCAAGCATGTGCCTATTAAAAACCCTAACTTCACCTAACCTAGCATAACCAAACCATTTTGTTTGTGATAGAGGAAAACCATTAGCAAAACTGATCTTGTGAACCCATTAAACCACAATATGATATTATTGAAGTTCAAGGTAACCACAAGACAAGTTTTACACACAATATACCTCCATAAAGCTAGCAAAGTGGTAGGTTTGGCTGAGTAAATTGGGTTATGCTCTTGTCCTAAGCCGGAATTTTATAATTGGAGGAAAATTTTGTCTGGCTTGGCATGTTTGGTGGGCCATCAGAAGAATCATGAATTACCCGATCGTATTTTGGCATTTATCTGTACCATCGTTCCTATCTTCCTCCAACACGGAGAAACATCTTGACGCTCAAAAACTGTTCTCCGTGCTTCAACTTGTACTTCTTTATGTCACACAATTCTGCTGTATACTTAGCACCGCCACAATTGGCCTTCCTTCATGGTGCAAAGTGGTCGACTCTTCCATCCTTCCAGTTGCTCCCAAGGGGAAAGATCCTCTCCTTTATACCTACAGACCAATTGATGATTAAAATCAGTCAACCCGTGTGCTAAGGTCATGGGAAACCATTTCAACCATCAGTTATAGTTTGTTCTCGACACTTTGATGACGCCACAGGAAATTACACAGCTAGCCGCGGATCAATTCATGTAGGTGGTAATATTGTGGGTATCCGTGGCGATATGTTTGACAAAATTGTCGTCGTGTTGAATTCCTCTTTTATTTCACGAATTATTACGTTTATTTCGGGCAAGCAGATGTCTTTTCCTTCCATAACGTCATTGTCCAGGACCAGATTCTCCTTCGTTCAGACAGGTGATTTAGTAAGGTTGACCGCTCCACAATTGTCACACATGAGACAGCTCGCTGCTGTCTCATCGACATATCGCCGACGTCTATGGGAATTTAACATTGTCCGCCACCTGCGCCGATGTTTTTTTTTTAGCCGGTGGCTGACTCAAAGGGATGTCAGCACTATATAAAATGTGCCGTTTGCCAATGTAAACTAGCCAAGAAAAGGACCTTGCCATGATTAATTCCTTCAAAAATGTTTCTAAAAACTCGGGAAGAAAATGCCGGTCAGTCCTTGGCTGCCTCATTAGAGCCTTCCGTGTCCCTTTAGTTGTCACCGACGTGCGTCGGCGTGTCGCCGATTTTTTTCATCTCTGGAA
The DNA here is from genome assembly GCA_034440615.1 of Ashinkailepas kermadecensis. Lineage (NCBI taxonomy): Eukaryota > Metazoa > Arthropoda > Thecostraca > Neolepadidae > Ashinkailepas > Ashinkailepas kermadecensis. The sequence goes on from JAOTOM010004870.1 coordinate 82,827, forward strand.
ATAGCAAGCAATGTTCGGAAAAATTGCACTGGGACCCTACATATCGCTACACGGGGAAAAAACAGCACGCCGGCTGAGGGCTCGCTCAGGACTCGCTGCCCTGCAATGTTGGTGTCGCTACTGAACTTACGGCGTAACACCGGCTGGTATGCGTCTGTCTACTAACGCACGATCGGTTACCCGTGTCCAAGTTAGGGGATTGGTGTCATTGGAGTAGAGTTTAGATAATATCGACTTATATGATTCATTTAGCGCTCTTGCGAAGAACATTTAATTTCATCAATACTATAAGATGACCGTTCGTCGATGATTAGAAATGATGATTATTGGGGTTTTAAGGTACGTCAACCCCAGTTGGTTATATTGCACCCATAACAAGCTTGCTTAATCACACATCAGATTGTCACATATGAAGAGCGCTTAACAGAACATATCTGGGGAAACAAATGACCAGCTAGGAAGGTGTCTGTATTACTTTAAATCCTATCTCTGCAAGGAAGCACAAAACCGCTCTGTTGTGTATAAATCGGGAATCGTTTCCCAACAAGTCAACTTCAGATTATTAGCATCATATCCGAAGTGACGCCTACGTTCTTCCGTATATGCTGGGCACGCCACCAGCACATGGTGCACAGTCAGCACGGCATTACACCTCACACATTTCGGCCTTTCTTCCCCGAACTATAGATACCTATGTGTGGCTGGCGTGTGACCAATTCTGAGTCGACAGACGGCCACCTCGTCCCTTCTAGTTTGGCTGAAGGATGAGGGCCACAGCGCTAGGTGTGGTTTGATTTGTTTTAATTTATTGAACTCCATTTTGTCCCATCTGCCCTGCCACTGTCTGAGAATAAATGATGAGATGATTGGGTAATGGTCACTGGCTGGAAGTGGGAGCACTCGTCTATTTAGTGCTTGTGCTGCACGCCTTGCAGCCTGCTCGTCCAGCTCGTTACCACGTATTCCGACATGTGCTGGGATCCAGCAAAGTGTTACTTGTTTTCCCATGTGATGTATCGAAGCAAGTTGCGATAAAATGTATCGTACAATGACATGTTGCTGGTTAAAACTGCGCAAGGTCAAAGGACTGCTCAGAGAATCAATCGAAGTAACATGTATATCCTCGACGTCGACCTCCATGTATGAAAGGGTTTTGCTGATGGCTATCAACTCGGCAATAAAGACCGTGGCGTGTGGCGGCAGGGAAAAGGATATTCTGGTCGATCCTTTAACGACAGCACTACCCACGCCTGTGTATGTCTTTGAACCATCTGTGTATGTGACGATGTAACTATGATATGCTGAATAAATGTGCTCTAATGTAAGGGATAGTAGCTCCTCTTTTGCCCTGTCTTGTTTTATCTCGACAGGGAGGGAGATGTTAATGAAGGGGGAGATCAGTTCCAACGGGGGAGTAGTTATTTGCTCATACTGCCTAATTCCCTGCATTCGAAGCCTCATTTGTCTCAGGAGCGTCCTCATTCTAGCACAGTAAGGCGTTCCTCTCCTAACGTGGTGAAGAAGGACCGCATGCATGTCACGGGAGAACAGCGCTGGATATGTTGGGTGTGTCGGAAACTGTCGTATTTTGCAGGCGTATCGGAGACCGACCATTTCACGCCTAATGGATAATGGCGGTTCGTGAGCATCCGCTAGTACGCTGACCGTTGGGGATGTACAAAATGCTCCAGTTACGAAATACCGCAGCGTGGTGCAATGGGTCTAACATTCGCTTAGGGCACACGCCCGGTTGTATATAAAACATCCATAGTCAAGCTTAGAACGAGTGAGATTACGGTAGAGCAGTTGCAGAGTCTTTCTGTCAGCACCGTATGACATACGGGAGATACACTTCAATATTGCCATTGCTTTAAAACACTTGTCACGGAGCGTTTTTATATGATCTCTGTATGAAAGACGGTGGTCAAACTGCACTCCAAGAAAACGAGCCACTTGTACTGACGGAACGTCTTGTCCGTGCAGCTGAAGAGTCATGTCCGAACAATTACGTCGGCGCCGGAAGAAATAAATTGTTGCCGTTTTTGCTCTGGAAAACCTGAGACCGTTCTGATGTTTCCACTTTTCGAGTCGAGAAACTGTAAGTTGCAGCTGTCGTTCCACGAGAGGAGTTGACGAGCTGCAAGACCAGATCGCAAAATCATCAGTGAAGAGATGTCTTCCGATTGACGAGGGAAGTGAGTTGCAAATGCCATTTATAATAAGTGAGAAGTTGGAAGTGCCCAGTACACTGCCTTGAGGGACTCCCTCAACCTGGTGGAGCCAATCCGACGTCTGATTGCCCACTCACAAACAAAATTGTCGGTCAAGCATAATGTTTTTTTAGAAACGCACCCAGAGATCTACAGGTTCCATACTGATGGAGCTTCTGCAAGATCCCATGTTTTCAGGCGGTGTCAAAAGCACTTCGATGTCGAAGAACACTGCTCCTAGATGTTTCTTTTTCGCAAAAGCAAAACGAATCTCAGTATCGAACCTTAAGACATGGTCGATCGTACTGCGATTTTTTTTCCGAAAGCCGCACTGGTCGTCGGTTAATATGTTCCGGGTCTCTAAAACCAATTGAGGCGAAGGTTTACCATTCTTTCCATCAGCTTAAACAATGATGATGTGAGCGATATCGACCGATAATGGTTTGGGTCATCGCCACCTTTGCCAGGCTTTAATAGTAGTATGACGATTGCCTTTCGCCAAGCTGGTGGGAAATGTCCCGCATCCCAAAGTCTGCTGTAGATGGAGAGTAAAGCGAGCGTTGCAGACGTTGGTAAATGCTTCAGCATTTCGTTGTGCACACCATCTGGTCCCTCACACACACATTTCAAATCACTGACCACAGAGATAAGTTCAACTCGTGTAAACGGCATATTGTAAACAAGTTGTTCGGGTGTGGCAAAACTGATCTCCCTCTAACTACGGGCACGGTACTGTAAATATGTTGGATCAGTGTGTTCACTACGCCTTGCGATAACATCAGCAATACGACTAGCTACTTTGTCTGGGTCAGCTATGATTTGGCCTCCAATATTGAGTACCGGGAGTGGAATTGACGAGACTTGCCCAGAAATCCTCTGAATACGAGCCCATACTTCGGACGTCGGTGTAGTTCGGCACAGCTGCCCTATATACGTTCTTCATGACACACGCTTCGCCGCTCGAATGGAGCGCCGAGCCAATGCCTTGGCTGTTCTGAATGCTATGAAGTTTTCCGTTGTGCTGTTACGATCGAACGCCCTGAAGGCGCATCTTCGAGCTCGAATTGCTAGGCGACACTCTGGAGTCCACCATGGGACAGGAATACGGCGGGGGTGCCGGAGGTCCTTGGTATGGAAGCTGTGGCTGAGTCAATTATTATTGAAGTCAATGCCTCATTTGTTAATGACGGATCTTCAGGGTCTGTTGGGAGTCTGGCTTCCACTCCTGATTGGAACTCATCCTACTCAATGTTGCGAAAACCCCACCGCTGTGGACGCCGACCGAGTAACGCGCCATCGCGGTAGACAACCAAACCGGGAACTGGTCACTGCCTTCACATCTGACCATCGCGGTAGACAACCAGACCGGGAACTGGTCACTGCCTTCACTTCTGACCATCGCGGTAAGACAACCAAACCTTTAGCCGGGGTGCACTCGAGAATACTGAAGGGGTGGATTTGCTTGCTCTCAAACAAACGTTTCCTTCCTTGCTCTGCCTTGTCCTCTTAAAGGAGCACCTTGGGGGAAAAAATTCCTTGAGCGGTGGACTCAGGCCTTCCATTGGTGCTTTTTTATCGGTCAATGTGGGAACCCTTCCAAGAGGGGCACATGCCCCAAGTCCCCCAAGTCCCTCTTCTATCCGCCCCTGGAGCACACTTCATGGAAGATTATACTGCCTTGCCGGTGGCCCAGGTGAAGGACTTGGCCCCTCGTGGTGCATTGCATGGAAGGCGCCTTGTACATCACTTTCATGGGGAGAGGCATGGCTCCCTTGGTCCCCTGAAGCAGCCACTGATGAGACCTATGCATTGTCGCATGATGTGATCTGAATTGTGTACCTGATGTCCCCAGCGGTTCGTTAATACTTCGTACATAGTGCAGGGCACTGTGGTTTCTTGTTGGTTTCTTATTTCATTCTATCATGGATGCCTTATTTTTTTCTGATCACGCGGATATTTATTTCATGGTCATGGACAGAGTGGGATAGGAAGATGAATTGTTTAAAAGCAGGACATAACAGCTTGCAAAATTATTCCTGCCTGGGCGAAGAGTCGCAGGCAAGGGGAGGGGCCGGTGGTCTGTCCCTCCCCCGCACCTTAGGATTAAAAAGTACACTAAATCAAACAAAACATTTTGATATTTTCCCAAGTAAAACCGGTATTTTCAGCTCGCTTCGCGAGCTGAAGTTGGTGTTCGTTTCATCACATTTTCGGATCATACCTCACCTTCAGAACATTTTCGCTACACCCCTATCTGAGTGTAATTTCCCGACGAAATTATGCAAGTTCAGAACTGAAACTGCCACACTGTGTATGGATTACGAGATTTTCAAGCTTAACTACTTCGGTCGGAGGATCTCAGCATTGCGCATAAGGGTAGGTCAATGGTGGATCCAGGATCCAGATCCAGGACAGGGCGTGCATCATTTTCTTGGAAGTGCGCCAATGTGAAAGTCCTCTGAGGTGCGCTTTCGGCTGAAATTTCATTGAGCGCGTGGGGAGGGTGCACTCAGCCGTGTTTCGTTTTACTGACGTCCTTAACCTCCAAGGGCGCGCCGTTCCTCTCAGAGGAGCGCCTTTGGTTGAAATATCCTTTGAGCGGGGTGGGTATCACTGTAGTGTGCACGGACGGACGCCTTTTCCCAGTAAGAGGGGCACAAACTTCTCATGGGGAAGGGTGCCCCTGATGTCCTCCCTGTATCTGCTCCTGGGGAAGATGCCCTCTAAAAGTACGCACAACGCACATGGTGCCTGCAGAGAAGCCATGCCGATATCAGACATATCTTATCTTGAGCCAAACAACAGACACTGTCCTAACCATAAACCATGAAAAAAGAACAGTAATACGAGAAAAGATCGTCGCCCATCGGTGAGCAAGCATTAGCATACTCCACATTGGTCAAGCAATGCTCATCAAGCCACGTTGCAATAACATCATCTCATTGACTAATTGAAAGGTGTCGCACATGCACGGGAATGTTTAAATCGCACGAAGGAGGATTCTCTGTAAAATTTCCTCCTTATATATTCCTGTTTCGGAATTCCACGGCTGGGAGCCAACGCCCTCAATTTAGAAACACAGCCAACTCCCAGGTCTTTAAATGGTCACTGGAATATTACGCGCAAAGCTATTGAAATCCGGCATCAACAACCTCCCATTACATACTTCCGACGGTAGCGGGCCATAGTTTGCTGACTCCGGCATCACAGTCGCCTGCAATGCCATCTGGTGGCTGAAATTCCGTGTTGTCTCCAATTATCCAATGTTCGATTCATTCCTTCATTTCCTGCCCCTTTTGTCCCCCCCTCCATTCGGTGCGCCACTGTATCTGACCCGTGCAGGGTTGGATTTGTGCCTTGCAGTCTTGGATTTTTCAGAGGATCCTTCATTGACGATATCATCGTCTTCAGTAACACTTTTGAGGAACTTGTGCAGCACTTAGAAATAGTGTTTGACCGACAGCGAAAAGCAAATCTTAGGTTGAAAATTTCAAAATGTGACTTCATATCTGAGAAACTGAATTACCTCGGACATGTTGTTTCCAATGGAGGAATATCAGTAAATCCAGAGAAAGTCCAAGTCGTACAGTCGATGCCAGCCCTGACTACGGTCCGTCAGGTCAGAAGCTTTCTAGGCATGACTTCCTATTACCGAAAGTACGTTCCCGAAATTTAGCAAAGTTGCAAGACCCCTAACGGCCAGGACAAAGAAAAATGCAAAATGTACATGGACCCCCGAAGCGCAACAGGTTTTTGACACGTTGAAGCATAGTTTAGTCACAGCCCCAGTGTTCGCTTTCCCAGACATCTCCAAGCCTTTCAAGTTGCATACCGACGCGTTCCAGTACGCTCTAGGCGCTGTGCTTACTCAAGAACAGGATGGTCAGGACCGAGTCATACAGTATGTGTCGCATCAATTTTCAGATGCACAATAAAAATGGCCAACCATCGAACGCGAGGCTTACGCAATTATTTACAGTTTAGGTAAATTTCGCCATATTGTAGTAGGAACGCAACTGACCGCGCACACAATTCACAAGCCGTTGAAACACCTATTCACAAATTAAATGAAAACTCGCGCATACAACGTTGAGCTATCATGTTAGGCGAATACGAATGCAAAATAGAATAAATTTCGGGAATCCAAAACTACACTGCCGATGTGATGTCACGCCTCGCGAGTACGCCTCGCGAACACGCCTACAGCCGGAGACTTAGCAGACAATGAACACTTAGATTGGAAAGGCCCAGCTGAAGAAATTAACGTCGTCGATAATGCATACCAGTCGGAATCCGATTCAGAGGCGGAATAGATGATACCCGCCCAGACGAACAACACAAACCCCGCGTTGCCTAGCCTACCCGACCTCAAACAGGCGCAATTAGCAGATGAAGAACTGGAGATCATTATATTGGAACTACAAATAAAATGCTTTATGTATGGCTAGATACTGTATAGAAGGTGAATTATTATACCATTTAGAAAAGGTACAAAAACGCGCACGCAAACTCGAATGCAACTGATGCTGCCCCTTCCCTTCAGGAAACCAGTGTTAGAGTGCATGCACGATGGCTTTTTCGGAGGACATTTTGGAATTGAGAACACTATCGACAAAGTAGCAAAATCATATTATTGGACAACCATGCTAAAAGACGTGAAGCAATACGTACCGACTTGTGAAACTTATAACAGGAGAAAACTCAGGAAAGAGAGGCGTCCCATGCAAGACATGCCGATGCCTCGATACCCAATTGACATTATTGGTATCGACACTTGTGGCCCATTTCCTATTTCGGACAGCGGTAACCGTTACGTCTGCACGATTGTGGCCCACTTCAGTGGATGGCCAGAAACTTGGGCTATGCCAGAGAAATCCGCGGAAACCATTGCTCAATTAATCTTGAAAGGATTCCTGCCCCGACACGGTTGTCCCAACATGCTACTCAGTGATCAGGGCACAGAATATTGCAACGCTATTATATATTTAGTGTGCAAGGAATTGGGAGTAACGAAACTCCGTACATCAAGTTATCACGCTCAAACTAATGGCTAAACCGAGAGGTTTCATAAAACCTTGCACGAAATGATCTCCAAACATATTAGCGAAAACCAAAGTCAATGGGATCAAGTTCTAGACCATTGCTTAGCCCCTTAACGAGTGAGCAAGAACGAATCCACGAACCATTATCTTTTTGTCATCATGTACGGAAGAGATGCCCGAGCTCCCATCGACACCTTCCTACAACCTCGTGTTCGTTACGCAGGAGAGGATTACGTTGCCCAATCTTTTGAATTTTTACACAACGCTTTCCAGGACGGCAGCAGTTCAAAATCGGCAGCAGTCCCGAGAGCACAACAATGCGTAAAATGACCGGAATGCTCAAGCGTCTTCCGTCAAGCAAGGAGACACCATCTCTTACAACGACCCCTCTCAGTCAAACCAGGGGAGTCGACAAAATGTACATTGTTCTGGAAGCCCCACTTTAGAATCATCTAAAAAATAGGCAACGAAAATTATGTGATCAAAAACATGGTGAATGGAAAAATCAATTTGTACATTCAGAGAACTTGAGACCCCGCAACATTGACGATATATGGAATAGGACATATGAGTCCGTACGACGACCAGTTCAGGTAAGTACGAGACCGGAGGAGGAGCCACTCCGCCACCAGCCGCTACACGCAGCTAAGCTCCCCTTAATGATCGCCTCTGGTACGACCAGCGTCAGTTACCATGCGAGGATACGCAGCCCATGGCGGCCGGAGATGGTTACAGAACCACGGAACAGGGATATGGCGAAATCCCACCATTCCCTGCGGACCCTTCGAAGGTTGATTTGCCTCAAGCTAATCACCCATCACTGTTAACGGACAGAGAAGGGAGTGCGAGACAAACACAACCGCAACTGAACAGTGAGTATTTCCGCACGCAACCTACTCACCGTTACGATTTACGTTCACGGAAGCCACTAACGGATTATTCGCGGCAGAACGAAGGGTTACGGCTTGGTCAGTTTATGGACTCTCCAGCCAACGAACGGAAACGCAGGAACGAAACGGATAACGAAGAAGTTTTGACACAGGAAAAACTACCTCGCCTACAGTCCGAATCCCGATGTTCATCCCCAGAGGTGAACATCGCGAACGTGCAAACCTTCGCAAATAATCGATGTTCCCAGAGTAGAACGTCATCGGATCTGTTGCTTGATCGTCGCATGTTGTTTACGATAGTTGATGCCATCATAAGCAATCTCTTCTGTTTCAGTGCACAATGACTCTCGGGATGAGCTGGATAATTCTTGGCTGGATCATATTTGTTCACGGGGAAAATGACACCCTCCCCGAATTGCCGCACGGGACCCCGGACACCTCTTCATACCCTTAGGAAAAACGTACTCCATCTACAGTTCCTGGGCCATGACCGTCTCAATCCCCATGACCCCGTACGGCACCCAGATAGCGCACATTCATGACGCCATTCACGTACTCTCCAAATTATCCCGCTCCCTCGCAAACCGCCATTTCGGCTTAGGAAATCTTACCCAAACCACGGAATCCATGTTCGCGACTAACGTGAACAGAACTAACTGGGAAATTGACCTACTCGAGCATGACACTAATGACATATCCGCCACCTATCGCGATCTGCTAGATCCTGCACCCCATACACGATCGCTTCGTCAGAAAAGAGGACTAATTAACGGCATAGGGAACGCATTATCATATCTGTTTGGCACCGCTACCGAATCCGAGATCGACCATGTGCAAAATAGCATCGAATTGATAAACAACAAGGAAATCGCGATGACTCATCTATTCAATGGTACCTTACATGTCCTGAACCAGACAGCCATATCCACCACACAAAATCGGCGGCCCTTAATTAACGTCAACAAAGCCCCACGCGTCTTGTGACGCACGATTGATAAATTTTACACCAAGGCCCAATCCCAAAATCGCAGTCCTTTCGCATTGATCTCCCTGACCTACATAGAAGACAACATTAACCAGGTGACCCAGACCCTTCATCACCTACATTTTGAACTAAGTAGCTTAACTACCAAATTGGCCCTAGCGCAAGCCGGAATTTTACATTCACAGGTATTATCCGCTTCACAGTTCGCGCGGTTGCTACGTAAAATACAAAAAGCCCTCCCGACGAACTTTGCACAGCCATTTCCCACATCTGGCAAAAGCGAGTACATAAGGATAATGAAAACAAAATTAGTTCGTACCGAATGGGCATTCTATGTCATATTCTACATTCCGCTACTACATGTTCTTCGTGCATTCGATATATTCCGCATCTTCCCGTACCTGGTACCTCACGGTTCACACAACATTTCCCTAGGTTATCTGCCATCCGAATCGGAATATTTGCTCGTTTCCGAGAACCGACAACTTTACATGCAGCTCGATAAGCTTAACAAAGAAACCTGTGTCCTCGCGAACCAACCCTTTTGTGACCTACACGAACCCGCTTACTCCACGGTTGCTTCCACCGCATGTGTCGTCGCTTTATTCCGCAATGATACGTTCGCGCTCACGCTCGTTGCTCGCCTGTCGCTCATCCAACCAACAACGAACCCAATGCCAATTGTCACGATCAAGGGCAATGGTTGATGGTTTCCAGCAATCCATTCCAGGTGACCATGTCCTGTGCCACTGCCTCAACCAGTAGAACCCTCACCATTATCCGCACCACCGACATTCTCTTCCTGGGAAGTGAATGCTCAGCCACAGTGGATACCTTTTACCTCCCACCTCATTATGCTAGAGCTACCCATCTCGAACTACCCCCTTTCGATGCCCAAACTCTCTTGGCCAACAACACGATACTCATATGGCGTCCTCGTTTGTGACGGTGCCTTCATCGAATAACCACATTGTATGTCGCGGATCTTTCCGCTATTCACATCGACGGCATCTCCGCTTCTACCTATTTCGATTATATCGAAACGAAACCTTTGGAACGCACACGGGACCATCTCCCCTCTGCCTACAATCGCTCTTGGCTTTTGATTTTGTCCCTAGGTGTATTCTCCGCCGTCATTTTGGTTCTATGTGTCAAAGTATGCTGCCTCGGACGGCGTTTCGCGTACAGCTTCCCCGATTCACCCCGTATTACGTCAGGATCCCACCGTTGAACCAGCCATAGAATTACTGCAGCCAGGTCAGTATCACCGGTCAGTCCTATCACCGGTCAGTGGAACAGATTTCGAAGCCTGCACAGTCGGACGAGACGGAATCTTACCCGGCTACACCCCCGCCCGTCATGGCGACAGCGGCACCACGAACCACCGTGCCACCGAATCGACAGATTTGATCGGTTGCGCCTTTCGAGCGCAATCCGTTCTTTCCCTCCCGCGACACGAAATCGATGTGAGGCCCACATCGCCATCCCCTCCACTACGAATGCACCCCGCCAGCGTCCGAGCACGATGTTCGTTCGTGTTAAGACGTGCGAACGCAGCCGACGTCGCAGTCGTCCCGTTCGCCGCCGCAGTGACCTCGAGTGCCCGATGCGGTGACCGAGTGTAACCGCCGCAGTGACCTCGTGTGTCCGCTACAGTGACCGCGTATGCCCGCCGCGTGTGTGTGTTTTGCCGTCCACGCATCAGATGTTCCTGTGTGTGTTCTTGCCTTGAGTGTGAATATTTTGCCTGTCGGCCACTCATTGGAAGCCGTTCTTGTCCCTTCAGGGACACCCCGGTGTCCGACTACATGTGCTGTATAATTCACGGACTTTCGTTCATGACTCGGTTCGTCCCCCATTGTAGCCCTTCGACCTTTTGGCGCCTGTTTCCCGCAATTTTGTCCTACGTACTAAAATGCTCCCTTTAAGTGGTAGGGGAGGTATTGTGGCAACCACGCTTCCCACCACACTCCCCAGCCAGGCCACGGACACACATTTCGTGACCGACCTCCACACGGGAACGCTGTCGAAGCCGAGCTCCGCTCGGCGATGATATACGCTGACAGTCCGTATAAACATTCTCTGCACAATCCAGCACATTATTACAATTAAGCGTGTACGATCGCGCATTCCAAGTAGGCCATCTGTCACCTGCAAGCTGTCGAAATGCGGGCCTCTGAAAGATCATATAAACACACACGGCAAAACTCATCACTTCCATTACAGACGCTGAAAGCCACACAAACCCGGTGCGCGTCGGCCATCTTATTCGAATATACACCGACATTCAATTACCAACATGCGTTGCACGTTTGCCTTCACCTCTGCAGAGGTCAGCGTGCAGGCTTTTTCCAGTGCTATATACATAGTTAAATAAATACCCCGGGACAGGACCATCGACAGGGCAGACCATCACCAGACGCCGAGCTGCTAGCAACGTTCCCGCCGAACACCAGACGGTGACTACCTCTTCGTGATCCGTCTTGGCTTGGGGACGGACCGAGTGCCGACGAACTAAGGGCTGGGGTTTCGGACATTCTCTGGTCATCTCACGTGTGCTTGCGCGTGCATCATAACAAATAATAACGAGGTTCCTAGCTTATCACCGCTGCGTTTCGAGGAGTGAAGGCGAGGAATGAACCGTCGCGGCTAACAGTATGCCTCTTCGACATCGTCTCACCAACAAGCAGAGATAACCCGGCTGTCTCTATCGAAGGCGAGGTCTCTATGATTCGCCGAGGTCTCTATCGAAGGCGCAGTTGTAATTCTCCTTGGCGAAACCATCGATGCACTCGCAAACACCGCAGCGTGCTCAGGTCGAGTGAACGTCGTAAGTCTGAAAATCAAGCCAGTTCGTGTTGTATTGCATTGTCACAGCTATCAACCAGATCCAGAAAATGGCCGTTCCATGGTCACCGGTCTTGCCAAAAATAATAAAATACAAGAGCATTGTGAAAAAAACCGACGTAAGCATGAACAATAGGCACACGGCGCGACCATCTAGTAGATGATGCATAAAAGCACAGGCAACATAGACGGTGGTGCAACATGCATAGAGCAACACACATGCGGGCACCCCGACTAGATCGTGTCGCCTGAGACATAGCTGCTGAACAAAATACCGTTTCCGTTAAGGTCCGTTAAGGTCATCAAGCCATGAAATCCTAAATTGCTCAGACTTAATAAGAGCCACAGGGCCCATCTGGGTTAAGAATGTAAAGTGAAGATACTATAAGACGGGGCAAAAAGATAATCAGCACCCAAACCAATACCACATCCTCAATTCTGCATTTCTGCTTCAAGGTCACTTGAAACTAACCCATTTAGGTCTCTTTCCTCTTCAATAACATCCAGTTCCCTGCCTCCCATTGTATATCTGAAAGTCTCACTTCCGGAACCCAGATGGGCCCTTAGAATAGAGTCATACACTTTTCATGGTTGAAAGACATCTGTCATTGACCAGTCCACTTCTGTCACGTGACTTACCAAGCACTGAGAGTCGACAATGCAATCTTAGCTGAAGACTCTTTCGGGGTAGCAGATGTCATTATCCGTCACGAAACCATAGTTGCACTCGCAAATACCGGAGGATGTGCAGGTCGAGTCAGCGTGGTGAGCCTGAAAGCAAAGCCAGGTCGTATTGTATTGAATTGTCACCGCTATCAGACCAGATCCAGAAAATGGCCGTTCCATGGTCACCAGTCTTGCCAGAAATAATAAAATAGGAGAGCATAATGAAAAAGACAGGCGTACGCATGAAAAATAGGCACACAGCGTGACCACCTTGTACATGATGCATAAAAGCACAGGCGACATAGACGGTGGTGCGACATGCATAGAGCAACACACATGCGGGCACCCCGACTAGATCGTGTCGCCTCAGACATAGCTGCTGAACAAAATACCGTCTCAATTTCCGCTTGAATGCAGACACCGAAGAAGCATTCAAATCATCCGATGTGGCATGTGTGTTGCATGGTGCACTTGGCCTATATATGACTGTTCGTTTCCCTGGATTTGTCCTGATGTGTGGGAGGTGCAGCACGCCAGACTGTCTGGTGCAGAGAGACACGACGTCGCAGTTGTGTGCCATCTGTCTGTACAGTGAGATGGACCCTGTTACCAAGTATCTTGTGAAAGAGGCGGCCGTCATTATACTCGGCGGGGTCAACGGCACATATGCAATGCAGATGACTCGTGAGTAACACCTTTTCGAACCAGCCAGCATTGGTCTCGTGGTAGTCAGCACTGGTCTCGGGGTGGCTGCACTGGTCTCGGGGTGGCCAGCACTGGTCTCGGGGTGGCTGCACTGGTCTCGGGGTGGTCAGCACTGGTCTCGGGGTGGCTGCACTGGTCTCGGGGTGGCCAACACTGGTCTCGGGGTGGCTGCACTGGTCTCGGGGTGGCTGCACTGGTCTCGGGGTGGCCAGCACTGGTCTCGGGGTGGCCAGCACTGGTCTCGGGGTGGCTGCACTGGCAGATGCCAAATACTCAGTTCCAACCAGGACTACACAGTTCGTGGACCTTTGGAGTGCGAACATTTTGAGGGTGAAGGGTGCGAACCGTGGTCGTTGTGGCGAGTGGAAGATGCGAGCACCTGCATGTGCAGTGGTTACATTGCGCCCCCTACCCCACTACCGCAGCCAGCGGTCACTTCCGGTGTGCTACACGGTGCCACATGGTGCTACACGGTGTTACACGGTGCTTGACGGTGCTACATGGTGCTACACGGTGCTACACGGTGCTGCTCGGTGCTACACTGTGGTCACACGCATGCCGTATACATTAGTGGGGAATGACTTCATACGCAAGTACGAGGTGAAGCGACTTGGGAGGGTAGGGGCTGTTGACGTACCGAGCACTTAGTTAGTTATTGTGGGTTATGGGCGCGTACCGAGCAATATCGCGTATTGTGAGGGGAGGGGCTGTAGACGCACCGAACACTATCGCATCTTGTGAGGGGAGGGGCTGTAGACCTGCCGAGCACGGTGTCGTATTGGAACAGCTGGCACCCAATTGCAGGTCTTCAAAGCAGGACACAGCTTCCCTCGGTTCCGTCTTTGCACATACAAGTTCCCAAGCGACAATGAAACGATACATATCGGGCCTGCAATGCGTGGTTAGGTTAGGTTAGGTTTGGTTAGGTTAGGTTAGGTTGGGTTAGGTTGGGTTAGGTTGGGTTAGGTTAGGTTAGGTTGGGTTAGTTTCAGTCCCAGCCAGGTGAGATCACCTTTGTAACGTCACGCGGCTATTAAGCCAGTCGAGTAACATATCAGCTGACACTGCGTCCCACGGGTGAAGTCCGCTCAATTACCGTGGCTAGATCAGGTGAGCCAGGTCAGATCAGGTCTGGTCGGTCTGCCGTTTGACCAGGCCAGGCATCATGGACATCAGTCAGATAGTGCCTTTCAATTCCAGTTTGCGTCGGATCAAGTCGGGTCAAGTCAGATCATATCGAACCATGACAGTGTCGAATTAGGTCACCTAGGGTCAGCTGTGGTCAGCTATCAGTCAGCAAACGTCAGCAAATATCAGCATCGACAAACGTCAACACAGACATACGTCAGCATAGTCAAACATCAGCACCGACAAACGTCAGCACCGACAAACGTCAGCATCGACAAACGTCAGCACAGACATACGTCAGTACAGAAAAACGTCAGCACCGACAAAGGTCAGGTCCGAATAACGCCAGTGATGATCACTCAGCCAAGCCGGTGCAACCTGCTGCAGAATGCGCAAAATTGAAATTCATCGGATGCACGCTAACACTACAGGAGCCCGACGCTACTGCAGCCTCTCGATTCTCAGGGCATTGAGCCTTACACCACTGCATCCTCTCGGGTTTCAGTGTATCGAGCCCGACACTACTGCAGCCTCTCTGGTCTGGGGGTATCCAGCCCGACAACACTGCATTTTTGGGGCGTGAGTCAGCACTCGTCCTCAGGGGCACCATTTCCTACAGAGGCGCCACTGATGGATAACGAGTCCTGCACGAGTGCCGTATGTCCCATGTCCCTGTCCCATGTCCGCGGCATCCATGGGCGTCCCACATTCTGGACGGGCACCTTTTCCAGTCAGCGGCTGCCGCATCTCGATGGGGTGCGAAGACATGCCCCGTGTGCCCCACTTCGACCCGCCTCTGGAATTGCTGAAGCCAATACGGTTCATTCATCAGGTCCTCGAGTTATTTGTTGCATAATTTTGGGATACCAGTGTAGTGTTTGGTGGACAGGTTTCCTAGGTACTTCTTGCAATCCTCATGCGTGTTCACGGTTGTGGCTGACGGAGTAATGTGTGCCTTACAGCCATACTGATTACGACAATACGACACGACTCACACGGCCTGCAAGCGTCGTGAAACAACAGATTTATCCGGCATTTCACAGGTGAAATTTTCTCTTGAAAACATAGGATACGCAAAGAAAAGAAGTTAGTGTAGGAATCGAACAGACTCTTATAGACTGTTGAATAATGATGACAGAATATGCCCTGGACATCGAAAGTAGGACATGTCCTGGACATATCATATATGACGTCCCTCATGACCACTCCCATCTTCTAATGGACCCATTACCACCGCACGTTAATTTCCCGTCAGTTTCCTAACATTCTGCATGTCCTAGACTAAAACCAAATCATAAATGTGGCAACTGTGCGACAAAAAGTAACCGGTCACCATTCTCTTTTTGGTCACGCTTTATACGCAATTGGGGAATTGTTCCATTGTTGCACCAATATCAAGATTAATGCGTGAGGAAACGATTACCGTTTCTTCAAGAACACCGGCCTTGTAGGTTCCGACAACTCAATTGGGGGGTTGGGGGGGGGGATGGATGGCGAATCAGCCCCTCCAAACAATCCATAAAAGAACGAATCGCTTAGATCAGTACTGTATTATGATTAAAACAGATACTTTCAAGGGGACACTGGGGAATTTGTCTCCCATGGAAAGGTGGCGACACTCTGGCGAGACAAAGGCTGGATTGGACCCCTCCCCAACCCCGCTCAACGATATTTTCCATCGAAATCGCCCCTCCGAGGAAATGTGCTCTCCCGATCATAATTCCTCAATCCGTCCCTTTCTTAAGTGTCCGATGCAGTGGTTATACACCTATTTACATGCTCCCATATTTCGTATATCACATATCAGTTATTGACCTGTTCTCTTCCTCGTACTTCATGTGCCATGGAATGTCATGAAGAAGAGTGCACCATCCAATCTGCGCATGCATAGCTGACATGACTGATGATTGCTGCAAGATTTAATGGACTGAACCCATTTTGTTGGTAACTTAAGCATCGGACGGCTTAATGCCAGCTCCGTCTGGTAATGATTGCTGGCTGACATAGAGTTGTTATATCTTATATTTGCTAAGTAGACCGCAACATGTTCTGATTCCTGCGGAGCTTTCCAGGGGAGTCTATGCATTCACCATGGATTTCCAAGTACAATAGATCTCGGATGGAGCATTGCGGACTGCTCTTGAATCCTGGACCATACTTCCTACCCTTATTTTACATTCACACGTTGCTTTGTAATAATAATTTTCGCAATGACACAGTTCCCAAAATACATGTTGTTGCACTAAATCAGAACCTGGTTAATAAGCCGGCATTTACCAGCAGGACCACACGTGACAACATTTGACCACGTGATAGGGTGGTAGTCGTGGTTCAGAAAACCTTCCAACGAGCCGCTACCTCCAGTTAGGTAGATAGACCCCTTCATTTATGATTAGTATGTGTATATTTAGTTGCGCAACCAGTGCATATATCCGTACACATATGTACACATATATATATTTATATATATATATATATATATATATATATATATATATATATATATATATATAAAGGTATATAAAGATATATATAAAGATATATATATATATATATATATATATATGTATATATATATATATATCAATATATATATAAAGGTATATAAAGATATATATAAAGATATATATATATATATATATATATATATATATATATATATATATATATATATATATATATATATATATATATATATATATATATATATATATATACATATATATATATATATATATATATATATATATATATATATATATATATATATATATATATATATATATATATATATATATATATATATATATATATATATATATATATATATATATATATATATATATATATATATATATATATATATATATATATATATATATATATATATATATATATATATATATATATATATATATATATATATATATATATATATATATATATATATATATATATATATATATATATATATATATATATATATATATATATATATATATATATATATATATATATATATATATATATATATATATATATATATATATATATATATATATATATATATATATATATATATATATATATATATATATATATATATATATATATATATATATATATATATATATATATATATATATATATATATATATATATATATATATATATATATATATATATATATATATATATATATATATATATATATATATATATATATATATATATATATATATATATATATATATATATATATATATATATATATATATATATATATATATATATATATATATTTATATATATACATATAGGTAAATGCATAGATAGATAAACATGCATGTACTTATGTAGTGTATTTCCCCATTATTTGCGATTGGAATTCATCACTTGCTTCCTTCCCGTGGCTTGCTTGAACGCATATTTCGTCTTTGGTGTTACAGTGTCCCACCACACATAAGGTATCAATTTATATATGTAATTTGATCTGGGAAAGGACGTCGGCTCACGCCAATTACCGGGTCCTGGTTTTCGACAGTTCAAAGAAGTGAGGCACTGAAGGCAATTCAGCTATGGCCCGATATTTTGTTCTAGAATGTCGGTCGCACCGAATTTACCCGCGGTCGAATATACTTTGGCCAGTGCATTCCAGAACGACCTATATTCTGGAAAGCGTATTATGCTGGTCGCGTCACTGTTATTTCTGGTTCCCTTGCTGCCATCGGACGTACATAATATTTGTTTAAATGCTTCTCCACCTTGGAAGGATGCAATGCTGTTTTACTCACACAGAAAATGACCGATATTGAAAGCGTCGTGAACGTTGTCTTAGTTGTCACACGCGCCACGGCCAGGTTGGCGAGGAAGTCGGAGACTTTTCGTCCGTTTGACGTTTTCAGCTTGATTATTACCCCTTCGACTTTTCTCCCTCCGATTTTTCCCCCTTCGACTTTTCCCCATTCGACTTTTTCCCTTCCACTTTACCCCCTTTGACTATTCATCCTTCAACTTTTCGTCATTTTGGCTTCTTGTCTACTAGACTTTTATCGCTTCGATTTTGCCCACACGGCTTCTATCCATTTCGATTTTATTCCATTCCACCATTTGTCCTTTCACTTATTGCCTTTCGACTTCCGTTCAGGCAGTGCTGGCGCGGTATGGATGTTGCCCTGAGGCGGCTGTAGGCAGATATTTTGAAGAGCACGGATAATAATTTGTACACTTTGATAATCTTTCAAAGCCATACATACATTCATAAGTTATGCTCCTAAGTACTAGCTTCTAATCTGTAGCCGAACGAGTGATGTGGAATACATATATTTTGCACACTTCGGTACTAAATATGCACATGGCATATTTAGTGGCAGACACGGTGCCAGGATAAAGAAGTATTATGGTGGATGTCGACACAATAAAAAGACATAATTCCTTACCCAGACGTGGTGCCTGGATAAGGAAGTAAGGGGGGGGGGGGATTGTGGTGGTTGTCGACATAATAAGAAAGCAAGCCCCGGCCTATTGATGAATTCCTATGAATTGTTATAGTGAACGAATATACCAATTGTCGGCATAAGCGGACCAAGATCAGCTTTCGAGAGGAGTCATCATATCCAGGTATGCTCAGGTAAAGGAAATTGTTAATTGTAATTAGTGACGGGGAAAGCCTGGTTGTCCCTGAGGTTTCAGAATGCGTGTAGCTTCACGCATGTTTTTTGTACTGACTGATGCACAAGATGTTGCGGGCAGAGGCGGATCCACGGTTAAAAAACTAAGGTGGCTATCCCAATTTTTGAGTAGCTAGCGTCGCCTATGCCATTTTTTGCATTAATTTGCAGAGCAGCATTCGGTATAATATTGCTAAAATACTACTTGTTTATGAAGAGGAATTGAGTTAGTTGCAGGACGATTTTTCGCGGGCGAAAATTGCTTCCCCATCTTTATGCTAACCTGGATACGCCTATGAATTTAACTGATGTTCATTGGCGCACAATTCAGAGCACTATTAAGTCGGAGTCGATTGCTAGTAATTGGGCCCGGATGCGCGTATAAATCTAAGAACTATATTAAAACTAAAATTTGCATTATTTCCTCTTTCTGCCCCCGACATCCGCCATTTTCAAGACGTGCGAGTTTTGCTTTTGCACAAATGTAGTTAACAATACAAGCCTTCGAACCATATTTTCGTTGTTACAAAGCCGTTCCATTGGTTCGCGGGATATCAAGGGGGCCGAATAAGCCTCAACAATGTCCCCAAACAATGGAATGATTGCATATGTCTTACAGGAGACGGTTAAACACAAATATTGTGATGACAGATTCTTCTTCAAGCAACGTGCTACACCTAATCAATTGGAGATAGATAGTAGTTTTGCATATGCACGTAGTCAGTATGACTATGTCCGTAACAGAACATGCTTAGGAAGTTAGTCCATTGCTCGTATTATATTTTGTTTTGGGTAAGTTAGTCCGAATTCTTGCTGGGGTGGCATTTCGTAGCAGGAATATATTGCGAAGGAAATCTTGTTGCGTGAACCCTGGCCCCACCACCCGAATGATGAATTCCAGTTGAACGGCAGGAATTTGACCGAAAGTTTGACTTGCCGTCAATGCACCGAAACGGCCGTCCCGGTAGCTCGTCTCCGACTTTATCTGGCCAGCTGCCAACTGACCCTGCCTGTCGAGGCTAAATGCGAGCGCTTGAAGAGACTCGAACACTGCGTTGCCAGGACAGGGGGACCTGTGCAGCCAGCGCTTTAACCAAATGAGCGGTTGATGATGAACAAGGAACACACACTGATCGGATACATTTGGGCTTGACCTTAAGGTCATCAAGCCATGCAATCCTAAATTGCTCAGACTTAATAAGAGCCACATGGCCCATCTGGGTTAAGAATGTAAAGTGAAGATACTATAAGACGGGATAAAAAGATAATCAGCACCCCAACCAATACCACATCCTCAATTATGCATGTCTGATTCAAGGTCATTTGAAATTAACACACGTAGGTCTCCTTCCTCTTCAATAACATCCAATTCCCTGCCTCCCATTGTATGTCTGAAAGTATCACTTCCGGACCCCAGATGTACCCTTAGCATAGAGTCATACACTTTTCATGGTTGAAAGACATCTGTCATTGACCAGCCCACTTCTGTGACGTGACTTACCAAGCACTGAGAGTCGAAACTGCAACTTTCGCCGATGATTCTTCCGGGGTAGCAGATGTTATTCTCCATCGCGAAACGATAGTTGCACGCGCAAACACGCGTGGTGTAATCGCACATCGTGTCAGCGTCGTGAGCCTGAAAACCAAGCCAGGTCGTATTGTATTGCATTGTCACCGCTATCAGACCAGATCCAGAAAATGGCCGTTCCGTGGTCACCGGTCTTGCCAGAAATAATAAAATACAAGAGCGTAATGAAAAAAAACCATACGTACGCATGATAAATAGGCACACACCTTGACCACATAGTAGATGATGCATAAAAGCCCAGGCGACATAGATGGTGGAGTGAGATGCATAGAGCAACACACATGCGGGCACCCCGACTAGATCGTGTCGCCTCAGACATAGCTGCTGTGCAAAACACCGTCTCAATTTCCGCTTGAATGCAGACACCGAAGTGGCTTTCAAATCATCCGACGTGGCATGCGTGTTGTATGGTGCACACGGCCGATATATGACTGCTCGTTTCCCTGTATTCGTCCTGATGTCTGGGAGGTGCAGCACGCCAGACTGCCTGGTGCAGCGAGACACGACGTCACAGTTGTGTGCCATCTGTCTGTACAGTGAGATGGACCCTGTTACCAAGTATCTTGTGAAAGAGTCGGCCGTCATTATACTCGGCAGGGTCAACGGCACGCATGCAATGCAGATGACTCGTGATCAACACCTTTTTGAACCAGCCAGCATTGGTCTCGTGGTAGTCAGCACTGGTCTCGTGGTGGCTGCACTATTCACGGGGTGGCCATCACGGTCTCGGGGTGGCTGCACTGGTCTCGGGGTGGATGCACTGGTCGCGAGATGGCTGTGCACCTGGAGACAGAGTCGCTGGGCGCTGCGTCCTCCCTTACGTGAAAGATGTACGGGGATTTGTCGGCAGGGTGGCCCCACGGTTACAGTGACAGGACACCAGCAGATTGAGCCTTCCAGAACATTTCGCACAACAGTTTTGAGGAGAATATCTTACATCTTACAACAGTTACAGGAGAATACCTTACTTCCGGCGCAAAATTGTTCCCGGCATTAGCAATAAGATACTGTAGCAATGATGCCACGCTCAATTATGCACAACAACCCAAACTACACATAGAAAACATGCAAATGAGCGTGAGACCGGAGTGTGTCACGCGCTCCGTCGTAGTGGACCGAGAAGCAAACAGAGCGTCTTGGAAACAAAATGAAAGCCAGCCATATTGTTAGGCGCCGGCCTTGCAGGAGGGAAATTTGAGCAAACACCTGCGCCAGGGCAGGTGGAAAAATGCCGGACACCGCCGAACGCGAAGCTAACTTGGCGCTCGGAAAATTCTGGTGGGCTTCAGCAGTAGGAAAAGTGTAGCCCAATACGTCAATAGCCGCGTCAATTGCCGCGTTAGGGGCGCGAATATGCCTTGCTAATATCGATCCGACTCCAAAAATGAATTGACCACACCTAAAATACATGTTGTACATGCCGCGTGGTCACGTGGCCATGTAGAACAAGCCATGTCGCCGCGAGATTACGTGGTCATGTACAACACGCCATGCCGCGAGGTGACGTGGCCATGTACAACACGCCATGCCTCCCGCCTCATGTTGCCTTTTTCTATTTGGATATCCTGGGGAGATGGCGAGCAATCGCGGTCCACTGTATTGGAACGTGAGGAGAGGAAGAGGTGGGGAGAGGGAGAGCGGACCCGGTCCATTGTATTGGAAGGTGGGGAGAGGGCGAGCGGGTGCCGTCCACTGTATTGGAACGTGAGTAGAGGAAGCGCTGGGAAGAGGGCGAGCGGTCGCGGTCCAGTGTATTCGAAGGTGGGGAGAAGACAAGCTGTCACAGTCTACTGTATTGGAAGTTGGGGAGTGGGCGAGCGGCCGCTGTCCACTGCATTTGAAGGTGGGAAGAGGGCGAGCGGTCGCATTGGAAGATGACAAAATGCTGCACGCGGCGACAGGCGAGCAATATTTAGACACTACTTAGCACTAACACTATTTATACGAATTTCATTCATGGTGTGATTTCAGCAGGTCTATCGCATTGTCCATCCTGAATGAACGCTATTCGCACACACCATGCTCTCCCTTCGAATATTCCAGATGGGCTTGAAAATGCCAATTTGCGCCGGTTTTTGGTATCAGTTTTCAGAGTGCATCCGAACCTTCGCACATCCATAACATATACAGGGAATAATAGCTTTCGTTGTCTTTGTAGACTATCAATAATACAATGATGGGATCCGCCACGAGGTGCTAAAGAGTCAACTGTTCACATGGGTCCCAGACGAGCTTGCCATAATTAATTTTACACCTCAGCATTGATGTTGAAAACAGAATATCTTCGTGGGTATGGGACGTATTCATTGACCCTTCTGACCTACACCAACTCACCGTGCAACACTTCACCACACATCATCTCACCGTACACTAACTCACCACACACCAGCTCGTCACACACCCATCACCACACATCAATCACCACACACCAATCACCACATGCCAACTCATCTCACACCAATCACCACACACCAACTCACCATACACTGTGCGTCTATGGAGCACGGTTGGTTGATTCGCCTGACGGGGAGGCAGGTGTCCGCGGAGTCAGACTGCACGAAATCGGACGCGCAGTCGCAGACGTCTGAGTCACAAATTGCTTCTTGCGTCTGCATACACACATAGAGAACGTGCGTGTGTACGGTGTGACTGGTAATGACACTGACAATCGATTTATCACATGCCTGCTTTGAATATAAACAGAGACGCAGAACTATGGCTACATCCACCATCACGATCATTGGTTTCTGAAAATCGTGGTGAGGGCACAATGCATGAAGACAATGGGCGGGACGAAGTGGATTTTTTTTTTTGGGAAAAAATGAAAATCACCATGCTAGGTAAGTAGAAACATTGATGTTAACCAGCACATTTTGTACTGAAAAGAAACAGATTTGGATTAGATAGTGGACTGACCCTCCACTTTTTGCTGAAAAAAATGTAAAACTGTGTGCAAAAACAAACAAAATACCTGAAATTCCCTCCACTGTGCAGGTACAGCTTACATCATAAAATGTCGAGATTAGCGATGCTGATGCATTTTAAACCAGATTTTCTGAAAGAAAATTTGCTAAGCAACTAAACACCAATTGCATGGTCATACTGATGTTTGTACACACCAGCAGGGGTGTCGATTTGTATCCTTTTGTGGGGGCCATGGCCCCACCAATGTTGATCTTGGCCCCCCCAATGTTGATTTGGGCCCTGCCCTCAATAACCTATGCTATTTTTATGCTGATACAAAAGTGAAAGGAAAAAAGAAGAAAAAAAACACTGCTAGGTACATAGAAAATGTAGTTGATGTTAACCAGCACATTTTGTACTGAAAGGAAACAGATTTGGATTACATAGTGGGTTGACTCTCCACCTTTTGGTATGAAATTCAAAATTGAGTGCAAAAAAATAGCTGGATTTCCCTCCCCTGTGGAAGGACAACTTACATCATAAAATGTTAAGAATAGCTGATGCTAATGCATTTTAAAACCAGATTGTTCAACAAACAAAAAATGTTTAGCCACAAAACAACAATTGCATTGTCATACTGATGTTTGTATACACAACCAATGGCAAAACCACATGCATATGGAGCTTGAATAAGGTTCATTCCATTCTCACTTTCCAGTCATTGTCAAACTTGCATACCAGTGAGTGAACCAGTGAACAACAAACAAAGTTATCATTGAGATTGTGGATATACAAACTAGAATTGTCTTCAACAGCCCACCCATCACACCATCAGCTTGATATTTACCTGGTACCTACCTAGGTACCTACATGCCCAGTGACAATGTGGATATTCTTTTACTTTCTGCCATAGCGTTGTTTACACTAGATATGTAACCGAATGTGCCGCATATCGGCAGGAAATGTCGCACTGTTCAAATATACCACTGGATATGGATGCAACGTTTTGATGACGTCACAAACAGTCACAGTGATACGACTTATTCGCCCATCGGGAAACCGGACGATGTTGCAACGTATCTTGGTTGCAACATTACATATGACTCAGTGCAGCGTGAAACTGCCATGAGACCATCACAGTGGCTTCAGATCATCAGTACCTCTTCAAATAGATCCATATGCAATTTTGAAAAAAAAGAAGAAAAAACACCATGCAACTTACGTAGCTTAGTTGATGCCAACCAGCACATTTTGTACTGAAATGAAACAGATTTGAATTGGATAGTGGATTGACTCTCCACCCTTTGCTGTAAAATTGACAACTTGTGGGAAAAAAACAAAGGAGTTGGATTTCCTTCCAATTTGCAAGCACGACTTACATCATAAAAGCAACTTTAATCCTTGGCAACGCGGTACATAGTTTATCGTCGCTTTACCGAGGCTTACTTACTGACGCACCCGAGCAGAAATCGGGCATATTCCAAATTCGGTGGAGAAATTCGGCGCAGCCTGGCAATCGCACTCGTGACGTCACAGCTCAGAAATATGGGCCTGTGGCGGCTGCAGAAGTGAAAAACACCTGCTTGTAAGTTATATAAGGTCAAAGCCCATCAGCAAATGTGTCTGGAGAGACTTGATAGACACTTGCGCGCAATAAATGCCACAAATCGTGGTGGGCGTTTCTCAGAACATCCAAATAAAAAATTCCATTTACAAAAATTCCAGCGCCTAAAGTCTAAATTTGAGGTTGCAGTCGACAAATGTGACGGAGGTGAGACATTCTTGATGCAATTGCGCGCAGTGTTTAATCCGTAGCCCAATCTCATGTGACGTACTGATTCGTTTTTGTACTTCGCACTTTCTGATGTATCTGCATATTGGTGTGATTTTAAATAGTGAATAAATAGCCTGCTGCTATTTAATTCCTCATCTGACCTCTATCAGAGGGATGGCTTGCACTTCTCTGAGAAGGGGGTGCAAGTGTTAGGCAAAGTATACGAACATGTCCTTCAGGGAAACTAGATAATGGGGTGGGGAGGGAAGAATTGGCATTGCCATCTCAGGGATATGTCAATAGTGACAGCATAGGCAATAGAACCTCACAGTCAGCAAATAGGGGTAGCAGTAGATCAAGGGGGCAGAGTGGTAGCTCATCCAGAGATGATAGAGCTACTCAACATAAAAAGCCAAAGAGGGTCATGGAACTTTTGTTAAGTGTATGATGCTTAATGCTCAGAGCATTCGATCCAAATTTGATGAGTTCAAGTATTATGTTGCTGAGGAGAAACCAGATTTTGTTTGCATTACTGAGGCATGGGTCAGTGAGGGATATTTTGGGGATAACTTGCAGGACTATGAGATCCAGGGATGCAATATGTTTTCATGCAATAGGGGTCCAGCAGTGAAAGGGGGTGGTGTAATGCTCTATGTGAATAGCTTATACAGTTCTCAAAAAGTAGTAGATGGGGTGAAAAATGTGTCTGTGGAGTCCATTTGGCTTGATGTTGCTGTGGGAAAAGGCAACAACAATAAACTGAGGATAGGAGCTTTGTATCGATCAGGAACCTTGCCACATTCTCAGCAACTGGAGCTTGATAAGGTGATTTGTGAGGAAATCAGTAGAAACCTTCAGAGGAAATGCCTTATTCTTGGTGACTTTAATCTAAAAGGATATGAAAATGTTGGTGTTGGCTCCCCATCATGTAAACTGCTTAGGAAATGCCTTGAAGAGGACTTGTTCTTACACCAGTTTGTAATGGAACCAACCAGGCAGGGCTCATTCTTGGACCTTGTCTTCTCAGATTTAAGTGATTTAGTTCAAGACTTGACTGTAGGAGAAACTCTGGGAAGAAGTGACCATAACATAGTGAGATTCAAGGCACAGGTATCAGGGACAATCAAGGATAATTTGGCAAAGATTCCAAATTTTAACAGGGCAGACTTTGCCTGCATGAGAGAGGCTTTAAGTGCCATAAAATGGGAAGAAGAATTCTTTGATTTAAATGCCTGTGAAATGTGGGAAAAGTTCAAATCCTACTTGAGGGAAATTCAGATTAGACATGTCCCCCAAAAGCAAAGGCGCAAAAGAAGGGTAGGAAAGCCAGCATGGCTTACACCAGATGTGATGAAAGCAATTAAGGCTAAGAAAGGTGCATTTAGAGTATTTAAGGAGGCTTCAAATATCGTAAATCTAAGGTCGTATCAAAAAGCTAGAGACGCTGTGAAGCAGAAAATCAGAGCAGCAAAGCGAGCAAAAGAATTGGATTTGGCTAGGAACTGTAATGGGGACAGTAAAACGTTCTTTAGTTTCTACAAGCTAAGTAAAGTTTCAAGCACAATTGGTCCACTGGATGTAAATGGGACTATATTGAGTGAGGATAGTGAGATGGTTGAGGAGCTGAGCAAGCAGTTTAAATCAGTGTTTACAGTGGAGGATGTGACTAATCTGCCAACCGTGAACCACAGTTCAGTGACAGGTGATCAGATACACGATGTTGATTTCATTGACAGTGATATTGTTTTCAATTACATCAGAAAAATAAAGACAAACAAGGCAGCAGGACCCGATGGAATTTATGCTAGGGTATTGCGGGAAGCAGAAAAGGAAGTGGCAATTCCACTTAGTATAATATTTTGTAGATCAGTTTCGCAAAATGAAATTCCAACAGATTGGAAAAGGGCAAATGTAGTTCCTATTTTCAAGTAAGGAGAAAGAGGGAAAGTTGAAAACTATAGGCCAGTAAGCCTCACATCCCTAGTCTGCAAGGTACTCGAATCAATTATCAAGGATAGAATAGTTAGTTTTCTGGAAGGAAACAGATTGATTCAAGATACTCAACATGGGTTTAGAAAAGGGCGATCGTGCCTCACAAATCTCGTGGACTTTTTGAATTTTGCTACAGAACAATTTGATCAGGGAAATCAGGTTGATGTAGCGTATCTTGACTTTAGTAAGGCCTTTGACAAGGTACCCCATAAACGGTTAATGATGCAGCTTCAGGTCCATGGTATTGCAGGTAGCATCCTAAAATGGATAGAGTTGTGCCTTTCAGATAGACAGCAGAGAGTGATGCTAAATGGTATAAAGTCATCATGGCAAAATGTTCTTAGTGGAGTCCCCCAGGGGTCGGTACTGGGGCCACTATTTCATTAAATATGTGAATAGCATTGAATGTGGCCTAAGCAGTAAGGTTTTGAAATTTGCGGATGATTTGAAGATCTTTAGGGCAATAACAGGGCAAAATGAGCAGGTTTTGCTGCAGAAAGACTTAGACGAGCTAGTGAAGTGGTCCGAAAAATGGCAAATGAAGTTTAATTTTGATAAGTGCAAAGTCATGCATGTAGGTAGGCAGCATATGAAGGCTCCATACTTGATGGGTGGCCAAGTACTATCTGTGACTCAGCAGGAGAAGGACTTAGGTGTTATGTTGAACACAAAATTGGGGGCATCAGAACAGACCAAAGAAGCCAGGAAGAAAGCACTAAGAATGCTTGGGGCAATACAGAGGAATGTGTCATACAAAATTGAGGAGGTCATCAGGAAGCTTTACTGTGCAAATGTCAGGCCACATTTGGAATACTGTGTCCAAGCTTGGTCCCCTAGTTATGAGAAAGATTGCTGGCTTTTAGAGAGAGTACAAAAGAGGGCAACAAAAATGGTTAATGGTATAGGCAACCTGGAATATGAGGAAAGACTGAAGAAATTGAACATGTTTTCACTTAGATATAGAAGGCTGAGAGGAGATCTCATCGAGGTTTTTAAATTTGTTCATGGTCAGGAACAGGGATATCTCAGGGAAATGTTTGAATTTAACAGAAATGATGCAATTTGAGGTCATCAATTCAAAATTATAGTTAATCACAGCAGGACAAAGTTAAGACAGTCTTTCTTCACCAACAGGGTAGTAGAACACTGGAACCAGCTGCCAGGAACCATTGTCAGTAGCAACACACTGAACATCTTTAAAAACGGCATAGACAATCATTATAAGAATAGGGGGATTGTTTTTCTGTATTCCAGGGAAGGTTGATCGACAGGGAGGAGTGGGAGTTGGGAGGAGTTTGTAATTGTTGACTGTGTTATGAAATAGCAAGTGAGTCTCTTATTAAGTCTAAATGCTTTATAACTTTATATAGGGTGTACCTAGCAGTGGATTCAGCACCTTCTTTCGGGATGTGATACTGATGAGATTGTCTATGGTAGCACAATGGGTATGATGGGAGGAGTTTGTAATTGTTGAGTGTATTATGCAATAGCAAGTGAGTCTCTTATTAAGTCTGAACGCTTTATGAATTTCTGTGGGATGTGCCTAGCAGTGGATTCGGCACCTTCCTTCGGGATGTGATGCTGATGAGGTTGTCTATGGTGGCACGATGGGTGTGATGGGAGGAGCTTGTGATTATTGAGGGTGTTAGGCGGTAGCAAGTGAGTGGTGTTAGATGGGCTGGGATATATAGCTTCCTAGGAACTTGGGATAAGGGATTGATTGGGGTGGGAGTATGTACATTCTAGTACCTTTTCTAGATAGGCTTAACCCAGATGGGCCCCTGTGGCTCTTATTAAGCCTTAATACTTTATGACTTTATGACTTTAATTCCCAAAGGAACGGTAGTTGAAGAAGTAGGCAGGTAAGCTTGAACAAGAACATCCAAATATAAAATTCCAGTTACACAAATTACAGCGCCTAAAGTCCAGTCCATGCCTTTTTCTGATTTGTGCTCAGGGTTTCCATTTTAATATCACATAACTATCACGTATGACTTCAAGAAGGGCTGTTTTTAGTTTACTTTTATTAATATTTTCACTCCACTGCACCTGGTGCTTTTTCTGTCCTGGATTGGGGCACCTAGCGTTGCATTTCCGTCCAGGGGTTGGCACACCTTTTGGTAAATTTACAGCTTAAGGCAATTTCTGATTTCTTGATTTGTTTAATGCAATGTTTAAGAAGGTGATGAACATGATGTTACTGCTCACTTTGGTAAAGTTGTGTTTAAAGGTGTTTTATGAATTCGTGGAATGTATCATTTCAATGCAATGTTTATGAATGTGACCCAAATTATGGGACCACTCATTTTCTATACAAATGCCTACATTTCAGGTTGTGAGCAAAATAACACCAAAAAGGGCTTTGAATTAGGTGTCATAGGATAAGCTATTCTTTTTAAATCAAAAGAAATGCAACATAACCTAACATAACCTAGCCTACCCTCCCTTTGGAGAAAAACAAAACCAAAACATCAAGTTGTAAAAATTTCAAGCAATGTATTTTTTTACAATAAAAAATGTAACCGAACTTAACATGTTGAAATGTAAAAGAACAATAACATGTTGAAAGTACTATATTTTCAGGAGTGGAATACTGTGCTGATGATATTTTCTGTAATAAATTTGCAAATCAGATCTACATCATTAGTGTTAATAAATATGAAAAATTCATAGAAATGCATGCACCGGTTTGTGGACAAGAAGTTATTCTGATGATTTCTGATGTATTGGAACATACAAATGTTTCATGATAGAAGCAGGCATAGTTAATACGCGCACTGGAGGGGGGGGGGGGCGAAATCCGCCCACCCCTCCGGTTTTTCGCAAATAACTGCAGATTTGACCGGTCGATATACGCGATTTTCGGTGTACCTGCTTAGAAATGAACGGCGCGTCGTTTAAAGCAAGAAAAATTGAAATCACCCGAATATTTTTCAAGTTAGGGGCCGCTAAAGTCAAAAAATGTTATAGCGCCAGACCACAAAAATCGGCGCAGATGCGCTCCCAGTATACTGACAAAAGGGAAGTGTTCTAGGCAACACTAGGGACTTGTTTGATGCATATTGATATGCTGTATAGTTTCAAGGTCATGTTAGGTCACTAAGGTCAAGTCAGGTCAAGTTCATGACAGGTTAATGGAACCAAACTTGATCAACTGGAATGTTGCCATAAATGCACTACTGGTTGTCATTTGTACTGTTTATCATTGCGTTTCCATACTTTATTCATGTACTTCACTCCCTTCTTCACGAAGCCGATTGCTCCGAGCTGCCCGACGGAGCAGTCGGGCGGGCGGCCGGTTCCGGTAACTGGAACAGGTAACTGACCTGATAAAGTGGTGCTACGTAGGTGACCTGAGGTCAAATGTTGGGTCTATCATCTGCATTGCATCATTAGTAATGTCCAAAACATCATTGATGCCCATTTTTGAGCATTTAAACACAATCACAGCGATCCATAACGATGACAAGCCAAGCCACGCAAAACCGGAAAATTGTGTCAATCTGACCTCATTTGACCTTGAAGATATTGACCTAAGGTCACGAAAAATGCACACAATAGAGTTCACTACCGTGCCCATCCACCCTGCGAATTTCGTTCCTCCAGCTTTACTAGGAGCCGAGATCTTAGGGGGGGGGCGGAATCCGCCCCCCCCTCCAGTGCGCGTAATTCTCAGAGGCCCTCCAGGGCGCGTGTTAAAGTACTTATATCTCAATAAATGGTCAGTTCACTAACAAGACAGCATTCACTCAAATAGCACTCAAAACACCAGGCGGCCCACTCTTTTTGCAAGTTTAAAATCGATGACAGTGCTTTCTTGAATCATGTTTAAAGCACATGAAGGAAATGTATTGCTGACACTTGTAAGGAACTGATGTGCAATCTGCAATCTACTCTCGATCGGGCAATCTGCGGAAAAAAACACGTTGAGCAGCCGCAGTGGCGTACTAAAGGGAAAAGTTCCCCTCCCTAATGTCAGGCACCAATGAAATACTTTCACCCACCGTCATTACTATTCAGGTCTGCTGTGCTCTGATGCACCATCAATGCCGGTGTGTTTTAGCCTGCATCTGATCGCTGAAGTATTTTTATTTAAGCCGGTGTGTGTTTGTTGGTGTGTGGAGTGAGGAGGAGGGTAACGGTGACGGTGACGGTGACGATAGATCCGAGCCCACTATATGGCACGGCAGTCGCATGCTATTACTCAGAGTTGTTATGTTGACATGTACTGAGCACTGCTCTTTTAATTATGTGACTTCACCAGTTATTGGACGATTTTCCCCGTTGGTGAGGATGCTGAATAAACATAAACATACACATCGTCGAATAAAAAATCGGAATTTCTGAGATCCGAAAATATAGTGGGCTAAATCCAACGAGTTTTTTTTTTTGGGGGGGGGGGGTCTAGTGCGTTGGCACTTCGGCCCCCCCAATGTTTTTCAAAAATCGACACCCCTGAATGCAACAACACATCTGTCCTCCCTGCTTGTAATGGTAGTTGCCTTTCTGCATACATGATCTTTTGCATCCCATCTGATGGTGCCAACTGACCAAAGCTGGCCGGACCGACTTCGGACCGCCAAAGCAGGCAGGACCGATCATTTTACCGACCAGGTCACAACGCACAAGGTCATCTGACCTACCAGGCCACAACGCACAAGAGCGTATGCTTCCATTCGCCCTCTTCGGAACTCAAGTTCAGAAAGGTCCGGTACTTCCAACGCAGTTCATGACTGATATGCACCGTGATTTGGCCGGATCAGCGCCCACGTTCGTACAGCGCCGCATGCTGTTAACAATTATTGTCGACACAATGGATGAAAAACACAATTATGCACACAGATAGGCACATTTGGTAGGGTCATGCCCTCCGCACAACTTACTTGAAAACGCTTCCGGCCGAAGTAGTATTTTCGAAGCAGGAAATAATCAACAATTACTCTCCTCATGTTTATGCGACTTCAAAAGTCCTCAATTTCAATTATTATATGTAAACGAAGAACCAAGATCAGCTCCACATCCCACACTGGATCCGCCCCTGGGGGCGTTTTCAACTTTTGAGCACTCTACGAGATAGACTGACAACAGTTTTTGCCAAGGCTTTCGACAACAACAATTTTTCTTTTGAGCAATCTGGCGAGAGAACACACGCCAACAGAAACGCGAGCGCTCGTCAGACATGCCGCCAGACCGCTCCGTAATAAAACGAGCTGCCCAAGTTTGTAAAACCGCTTGTCGAATATCCGGCAGTCATGTAGCGTTATCCCTCCTTTATGCTACCAATTACATGAATGCCAGCGATGAACCCTCTACCTCCAATCTTACCAACCATGAACATAAATGTGTTCGGAATTTGAACTTAGAAATCCGCAATAGTCTAGACAATAGCTTGTAAACATTTGCTGCAGGTTTGATGAAGAACGTTTGGATACTTTTCAAGCTAGATGGGAGAAACAAGGAACGCTACGATATTACAGAAATGAGGAAAACCATGGTGTGGTGCAATGTGCACATATGATGCAACTGAAGTTGTGCCAAGTTTCAAAGGAGCCATATCATAACATCCAAGGTTCATTTACTACCAAAGTTCATAACATCCAAGGACCATAACGTCCAAAGTGCGAAGTAAAATACAAGATGTGTTGGATGGGGTGCGTTCACAATGACCAAAGTTCATAACGTCAAGCAACCACGATCTTCGAACATGGTTTCAGGGGAGTATTTACAGCGTCCAATGTTAATTTACTCGAAGGATCATGAAGTACAAACATAGTTCCCAATTGTCCGCTAGAGGAACCGGCAAAACCTCTGGCATTGAAATCTAACAAACCTAGCCTATCCAAACAAAACCTAACCCAACATAAGCTAACCTAACCTAACCTAATCTAACCTAACCTAGCCTAATCTAACCTGACCTAGCTGCAGGATTTCACCATCAGAGCTCCTGCCGGCTTCTCTGGCTATTGGAGAACTACTTTTGGACTTTATGGTCCTTGGACGTAAGTTAACTTTGAAAGTCATGAACGCTCCCTCTGAAGCCAGTTTTGGAAGTTTTGATTGTTGGACGCTGCGGACTTTGGATATGGTGAACGCACCCTGTCGAAGACATTTTGGACTTTATTTCTCTTTTTGGATGTCATGATCCTTGAACTTTGTAAGCTTTGGACGTTATGAACTTTGGTAGTAAATGAACACTGAATGTTATGAATGCTCCCCATTTCAAACGACAGCGTGAACGGTTCAGAACGCACGTCAGGAAAAATATCAGAAGGGAGGTTAAATTGCTCCCCCCCCTCCCCTGCGCTGCGAGGGTTAATACTTGCTGGGGTTGGCAGCGATCATGTGCATTCCACCCTACAGAACTCGCCGCATCAAAACTGGATCACATTCGAGCCACCACTTATCAATTTGGCTTGAGAACTCACCCAAAATTGATTTGAGAACTCACCCGAAATTGTCTTGAGAACTCACCCGGCATATATTTCTGAACTCACCCGGTATTGATTTGATAATTCATCCGGCATTAATTTGAGAACCCACCCGGCATTGCTTTGAAAACTCACCGGGCATTGATTTGATAACTCACCCGGCGTTTATTTGAGAACTCGCCCAGTAATGATTTCAGAACTCAAACGGCATTTATTTGATAATTCATCCAGCATTGATTTGAGAACTCACCTGGCAATGCGCGCTGATCCGGCACGCCTCGTTCAGGTCCACTAGCGGCTGTCCTTGAGCTGGCCATACATGCACTTATAAGTTACGTTCATAAGTACTAGCTTCTAGCCTCTAGCCGAACCAGTGATGTGGAATACATATATTTTGCACACTTTTCGTTATTAAATATGCACATGGCATATTTAGTGGCAGACGCGTTGTCAGTATAAAGAAGTATTGCGGTGGATGTCGACACAATACAAAAGCAAAATTCCTTATCCAGACGTGGTGCCTGGATAAGAAGTACACTGTAAACCAAATCTACCATCCATGTCTTAATATACCATGCACACGCTAGTGGCATGGCATGCACCAAGTTACTTTGCAATGCTAAGGTTCGTTTAATGATGACAGACGTGTTGTGAATGAGTACTACACGGCCTGCACAAGTACACTGACATAGTTATTTAATTATATCCGAAGCCGTGCCACGTAAATCAGCAAGGCATACGTTCATCCAAAGAACAAATTCCTGCCAAGTGGGTTAACAAGCACCTACATTGTGCTGCTAAGGTCAGATGGCAAATGACTAGGGTGCTCCTTGCAAGGATTAATGCACCAGTACGGAACAAGCTTCTTACTTGAGTGATTAGTTCAGCTTTTAAGATCTCACATGCCGGACGCATGTTAAGTAACCACCGAGTAATCCATTGACAAGCTACAAGCCACACATTCGTTTTCAACTCGTTTCGAAAATAGCGTTATGAACTTCCCAGCCAGCCATCTTTGATTCAGCTTCAGATTGAGGTGGAAAGGACTGCCTGTGCGAACCACAATGATAAGCAGGGGTGTTGTTCTATGTGTTTTTTTGGGGGTTGCAAGTACCTCCTCAATGTTGGCTTTGTCCCTCCCCAGACAATTTCAACGTTTAACATGGGACCATAAGGAGTGCCGCCCTGCAATCCATTTGTATTTCCTGCCCACTGCTCTCATGTATTTTTCCTCTCCAATAATTTTCAGAGATCAACACTTGTGATGTTATTGCATTTTGAACTGCAAGTGATGAATGTTGGTGGAGCACGACATGAGATATATTCAGCATCATGAAGTAAGTGATACAAATTAGCAAGGTTCTCCAGAAGTTGAAAATTTCGATGGAAGATGACACCAAGAAGAATTTAATGTCGGCCCATCCTACTTAAAGCTCAATTATGCACTTTCATCTTTTGATATGCACAATCAAGTGGTGTTCCTTTCTTAGGGACAAAATAAAATGCATTTGTTTGGCAAATATTTGAGCATCCTATTTCATTTTACACAGTCTGGAGTCCTAACATCCTTCTATGTTAATGTCATGGTTTTATGTCCCATATGTATTTTTTTGTCGATTTTATGTCACACTCCAGCATAAGTATAATTTTGGAATACTGAAGCAAAGCTTCACCTGCCATGTTCCTCCACAGTAAGGTATTTGGTATTATTATGCTTTAATGTATTCATGAGACAA
Source organism: Ashinkailepas kermadecensis (assembly GCA_034440615.1). Taxonomy (NCBI): domain Eukaryota; kingdom Metazoa; phylum Arthropoda; class Thecostraca; family Neolepadidae; genus Ashinkailepas; species Ashinkailepas kermadecensis. The sequence continues at coordinate 118,392 of JAOTOM010004870.1, forward strand.
GTTTTACAGATTTTTAGTTTATAATGAAAAGAAAAGGGTTAGCCTTAGTTAGGGTAGGTAAGGCTAGTAAGTTTTTTTATCAGAAACATTTGTTTTAAAAATCTAATTTTTCAGCCAAAAATTGCGTTTTTTTCATCAAAGATAGGGGTTGTTTAAGGTTAAGGTTTATAAGTTGGAAAGTGTTTAAAAAATACCACGTGTTTGAAAAAATTTCAGTTTTGTTTTATTACATGAGAGGTTAGGCTAGGTTCGGTTAGGTGATCCTGCTTTTCCCTTTTTACATTATGTTTATGCTAATCAAAGCCACGTTTTTGGTATTATCTTGTTTACCAACTGAAAAGTGAGTATTTGCAGGGGAACATAGGAGGTCACATCATGTGAAGCACATTCATAAACAATGCACTGGAAAATAATTCCGAGAATTCAAAAACAACCTATAATACTGCAAATTGACTTAAATCTATCGAAGCTCGGTTGGTTATTGTAGGGTAGTTCTTGACCCCTGGCGTAATGACAGTCTAGAAGAACCTTCGCGAACCGCAGCTAACCCGAAATGAAGAAACGCAAGACTCGTTAATTTGAACTTCAACGAATAGCGCGAGGCCGAAATATGATTGGTATTGGCGACAATTTTATCCGCGTCCGCCAACACCTTAATCCAGTAAGTACAGACTACGTCGTTCGTACGACTGCTGAACTGCTGAAAGCTTTGGTTTTATTGCGCATTATTGAACATATCCATCCACGACGGCTATTACCTTGCATTCCATTGCCTTACATCGCATTACATTACACATGACATGTTAACGTCACCGGAAAAAATGAGATATTGGAACACGAAGCAAACGTACGCTCGAATGCATGCGTGTGCACATAGAACTATGTGGGGCATTCCAGCACGATTCAACAGGTGATGGGTGCAATTTAACACCCGACCATCTCGGATTCTCTTGAAAATTGGTACCCAGGGTAATCAGATGCCCAGATTCCGAATCTGAAAGACTTAGCTCTGTCGGAGCAGTGGGTTTTGAGTTATAGCCTCGGGCAGTTTTTGAAAAGTTCGAATACAAGGGTTCTTTGGGACGCCATAACTCCCATAAAACTGAACGTAACCTAGTGAAATTATATATTGTTAGAATCGTAAAATCACAAGAATTGTTGTGGTGTAGCTCATTCTTGAAAATTTCGAAATTTTGTTCCTACAAATTTTGTGGTCAAATTTTTTCAATTTTTTTCATATGTGCCCAGTTAAAAAAACATTGTTTTTTTTGGGGCGAAAATATTACCTATGGTATTACTAACTGGCATGCCAAAAATTGGAGATAGGTATTTTTTATAAATATTTTTACCCATTTTTTCATTTCAGCCATGCCATGAAAATTTGTGCTTTTCACGCACTGCCGCCGCGCATAGCATATGTAGCACATACGTATGGCATCAAATTCAAATTCTTCACGTTCCATTATCTATGCAAAGCTCGTTCGAACATTACAAGACCCCTCCCCACCCAGTGGCGGCGGAAGGTAATTTTGGATGGGGGCAAGCGATTCTCGTGGTGCCCCCACCGCCGGGTGCCCCCCTGGGCCGGGGGGGCGAAGCCATGTCTCTAGCGGAGTACTGCCCCGGTAGCGATCAAAGGTCCGATCCTGGGGGGGGGGGGGAAGCGATATCCGAGGCCCGCCGGTACACATCGAATGTCCGATCCAGGGGGGGGGGGAGTGGGAAGCGATGGTTCCGCTAGTGCTCCCCTTGGCCTTTATGCCCCCTTGGCCCTGTGTCCCCTCCCAGAATTTGGGGGGTGGGGGTGGGGTGGTGGTGGTGGGGAGAGGAAAACTAGCAACTCATCGTAGTGCTCCCCCCCTGAACCCGGGTTAATTAAAATTGTTTATTTTTTTTTTTTTTTTTTTACGCAGAAGCTCTGGTGCCGCTGCTGTCCGTCCTCTCTCCAGTAGGCCACGAACGGATGCACAGTACACTGTGGAGCGTCCCAATGGTGGCTTTGCACTTCGTCTTGAATGACGAACGTGTAGTTCTCGCTGAAGTCCCCGACGACGACAGCCTCGACGACAACAACACGTGGTCAGATTCACGGAATTCCGGCGAGAACTGACCGATAACGAGAGGCGCCAGGGGGACTGATAGCGCACCCCACTGATCAGGCACCGACCCCTATGAACCACGGGCCTTTGAACCAGGAATTTGCTAGAACAGCTATAATACACACCTGCGCCCCTACAACTTGTGGTAATCCATTCAAGCCAGCACAACCTAAGACCAGCCATAGACAGCACGGATCCTCGCGCCCTTCAGCCCGGCCGGGGCTGGGGTGACGCAGGACGCGGGAGGGGATTGTGGAGGGGGATGGGGGAAGGTGGGGTGGGGGAGGGGTCTTGAAATGGTCAAAGGAGCTTTTCATAAGTAATGGAATTTGGAGCATTTAAATTTGACATGTCATATGTTTGTACTACTTACGATATGTGCGACGCAGGGCGTCAAAAGAGCAAATTTGCACTGCACGCAGAAATAAAAAAATGGAGACAAATATTTATAAAAAATACCTATCTCCAATTTTTTGCATGCAAGTTAGTAATACCATAGGCAATATTATCGGCCCAAAAAACACCTTTATTTTAACTGGCCACATATCAAAAAAATGTGAACACATTTTTGACCAAAATTTTACAAAACAAAATTTCGAAATTTCAACAAAGAGCTACACCACAACAATTCTTGTGATTTTAAGATTCTAACGATATATCATTTTACTAGGTTACTTTCAGTTGTATGGGAGTTATGGCGTCCCAAAGAAACCTTGTATTCAAACTTTTAAAAAACTTACCGAGGCTATAACACAAAATCCACTGCTCCGATAGACGTAAGACTTTCAGATTCGGAATCTGGGCACCTGATTACCTTGGGTACCAATTTTCAAGAGAATCCGAGATGGTCGGGTGTTAATCACCTGTTGAATCGTGCTGAAATGACTGCCAACTTTGCCAGTCGGCACATGTAAACATATAGTGACACATCAACCTGCATCACCACTTCCTCTTCGCGCCAAATTTTACAAAACACTATTTGCGGTCGACCGATGCGACATGTCCGTCTCTACCAGCTGGGTTCATCGGGCATCGTTCGTGTGCCACCAATCTAGCATGATTTGTATCACACGGGTGGGTAGCAATCTGAGAGGGTGCTCAGTTTCGCGCGGTGTACACGGATTTTGATAGCGCATTTCAAAGTGTAAGCCATCGTCTTCTCCTGTATAAGCTGGAGCGTATGTATGGCTGTAGTGGGCTAGGCTAGCCCACTGTAGTGGGCGCTAGCCCGGCTAGCGCTGGGCCGGCTGAAGTCGTGCCTTGCGAGACGAAGGCAGATAGTTGCACTCAATGGGCAGGTCTCTGATTGGCTGTCTGATGTGGGTTGCTACTCTCGAATGTGGACTTACCTCACCGCTGTTGTTTCTCTCTCTCTCTCTCTCTCTCTCTCTCTCTCTCTCTCTGTCTCTCTCTCTCTCTGTCTCTCTCTCTCTCTCTCTCTCTCTCTGTCTCTCTCTCTCTCTCTCTCTCTCTCTCTCTCTCTCTCTCTCTCTCTCTCTCTCTCTCTCTCTCTCTCTCTCTCTCTCTCTCTCTCTCTCTCTCTCTCTCTCTCTCTCTATCTCTATCTCTATCTCTATCTCTATCTCTATCTCTATCTCTATCTCTATCTCTATCTCTATCTCTATCTCTATCTCTATCTCTATCTCTATCTCTATCTCTATCTCTATCTCTATCTCTATCTCTATCTCTATCTCTATCTCTATCTCTATCTCTATCTTCTCTATCTCTATCTCTATCTCTATCTCTATCTCTATCTCTATCTCTATCTCTCTATCTCTATCTCTATCTCTCTCTCTCTCTCTCTCTCTCTCTCTCTCTCTCTCTCTCTCTCTCTCTCTCTCTCTCTTCTCTCTCTCTCTCTCTCTCTCTCTCTCTCTCTCTCTCTTTCTCTTTCTCTTTCTCTCTCTCTCTCTTTTCTCTCTCTCTCTCTCTCTCTCTCTCTCTCTCTCTCTCTCTCTCTCTCTCTCTCTCTCTCTCTCTCTCTCTCTCTCTCTCTCTCTCTCTACACAAACATCACAAATGCCATAAACATCCGTCGGACTTAGAAAGTTCTGCAAGGTTCACCGTCCTCATGTGAGTAGTCATATTGGACCGACAGAAGTCAATGACCTGCTATGACCTGGAACAAAAGAAAAGTTTTCGCAGGAGACAACAAATTAATGAAGATAACTTTTCTACCCGCTGTACTGTTTCACTCGCGACTATCCCGAAGAACCCAAGGGCCGAATTATGCCCCCTCCACCCCCGGCACGAAGCGGATTCATACCGGTTTCTATAGACAAATGACATATACACAACACTTAAGAATGAGGTGAAGGAAGATTTATATGTTCTTGAACATTGACATCAAAGGATCTCAGGGATACAGTATATTTCGGATCTAAGCCTAGATTGTAGGCGTTCTCACCAAACATAACAGTGAAGTGATGTGCATGCATGCTGCGTATGGAAAATCTGTGCGGTGATCGTTGTCTGGACCAAATGCATTCCGTGTTCAATGGCTAGTGTAATTATATGTGTGCGACATGTTCACATGAGCTGGAACAGTTCATGCATGAGATGGTCCTCATTATATTTGTGAATTATGTGCTACAAATCAGCCAACCTTAGCATGGAAGCATGGAACCACAGAATAGCTGAACATGGAACCACATAGTAGCTGAGCATGGAACCACATTAGGTGAACATGACAAAATCTAACCTTTGACCTCATCCTTGAGGACAATTGATCATGTCACAGGTTCGTGCTTGGTTATTCGCGAAATCTTGTAGCAAGCTGCGCGCTGTTTAGATGTTTGCTTATATCTTGCTTGCTCTGTTCGGGGTCACCAAACATGTGGTACACATCTACTCCCGCATTATTTGACGGTGACGAGATATCCAATGCCGCCGAAGGTCAGTGACCTTGCATGTCCAGGACTCTACGATGGGCTCTCCTGATCTTAACAGAACCATATTCGTATTGTTTAGGTTGATTCAGGCAAAAGTGAATGGCTTTGTGTGATTTTCAAAAGACCAATGATCTGATGTCAAGTGGAACCTGTTTCATATTTCTCCAATTCCAAGACTCGGAGCGTCATCGCCCACAGTTTGGCACCATAACCCAACAACCTACTTGGCATGGCGTCCACCTCCCACACTTCGGTATGCAAGAGTTAACCCTCGCCCGTATAGGGGAGGGGGGTGCAACCCCCCTAACGGTTTTGTGTATTCCTTCCAAACCGATGAACGAATCGCTCTGAGATTTTCAGTATCCTCTGGGGCAACCTTTTGACGACTTTTGGTGAAATTGTTTTGGGAGGGCATGTCAGGTCACAGAGTTATGAGGTCATAAAAGGGAGCACCTCCGAGCAGTTTTCAACAAATGTGATTATCGCAGCTAAACATGACATTGTTGCCTACATCGACTGGTATTATGTGTTTTGCAATGCAATTTTGCAATGCCCAGATGGGTTCCCATTGGAAAAATAATGTTCCAAAAATCGGTGACCTCGGTTGACCTCGTTTGACCTTCCGACCTTTTTTAGCTGACCTACGGTAATTTTTCGTGCTGAATTCGAATACAGCGTCCATTTTTACCCTAAGGCACTCTAAACTTCGAAATTGGAACCACTCTTAAAAAAGTTGGATATTTGGGGTCACGGCTTTGACCTCATTTGGTGCATGACATATTGGTCCGATCACATCGTGTCACATGTCGTCATGTTCGCAAGGTCCCAATAAACATGTTTCCGGCCATGTCGTGCATATTTAGACAGTAGTTTCGATATAACCGACGATTTTCTTCGGAAAATACAAACAAAATCAATTTTAGACATTTGATCTGGCCTGGAAGGTCAACCATTGACCTTAGAAGGTCATACTGAATTCCAATCGCGAGATCTCGGCCGAATCTATAACTTTCATATTTGGTTCGTTTTCGTAACATGCACGGTTTCGAATCGCCAGGGGGGGGGGTCGTACCCCCCCCCGATACGGCCGAAGGTGGTAAAATGCCGAATACAAGCGAGGGTTAACTCGCCGTCCTGCTGGGTGGACATCGGAGATGGGCCGGATCACAACTGTTTACCTGCATCGGCCATACCGGCCCGCTACGGATGATCCAGTGCCTAGCCAACACTGTGATCCAGTGCCTACCTCACACTGGGATCCAGTTCTTAGCTCGCACCGTGATCCAGTTAGATTGATTATTTAACAAAAAATATCATAAATTTAATCCGAGTTCTTGATGGGGTGGCTTTATAAACCAGGATCCGATTACTAAGCTGAGCTTGTTGCGTGAACCCGATCTATGAATTCCAGTTCAACCGCAGAATTTTGACCGGAAGTTTATAGTGCCGTCAATGCACGACACCGCCACCCGGTAGCTCGTCCCTGGCCGTATTGGGCCAGCTGCCAACTGACCCTCTCAGCCGGGGGCCAAATGCGAGCGCGCGAAGCGACTCGAACCTTGTGTCGCCAGGACAGGGGAGACCAGAGCAGGCCAGCGCTCTAACCAACTGCGCTACCGGGGCTGCAAAGTTCCTACATCGCACTGAAGTCCAATGCCTACCTCGCACTGTGATCCAGTGCTTACATCGCACTGGGATCCAGTGCCTACCTCACACTGGGATTCAGCGCCTACGTCACACTGGGATCCAGTTCTCATCTCGCACTTGGATCCAGTGCTTACGTCACACTGGGATCCAGTTCTTATCTCGCACTTGGATCCAGTGCCTACCTCACACTGGGATGCATTCTTATCTCGCACTTGGATCCAGTGCCTACCACACACTTGGATCCAGTTCCTATTTCGCTCTTGGATCCAGTGCTTACCTCGCACTTAGATCCAGTTCCTACCTGACACTGGATGGTGTATGTGCAGGACCCGTCCAGTTCACTGATCTGGTAACAAGTGCCGGAGACGTCTACGTACGAGCTCGTGTCGCACTCGCTGCCCCCATCTACTGCCTGAAAACACGCGACGCATAACACGGCTCATTCAGCGGGTCTCAGTCAGCCTGAGCAATCTCAGTCAGCCTCAGCATTTCCAGCTAGCCTCAACAGTCTCAGTCAGCCTGAGCATTTTCAGCTAGCCTCAACAGTATCAGTCAGCCTGATAATTTTTGGCTATCCTCAACAGTCTCAGTCAGCCTGAGCATTCTCAGCTAGCCTCAACAGTCTCAGTCAGCATGAGCAACACAGCTGTTCGAGAGCGATCCTCTTCCATGTAGATCTGCAAAACAAATAACAACGTGCACATGAAATATAATTAGAAGAAGAATAAAGGAAAGTCTAGGTGATTGTTTAATTTCTGAAAATATCAGCGACAAATTGACCTAATAATCTCCACCTCCAGCCTCAACAGTGTCAGTCAGCCTGAGCATTCTCAGCTAGCCTCAACAGTCTCAGTCAGCCTGAGCAACCCAGATGTTCGAAAGCGATCCTCTTCCATGTAGATCTGCAAAAAAGTAACAACATGCACATAAAATATAATTAGAAGACGAATAAAGCAATGTTTAGGTGATTCTTTAATTCCTGAAAATATCGGCGACAAATTGACCTAATAGTCTCCACCTCCAGCATCAATTCATCATGTAGGTTGTCACACCAGGAGGAAAAAGTTGTGGCCCGGCAATACTCTACTCTGAGTACTAAAATATTGAGTATACTGAGGTTTGCTAGAATAAATGTTAGCATGCCAAAGCCAGGCAAAATCAGAGTTCATGAGGAGTATACTTTTGAAGCTGTGTTTACTTACGGTATGACATAAAGACATAAAGACATAAAAGATCAGTGCAACTATGAGCCACAAGGGTCCTTCTTGGTTGCACTCTGTACACTGAACCAGTTTTCCACCAATTGCGCCGATCAACTCTCCCTGGAATACAGCAAAACAAGCCCCCTATTCTTATAATGATTGTCTATGCTGTTTCTAAAGATATTCAATGTTTTGCTACTGACAAAATAGTTTCTGGCAGCTGGGTCCAGTGTTCTACTACCCTGTTGGTGAAGAAAGACTGTCTTAACCTTGTCCTGCTGTGATTAACTTTAATTTTGAATTGATGACCTCTAATTACATAATTTCTGTTAAATTCAAACAGTTCCCTGAGATAACCCTGTTCCTGACCATGGACAACTTTAAAGACCTCGATGAGATCTCCTCTCAGCCTTCTATATCTAAGTGAAAACATATTCAGTTTCTTGAATCTTTCCTCATATGCCAGGTTGCCTATGCCATTCACCATTTTCGTTGCCCTCTTTTGTACTCTCTCTAAAAGCCAACAATCTTTTTCATAACTAGGGGACCAAGCTTGGACACAGTATTCCAAATGTGGCCTGACATATGCACAGTAAAGCTTCCTGATGACTTCCTCACTTTTGTATGATACATTCCTATTTATTGTCCCAAGCATTCTTAGTGCCTTCTTCCTGGCTTCTTTGGTCTGTTCTGATGCCCCCAATTTTCTGTTCAACATAACACCTAAGTCCTTATCGTGCTGAGTCACAGATAGTACTTGGCCATCCATCAAGTACGGAGCCTTGATATGCTGCCTACCTACATGCATGATTTTGCACTTATCAAAATGAAATTTCATTTGCCATTTTTTGGACCACTTCACAAGCTCGTCTAAGTCTTTCTGCAGCAAGACCTGATCATTGTGCCCTGTTATTGCCCTAAAGACCTTCAAATCATCCGGAAATTTCAAAACCTTACTGGTTAGGCCACTTTCAATGTTATTTACAAACAATGAACAATAGTGGTCCCAGTACTGACCCCTGGGGGACTCCACTAAGAACATTTTGCCATGATGACTTCGTACCATTTAGCATCACTCTCTGCTGTCTATCTGAAAGCCACAACTCTATCCATTTTAGGATGTTACCTGCAATACCATGGACCTGAAGCTGCACCATTAACCGTTTATGAGGTACCTTGTCAAAGGCTTTGCTAAAGTCAAGATATGCTACATCAACCTGATTTCCCTTATCAAATTGTTCTGTAGCAAAATTAAAAAAGTCCAAGAGATTTGTGAGACACGATTGCCCTTTTCTAAACCCATGTTGAGTATCTTGAATCAATCTGTTTCCTTCCAGAAAACTAACTATTATATCCTTGATAATTGATTCAAGTACCTTGCAGACTACGGATGTGAGGCTTACTGGCCTATAGTTTTCAACTTTCCCTCTTTCTCCATTCTTGAAAGTAGGAACTACATTTGCCCTTTTCCAATCTGTTGGAATTTCATTTTGTGAGACTGATCTACAAAATATTATACTAAGTGGAATTGCCAGTTCCTTTTCAGCTTCCCGCAATACCCTAGCATAAATTCCATCAGGTCCTGCTGCCTTGTTTGGCTTTATTTTCCTGATATAATTCAAAACAACATCACTATCAATGAAATCAACATCATGTAACTGATCACCTGTCACTGAGCTGTGGTTCACAGTTGGCAGATTAGTCACATCCTCCAACGTAAACACTGATTTAACACGCGCCCTGGAGGGCCTCTGAGAATTACGCGCACTGGAGGGGGGGAGGGGCGGATTCCGCCCCCCCCTAAGATCTCGGCTTCTAGTAAAGCTGGAGGAACGAAATTCGCAGGGTGGATGGGCACGGTAGGGAACTCTATTGTGTGCAATTTTTGTGACCTTAGTTCAATATCTTCAAGGTCAAATGAGGTCAGATTGGCAAAATTTTCCGGTTTTGCGTGGCTTGGCTTGTCATCGTTATGGATCGCTGTGATTGTGTTTAAATACTCAAAAATGGGCATCAATGATGTTTTGGACATTACTAATGATACAATGCAGATGATAGACCCAACATTTGACCTCAGGTCACCTATATAGCACCACTTTATCAGGTCAGTTACCTGTTCCAGTTATCGGAACCGGCCGCCCGCCCGACTGCTCCGTCGGGCAGCTCGGAGCAATCGGCTTCGTGAAGAAGGGTATTCATGTACAGAAAGTACATGAATAAAGTATGGAAATGCAATGACAAACAGTACAAATGACAACCAGTAGTGCATTTATGGCAACATTCTAGTTGATCAAGTTTGGTTCCATTAACCTGTCATGAACTTGACCTGACTTGACCTTGGTGACCTAACATGACCTTGAAGCTATACAGCATATCAATATGCACCAAACAAGTCCCTAGTGTTGCCTAGAACACTTCCCGTTTGTCAGTATACTGGGAGCGCATCTGCGCCGATTTTTGTGGTCTGGCGTTATAACATTTTTTTGCCTTAGGCGGCCCTTAACTTGAAAAATTTTCGGGCGATTTCCATTTTTCTTGCTTTAAACGACGCGCCGTTCATATTTAAGCAGGTACACCGGAAATCGCGTATATCGACCGGTAAAATCTCCAGTGATTTGCGAAAAACCGGAGGGGTGGGCGGATTTCGCCCCCCCCCCTCCAGTGCGCGTGTTAAACTGCTTGCTCAGTTCCTCAACCATCTCACCATCCTCAATCAACATAATCCCATTTACTTCCAGTGGACCAATGGTGCTTGAAACTATACTTAGCTTGTAGAAACTAAAGAACTTTTTACTGTCCCCATTACAGTTCCTAGCCAAATCCAATTCTTTTGCCCGCTTTGCTGCTCTGGTTTTCTGCTTCACAGCGTCTCTAGCTTTTTGATACAACCTTAGATTTACTATATTTGAAGCTTCCTTAAATACTCTAAATGCATCTTTCTTAGCCTTAATTGCTTTTGTCAAATCTGGTGTAAGCCTTTCCCACCCTTCTTTTGCGCCTTTGCTTTTGGGGGACATGTATAATCTGATTTTCCTTCAAGTAAGATTTGAACTTTTCCCACATTTCACAGGCATTTAAAACGGAGAATTCTTCTTCCCATTTTATGGCACTTAAAGCCTCTCTCATGCAGTCAAAGTCTGCCCTGTTAAAATTTGGAACCTTTGCCAAATTATCCTTAATTGTCCCTGCTACGTGTGCCTTGAATCTCACTATGTTATGGTCACTTCTTCCCAGAGTTTCTCCTACAGTCAAGTCTTGAACTAAATCACTTAAATCCGAGAATACAAGGTCCAAGAATGAGCCTTGCCTAGTTGGTTCTGTTATAAACTGGTGTAAGAACAGGTCCTCTTCAAGGCATTTCCTGATCATGTTACATGCTGGGGAGCCAACACCAACATTTTCATATTCTTTTAGATTAAAGTCACCAAGAATAAGGCATTTCCTTTCAAAGTTTCTACTGATTTCCTGACAAATTACCTTATCGAGCTCGAGTTGCTGAGAATGTGGCAAGGTTCCTGATCGGTACAAAGCTCCTATTCTCAGTTTATTGCTGTTGCCTTTTCCCACAGCAACATCAAGCCAAATGGACTCTACAGACACATTTTTACCCCACCTGTTACTTTTTGAGAACTGAATAAGCTATTCACATAGAGCATTACACCACCCCCTTTCACTGCTGGACCCCTATTGCATGAAAACATATTGTATCCCTGGATCTCATAGTCCTGCATGTTATCCCCAAAATACCCCTCACTGACCCATGCCTCAGTAATGCAAACAAAATCTGGTTCCTCCCCAGCAACAGAACACTTGAACTCGTAAAATTTGGATCGAATACTCTGAGCATTAAGCATCATACACTTAAGAAAAGTTCCATAACCATCTTTGGTTTTTACATGTTGAGTAGCTCTATCATCTCTGGATTAGCCACCACTCTGCCCCCTTGATCTACTGCCATCCCTATTTGCTGACTGTGAGGTTCTATTGCCTATGATGTCACTATTTGCTATCCATGAGATGGTAATGCCACTTCTTCCCTCCCCACCCCATTAACTAGTTTCCCTGAAGGACATGCTCATATACCTTACTTAACACTTGCACCCCCTTCTCGGAGAAGTGCAGGCCGTCCCTTTGATAGAGGTCCCATGAGCCATAAAAGCTGCACCACTTGTCAACAAAGGTCAAACCGAACTGTAGTGAAGGTTTTTCTGGTCATCCCTGAAGGGGGAAAACCTTCATTTTCGGCTCGTAGAATAGTCTAGGGCACCTCTCGTTTGCGATATTTAAAACCCCGGTTATGTTTTCAATAATGGCTCTGGTTCATCTCAGAGCTCTGATCTGCACACCTCTTGACACGCCCTTCAAATCCAGCACTTGTATTGTGCTATTAGTCAGCGACCATGAAGATCAGTCATTAGTGGCGCAGCGAGATATAGGCGTTGATACAATAGCTTTTCATCTCGTCAGACATGTGCAACAACTTCTATGTCGATCTACATCTCAACAGACGTATCAGACATACCTCCAGTGGTGAGCCAGGGCGGGCTAGGCGGCGGGCCAGGCCGCGGGCCAGGCCGCCCGCGTCGTACGTTCGTCAACCAGAGAGTGATAGCGTTCATCTCCGGCTCAGTCACTAAGTAACCTCAGGCAACGCCGTACCACGTGACCAGCCCGCAAATACGTCATTGACACATGACTGACGGCGCCACAGACCTGTGGGGTTACTCATCCCCGATAGAGAACAAAGGCTCGCTCTGAACTCCGCGCTGTCTCTCCGACATCAGACATACCACGTCTGCTCAGAGTCGTTATCTGGTCGGCTCGGATCGCGAACATAACCCACAACATTTGATAAGCATTTCCTGCTTGCAGTCGACAGTGGCATTCCGAAGCTATCTAGCCAGGATGCAGAGCCGTTGTCGGTGGCTCAGGTATCGGCCGAAGTCATAACATGCATTAAGACGTGTCCGGCCGGCCGTCGACAGTGGTGGCATGATTCACGCGTCACCCGGCGTTATACAACGGCGCATTCTCGAACGATGAGGGCCGAATGGTATGATTATATCTAACATTGTTACATAACTAATTGCAGAGCCTACCTACCCTGGCATTGGCTGCCAGTGCCCTAGAGCTCCACTCAGGTGAGACTCCAGCCCTGGACAGAATAGCCGTCACAATAACTCTGCTTTCGCTTTGCTGCAGGGTGGCCAGAAGGGCCCTGTAGTCCTGCAGCAGCTCCTCACTCCTAGCAGGACCTATGTTATTCACTCCTACCTGCACTACAACTGCACTAAACTGGTTCTCACTGGTGGCCTGTGCCACCACTGGGACCAGGTCTTTGACCTTGGCACCAGGCCTGATGATGCACCTGCTGCATCTACGACCTTTGCAGAATACCCTATCTAAATGCCGCACACGAGAGTCTCCTACAACTAGCACTATCTCCTTGCTGCCATCCTTGCTGCTATCCTTGCTGCTATCCTTGCTGATATCCTTGCTGCTATCCTGGGGGCAGTCCTCCAATGCCTGAAACCTATTCGATGTTGCTATGCCTGCCTGTTGAGCTGCTTGGCTAGGTTTCCTTCCACTCCTACCACCTGCCACCTGCCATTCACTGCCCCCTTTCTTAGGCTCACGCCTCCAAATCCTCCACCCCCTGACTTTAAACCACTGCCCCTGTGAGCTACAACTATAAATCTTCTGTTCACTAGGAGCACTTCTCTCTACAGATACATCTGCCACCTCCACAGCAGGGGAAGCCTCAGTTACCTGGTGGCCAGCGACCACCTGGGCATAGGATGCCCCAGCTACAGACTGACCCCTACATGTTTCCTTTTCTCGGCTACCCTTTGCAGCAAGGGCAGCCCTGAGCTGGGAAAGCTCTGCCTTAAGGGCCCTAACCTCCTCCTCTAGTGCCTGTATCCTGGCTGAAACCATCCTACAGGCTGCAGCTTATTTCTAGATTTAGATTGAAAAGTAACTTGATGCAAAATGATTTATAAAATAACAGAGCAGATAAAAATAACTGACAAAGCTTAGGTGTATGCTAGTTCCTAACTATGCAGCACTTACAAGGTATTCGCTGTGCTGAAGATTGATGGTGGTTTTTAAAGAAAGAAGAAAGCACTAGCTAAACAGCTGCCAAAAATTTAATAAGTAGCTGAAAACACTGACACAGTAGACAAAGACAGAGAAAAACCCTACGACAAAATGGCGCTGGGCAGCCTCGCTAGATTGAAATAGTATAATCTACTTGTTAAAAATGTTTATTAGATAAAAACTATGCCAATATATGCACAGAAGTAATTTCTAAATACCTGTATGCAGTTTAGTCTAGTAAACTGCCCTGTTCTGCAACGACTTATCTGGTAAGTAGGAGCTCCACAACGACGTGTTTCCACCTTGACACCTGGCGGCAACAACTGATATGGTATGGTACCGATACATGGAATATTTGTAATAAGGGCTATTTTGGTATGTTTGATGATGATTCTGCTGTTATTGTTAGAGTATTATGGGTGCCTGTTCTAATGATTTGCACACCCAAATCAATTATTTGTTTCTACAAGTTACAGATCGGTTCCACACAAATCGATTGTCACAAACGACAATCGATCGAATGACTTTTTTTCGTAAATTGTGATGGCTAATTTGGTATAAATGTTGGTGCAAAAACATCGCAGCAAAGATATGAGACACATCTGGGTGCATTGATTCACACAAATATTTGATGGCACAGCGGTTCCAATACAGTAGCATACAAATTAGTAGAAGCATGTAATCATAGCTAAAACCTTTTTTCTTCCTTCGCTCATGTGAGCACAAGCAAGTTATAACAATCACTCAAATATGTTCCATCAGCCATGTCGAAACAATCGGTGGAATCTGAGTTCAGTGCATTAGCGGCACCACCGCTGGGATCCCTGTGGTCTGGACACCACCAGATATTTTTGGTGGGGCTCAGCCGCAACTGGAAAACTGGCAAACATGTGGAAAACTGGCAAATATGTGGAAAACTGGCAAACATCTGGAAAACTGGCAAACATCTGGAAGATGTGGTACACTGCTGAATCATCTCAGTTGCTGTACCCGGCCACATATGAATCGGGCGAATAAACTCCGCCCACCTGTCCGCCGGGCGAGTAACCCCTTACACCTGTCCGCCGGGTGGGCAACGCCCTCCACGGATTTGCCGGGCGGGTAACCCTTCCACCTGTCCGCCGGGAGGGTTAACCCTTGCACCGGTCCGGTGGGCGGTTAACCCTTTCCACGGGTCCGCCGAGCAGGAAGCTCTCTCCACGGGTCACGGGTGTGTGTGTGTGAGTTTGGCCAGCCTGCCTTGTTGTTGTTTAACATTCCTCTGGTCGTCCACCCCTGTGCGCATGCGAGGTGCATCATCAGGCCTGGTGCCAAGGTCAAAGACCTGGTCCCAGTGGTGGCACAGGCCACCAGTGATAACCAGTTTAGTGCAGTTGTAGTGCAGGTAGGCGTGAATAACATCGGTCCTGCTAGGAGTGAGGAGCTGCTGCAGAACTACAGGGCCCTTCTGGCCAGCCTGAAGCAATGCAATAGCAGAGTTATTGTGATAGCTATTCTGTCTAGGGCTGGAGTCTCCCCTGAGTGGAGCTCTAGGGCACTAGCAGCCAATGCCAGGGTAGGTAGGCTCTGCAATTAGTTAGGTTTGACCTTTGCTGACAAGTGGTGCAGGTTTTATGGCTCATGGGACCTCTATCAGTGGGATGGCCTGCACTTCTCCGGGAAGGGGGTGCAAGTGTTAAGCAAGTATATGAACATGTCCTTCAGGGAAACTAGATAATGAGCTGGGGAGGGAAGAAGTGCCATTGCCATCTCACGGATATGCCAATAGTGACAGCATAGGCAATAGAACCCCACAGTCAGCAAATAAGGATGGCAGTAGATCAAGGGGGCAGAGTGGTATCTCATCCAGAGATGATAGAGCTATTCAACATGAAAAAGCCAAAGATGGTTATGAAACTTTTGTTAACTGTATGATGCTTAATCCTCAGAGCATTCGATCCAAATTTGATGAGTTCAAATGTTATGTTCTTGAGGAGAAACCAGATTTTGTTTGCATTACTGAGGCATGGGTCAGTGAGGGGTATTTTGGGGATAACTTGCAGGACTATGAGATCCAGGAATACAATATGTTGTCATGCAATAGGGGTCCAGCAGTGAAAGGGGGTGGTGTAATGCTGAATGTGAATAGCTTATTCAGTTCTCAAAAAGTAGCAGATGGGGTACAAAACGTGTCTGTGGAGTCCATTTGGCTTGATGTTGCCGTGGGAAAAGGCAACAGCAATAAACTGAGAATAGGAACTTTGTACCGCTCAGGAACCTTGCCACATTCTCAGCAACTGGAGCTCGATAAGGTGATATGTGAGGAAATCAGTAGAAACTTTCAGAGGAAATGCCTTATTATTGGTGACTTTAATCTAAAAGGATATGAAAATGTTGGTGTTGGCTCTCCATCATGTAAACTGTTTCGGAAATGCCTTGAAGAGGACTTGTTCTTACACCAGTTTGTAACGGAACCAACTAGGCAGGGCTCATTCTTGGACCTTGTCTTCTCAGATTTAAGTGATTTAGTTCAAGACTTGACTGTAGGAGAAACTCTGGGAAGAAGTGACCATAACATAGTGAGATTCAAGGCACAAGTAGCAGGGACAATCAAGGATAATTTGGCAAAGGTTCCAAATTTTAACAGGGCAGACTTTGACTGCATGAGAGAGGCCTTAAGTGCCATAAGATGGGAAGAATAATTCTTTGATTTAAATGCCTGTGAAATGTGGGAAAAAATCAAATCTTACTTAAGGGAAATTAAGATTAGACATGTTCCCCAAAAGCAAAGGCGCAAAAGAAGGGTAGGAAAGCCAGCATGGCTTACACCAGATTTCATGAAAGCAATTAAGGCTAAGAAAGATGCATTTAGAGTATTTAGGGAAGCTTCAAATATCGTAAATCTAAGGTCGTATCAAAAAGCTAGAGAGGCTGTGAAGCAGAAAACCAGAGCAGCAAAGCGAGCAAAAGAATTGGATTTGGCTAGGAACTGTAATTGGGACAGTAAAAAGTTCTTTAGTTTCTACAAGCTAAGTAAAGTTTCAAGCACAATTGGTCCACTGGAAGTAAATGGGACTATATTGAGTGGGGATGGTGAGATGGTTGAGGAGCTGAGCAAGCAGTTTAAATCAGTGTTTATAGTGGAGGATGTGACTAACGTGCCAACCGTGAACCACAGTTTAGTGACAGGTGATCCACAGTTTAGTGACAGTGACACGATGTTGATTTCATTGATAGTGATGTTGTTTTCAATTATATCAGGGAAATGAAGCCAAACAAGGCAGCAGGACCTGATGGAATTGATGCCAGAGTATTGCGGGAAGCTGAAAAGGAACTGGAAATTCCACTTAGTATATGTTGTAGATCAGTTTCACAAAATGAAATTCAAACACATTGGAATAGGGCAAATATAGTTCTTATTTTCAAGAAAAGAGAAAGAGGGATAGTTGAAAACCATAGGCCAGTAAGCCTCACATCCCTAGTCTGCAAGGTACTCGAATCAATTATCAAGGACAGAATAGTTAGTTTTCTGGAAGGAAGCAGATTGATTCAAGATACTCAACATGGCTTTAGAAAAGGGCGATCGTGTCTCACAAATCTCTTGGACTTTTTTAATCTTGCTACAGAACAATTTGATTAGGGAAATCCGGTTGATGTAGCATATTTTTACTTTAGTAAGGCCTTTTACAAAGTACCCCATAAACGGCTAATGATACAGCTTCAGGACCATGGTATTGCAGGTAGCATCCTAAAATGGATAGAGTTATGGCTTTCAGATAGACAGCAGAGAGTGATGCTAAATGGTACAAAGTCATCATAGCAAAATATTCTTAGTGGAGTCCCCCAGGGGTCGGTACTGGGACCACTATTGTTCATTATATTTGTGAATAGCATTGAAGGTGGCCTAAGCAGTAAGGTTTTGAAATTTGCAGATGATTTGAAGATCTTTAGGGCAATAACAGGGCACAATGAGCAGGTCTTGCTGCAGAAAGACTTAGACGAGCTTGTGAAGTGGTCCGAAAAATGGCAAATGAAGTTTAATATTGATAAGTGCAAAGTCATGCATGTAAGTAGGCAGCATATAAAGGCTGTATGCTTGATGGGTGGCCAAGTACTATCTGTGACTCAGCAGGAGAAGAACTTAGTTGTTATTTTGAACACAAAATTGGGGGCATCAGAACAGACCAAAGAAGCCAGGAAGAAGGCACTAAGAATGCTTGGGGCAATACAGAGGAAGTGTCATACAAAAGTGAGGAGGTCATTAGGAAGCTTTACTATGCATATGTCAGGCCACATTTCGAATACTGTGTCCGAGCTTAGTCCCCTAGTTATGAGAAAGATTGTTGGCTTTTAGAGAGAGTACAAAAGAGGGCAACACAAATGGTTAATGGGCAACTATAGGCATATGAGGAATAGGAGGAATATGAGGAATATGAGGACCAAATAGGCAACGTGGCATATGAGGAAAGATTGAAGATATTGAATATGTTTTCACTTAGATATAGAAGTTGAGAGGAGATCTCATCGAGGCTTTTACATTTGGCCATGGTCAGGAACAGGGATATCTCAGGGAAATGTTTGAATTTAACAGAAATGATGCAATTAGAGGTCATGAATTCAAAATTAAAGTTAATCAGAGCAGGACAAGGTTAAGACAGTCTTTCTTCACCAACAGGGTAGTAGCAAACTGAAACCAGCTGCCAGGAACCATTGGCAGTAGCAACACACTGCACATCTTTAAAAATGGCATAGACAATCATTATAAAAATGCAACCAAGAAGGGCCCCTGTGGCTCATGGTTGCACTGGTCTTTGGTCTTTATGTCTGTATACATGCGCACCACTCACCTGGATCAGCTTACTGTCGACGCGTATGTACATCGAGATGCCGACGACCGCCACCGAGACCACCCCGGCCACGGCGGCCAGAGAGAGCGTTGTAGCGGAGCAGACCATCGCTCTGGTCAAGTCGGGCCGCCCGTCTGTCCAGTGAGCACGGTCCGTCCCGACTCTGCCCGCCCGTCTGTCCAGTGAGCACGGTCCGTCCCGACTCTGCCCGCCCGACTGGCGCGGCGCGCGGCTCAGGTGCGCCGCCAGCGCCGCCGGCGCCGCCGCCGCCCCAAACAAGACGCCCGCGGCGCGCCGGCCGAGACATGGGCTGACGGGACGGCGCCTCAGCCGGATACCCGCCAGCTGACCCGTCAGCTGACCCGTCAGCCGGAACCCGTCAGCTGACCCGTCAGCCGGAACCCGTCAGCTGACACTGGGCGGCGGGGACATGAGTGGAGAAGGTGGCTGTGCGGGTGCCGTAGCTGCAATGTCGGTTTTTGTGCAACACGAACACATACATTCTTAATTGACATTGCCCTTCAATGGTATCCTTCAAGATCGGATACACCCACCATTTGCGGATAAAGATGTACGCACCTTATCCTAGCCATGGGGCTTCGCATCAAGAGTAAACCACTCAGGGAGGGGTATTTGGTTTGGTAAACCCGTTGTGCAATGATAGAACAATCTGCTCTGCACGTATCAGTGCAACCCTTTCTCGGATGTTCAAGAATTGTGGTGGACATGGGTGCTCGTTAATACCGGTTAAACCCGCTGTCCGCGAGTAAAATTGTTTTCAGTGCTGACCGCCTCCGCTATGTCCGGTTATTCTATAGCATTTCATAGTCAACTGAGTAGCATTGTTGTTCAGTAACCTTGTTAGGCATTGAAGTTTTAACACCTTACCGATTAAATGTGTACATTTTGTTAACAAGAATAAGCGAAGTAATTCCGACCCACCTGCATATTTAAGAGATAAAAGATAACTTCTTTCAACCAGATGCCTTAAGTTCTCGTGTACGGCTGATACCGCTCTTTCGCCGATGCATTTCCGCATTCCGTCTCAGTTCCCAGCACACGCATCCTGCAGTTCCCTCCGCACCAGCGAAGGACGCGTCGCTAAGAACATCATATACTTCCCGACGTACCGGCCCAACTGTGCACAAACGACCCGAGCCCAAGGTGGTCACGCCATGCCAAGCTGCCAAACTGCCTGCGGCTGGACCGGCATGTGGTGGCTGGTTGGCTGGCAGGCATGGCCGCAGGGGTAAACAAACCATCAAGTTGGTCGCCGACCAAACCGAAGCAATCGTGCGTGGTCGCCTACCCAAAAAGCGTACAAGGAGGTAAATGAGCAATATGAGCATGTGGCACTTTGCCTTCGAATACAAATTCGTTGCTGCTCTTTGGTTGTCCTGCAACCATGAAGGACCGTACACACGAAAGATAAACCATACATTAATTCCGACCAATATACCCGGCCCACTAGCAGTTAAAAAAACACGTTAAATTGACTATGACAAAGAGCCTTCGCCAGGCCCCATCTTATCGACTATTACAAAAACTAGCAACATATGGAATGTCGTGCCCAGCTAAATCCGCTCGGTCATTCTGGCTCCAGTTTATCGTTGTATATGGAATGTCGTGCTCAACTAAATCCGTTCGGTCATTCTGGCTCCAGTTTGTTGTTGTATGTGGAATGTCGTGCCCAGCTAAATACGATCGGTCATTCTGGCTCCAGTTTATTGTTGTACACGTTAAAAAATTGTTGTGCACATGACTCGCCACCCTAGTTATAACAAGTTGCCTTTTTGCCCCTCTACACATGAAAGAGAAGAATACTATTGCAGATAAAAAGTATGTGGTGCCACATATGTTGCAAACTTCCCTAATTTGGAGGAATGGGTTATTTATCCGTCACATTATGAGGCTTAAAATGTATGGCAACAGGTACATCACAAATCAAAGTTAAACAAAACAACTTTCATAAACATAACACCACAAACTTTTCAGCAATGAAGTGTCCTGTTTACTGTGGGTAATAAAATGGAAATTTATGGAAACAGTGTGGTTTCTAAAATGCATGTCTCCATAGTCTTGAAACCTTAGAAACAGGTGAACCTAATACTGGATAACTACCATTGTTGCGATATTCAGCAGCACTGCATTCCACAAATCTTGTAAAGAACATATGAATGCACAGGCGCTGGAAAACATCTGGACTATCTATAAATACCTGTGGATCTGTGCACTGTTGCAGATGTGTCATCAGCACTGGATGGACGTGCTGAGGCGGTGGTTGGCTGTTTGCTGTCACTGCACGCAGCAGTGGGAGTCAATGAGGGTCCGGGGAGAGCAGCCTCCTCTTCCACACAGTGAGCAGTGTCACCAGATGCACTGGAGCACCCCATGACACTGACACCAGACTGCTGGTGGCATGGACCTGATGAACACATTTTCAATCTGAATAACTAATAATAACATACCTGGATATATATATATATAGAACATGGTCATTGGTGCATGTTGCCATTCAACTGGGCAATGCACCATTTTCCCCCTGCTTGAAGAAAGACCTCCTGAGTGCTTCACGCCTGTACAGTAATAAAGAGGGAAAGGGGTAAGCATTTAGTTGCATACCATGTGAATTACTGTGTCAAAAATTCCTTCACAAAATATTATGGTGAAGTCAAACACAATTGGCAATCAATAGTGGTGGAAATGCACCTTTTTCACGGTGTTATGGGTTGTACTAAGGTATGTGTTGTGGGCCATATCAAAGTTAAACAAATAGCTTAGGACCCAAAAATTGTGCAGCATTATTCAACCACGGAACCATAACAAAATAAGTTGCACTGAAATTGATAAGCACCTTACACATCAAGTTGGGTGACACTTTTTTGTCAATTTGGGTTACATAACCTAACCCAACCATTGGGCCACAGGGTGAAATGCACACCAAAGGGACAGAGCATGCTTAGCTGACTATTGCAGATAAGAAGTATGTGGTGCCACATATGTTGCAAACTTCCCTAATTTGCAGGAATGGGTTATTTATCCTTCACATTATGAGGCTTATATTGTATGGCAACAGGTACATCACAAATAAAAGTTAAACACAAACTTTCACAAACACAACACCACAAACTTTTCAGCAATGAAGTGTCCTGTTTACTGTGGGTAATAAAATGTAAATTGAAGGTAAAAAGTTTGTTTTGTAATATGCATGTCTCCATCATCTTGAAACATCAGAAAGAGGTGAAACTAATTCCTGGAGAACTACCATTATTGCAATATTCAGCAGCATTGAGTTCCACAAATTTTGCAAAGAACAGATGAATGCATAGGCACTGGAAAACATCTGGACAATCGATAAATATCTGAGGATTTGTGCACTGCTGCAGATGTGCATTCAGCACTGGATGGATCCACTGAAATTGTGGTTGTCTGGTCTGTCTGCTCACCGTTACTGCACGTCGCTGAGGGTGTGGGCAGAGGAGCCTCCTCCCTTACACAGTGAGCAGTGTCACCAGATGGGCCTGCTTGAAGCACAAATTATTGCAATCAGGAACAGTAAGAATAAAATTGCGCAATTTAGATTTATGTGATCAGCCAGGGGTGGATCCAGGAGGGCCAATTGGGTCATGACCCCCCAAAAGCAAAAAAGGGACCCAGCCCCTCTTTTTCCCCACCCCAAAGGACATCAGTACTTACATCTCCAGAGAGCATGTACCACACTGCGCCCAGCCCCCATCCCAGGATCAAAACATGGAATACATGTGGCCTAACTAGACATCACATTCCCCCCCCCCAGGATTGGAACATTGAATACCAGCAGGGTCCCATCAGACATCACTTCCCCCTAGAATGACATCAGCTGGGACCCCAGCACAGCATGAGCCCACCTAACCCAAACTGGGTCCCCCTGGTTGGCTTTCTGGATCCACCTCTGTGACCAGCCATCCCAAAATCATTATGCCTAGTTAAACTTGGTAGCTAGGTTGTAAAGGACTAGCAGTACCACATATATCCAAACCATATCAATACTAGGAGTCGTTCATTTATATATGGAAAGAAGCATAGCCTATTTAGATAGGGAAATAAGCATCCTTTGTATTTTGCCACTTTTCCCCCTATGATTATATATATTGTCATTATTTTCATTTCTGGCTCATTAGTGGGTACATACCTGTGCCCCTCATCCAGCTAGACCACTGGCCACTTGTCCCCAGCTGGCTCTCTGATGGATATATCTTCTTGGGCCCACAATCACCATGCTGCTTTTTTGTGTGCAGATAAATGCTTTGTTCAGAGCCTACCCATGTGCACCCATTATACCCACACTTGCACACCTTTCTTATCCTCTTTTTTGCTGGCTTCTCACCATCACCATCACCAACCCTCTGCTCTTCTTCTGCAATTCCAAAGCCCAACTTTGTTTGCTTCATTCTGTAACAATTAGGGCACAATGTGAATAAATTCATGCAAGATGTAAGATGGAGAAAATAATTAAAACTGGAGCCCACACCTTCCAGGAGGGGCAGGGGGGGGGAGGGCAGGACAATGTCAATAAATGCCTGATTTTTTTTGGTGGGGAACAAATGGTAACCATTGACATTCTAACCTCCAAGGGCCACTCATTTGACCTCTTATGATTAAATGAGACAAATTTTAAAATGTTGGTTTAGCTTTGGATACAACATTTGAAAACACCACAACTGTGATGCATTAATTGCTTTCTTTTGTATTTTGTCACATTTATCAAACATTTTGACCCCCATCCTGGACTGGTACAATTTATGGACACTGGGATGGGGGTCAGCATGTGACGCTTCACTATACACAAATGATCCCAAATTGGAGCATGGAGAGCCCTACAGCATTCCTGAGCTGTCAATGGTGGATAGCTGGAACAAGCCCCCATTGGGCAGAGCTTAAAGCAAATTTGAATGATTTTTAGAGCAATCCACAGTATGTCCTCACAAAACTCACTCATGATGTTTTCTTGCTGTTCTGGCTATTATGATTACATATGATTTTGGTGCTGCGGGCATCCATACTTTGACCTAGAAACTGTCAATAACCATCTGGTCATGCACAGTAGGTCTTCAGTGCATGTATTGTGTTAAACACCAAGTCTTCAGTGCATGTATTGTGTACTTGTATTGTGTTAAACACCAACACTGTCAATGTATGGGAAAGTGGGGCAAAGTGGACCACCCTCTCTCCTGCCATAGCCTTTTACCTCAGCCAGATTTCATTTGCCTTGTGGAAAGACCCATGGAGTCTTTCTGCTGTGCATGCTTTTGGCTATTTCAGATCTTGTCTTAAGCTTTAATCTCGTGTCAAGATTTTAAAATGTTGTTTTTCCACTTTCTGATACAATTTTTTCAATAAACGGAAATTTGTAAATCTTAACAACTAGGTAAGACCGATTTTTGTTTCTAATACCTATGTTCTCTAAAATCAACATTTGAGTGCTAAACAAGCTTGCAGTAGCTAGGAGCACTGGCGGATCTAGCCGCTCGGTTTGGGGAGGGCTAAACTGGGTCTCCAGGACTTGCCAACCGGAGGGGTGGTGGGGGGGGGGAAGCGATGTTGGCGGGGCGTTTGTCGTCGACCGGGGGGGGCGGAAAGCAACGTAGACGTGGTGTTTGACGTGCTGACCTGGGGTAGGGTGCGAAGCGATGTGTTGTTGTCGACCATGGGGGGGGGGGGGAGGGTGTGGGAAGCGCAATGGGCGGATCCAGTCACTGGTTGGGGGGGGGGCGAACCCGAAGTTCAACTGGCGACGGAGAGGGGGGGGGGGGGTGGGAGTCGAAGTTTGATTGCCCGCCAGGAGTGGGTTGTGGTTGAAACCTGGAGCTGTGGAGGAACAGCTCACTTAAACATTGTTTGACTACCACGTTTTATTGGAATTTTATGTTTTGTACATGCTCTATTTATATATTTCATGGAGATTTGATGAAATACCATAGTCTCATACACATTTTATTTTGTGCATTGTTTATTTTGTTGCCTTTGCACATGTTCTGAATGGGAATGTCCGTAGGAGTTGAATGAAACGAAAACAGTAAACCACGAAGACATTATTTAAAAAAACGAACATCTCAGTTGCGCACGCAAGAAACATGGCAGGGAAGCATCCGCGCAGCAGCGGTGGGCGCGGCAGCAAACTTGAGATGTCAGCTCTGCCCTGGAATCCGCGTCGAGCTGCGCTCCAGTCACACTTTGCGGCCCGCCAACAACAGCCAAGCCTGAGCAGAGGAGGGAGAGTTCGGCTCAGACTTGAGGAAACAATTCAAAATCACCTTGTGGTGTTGCATTGCACCCTATGTGGTCGGGTTTTACTTTAAAGAAACTGACCATACATGGGTATTCTTATTGGTGGACATGAAAAGTACGTCATTCTTGAGCATGGTCATTATGTCGCAGGTAGATCGGCATTAATCAAACGTGAACAGTTACTTTATATGGATCGCACTGTTTTATTTGCTCATTCTGTATATGTGAAGATATTAGCGACATTATTTTACATGTTTTTTTTTAGTGTGGGGCTCATTTACAGATAAACCTCAACTTGCAAAAAAATCTGCAAAAACAGTGCTATTTTCCTCGTATCCCTACGACAATGATCAGACAGAATTGTTTGCGGTCGTTATTCCCATACAGTGCAGGTGAAATGTTATTTGCTATAAAATCTACGACATAGACAATTTAAGTGCATCAGTGAGTTCGTAGTTACAATAGCAACTACAAACTCACCGGCAACAATAACAAATCCAATGACAAAAAGGGGCGCATGCCAGTAGCATTTAGAAACGAACTAAATCTATATATGTACCTTGCACTTCATTCCTTAGTGCAGCCGTATCCTCAGTTTCATCCGACGGGCGCCAGACGCTGCGAAGGCGTCGACGACGTCGCTGGTGGGAGGCAGGCTCTCGCGGTGGGCCTGGAGCAGGACGAGCGCCTCGAGGCGATTTTCGGCCATCGTCGCTCGCAAAGCGGTCAACGTGCGCGTTACCCTCGAGAAGGTACGCTCGGCCTCCGCTGTTGATGCAGGGATGACGGCCAGTACTCGGAGGAACTTGTGGATGGACGGAAATACCTCCGCCACACACTCATTGAGAGCGCCGATCGCCGTGGCGGGGTCGCTGTGCTGCGGCCTCCTGTTCCACATCGCCTTCCACACATCGAACTCTGCCTTGAGTTGGGCCTCGGTGCAGCCCAACAGACTGCGGTACTGCACCCACGTCGGGTACAGCTGGTCCCACCTGGATATCCTCACCCTCTTTGGCAGGAGGTGGGCGATGCCTAATGCCCTCCTCTGATGGCTCTCGAAGCGTGCCTGTAGGTCTGTGCGCACCGCGTCGATGGCCGGGTTGAAGGTGTTCACGCGGAAGTACCCCTCCACAGACAGATCGGTGCCGGCGTTATCCCGGTGGACAGACCTGCCCACCAGGCGAGGTTTCCTTGTCTCCACGCCGAGTCTCGTTGCCAGCGAGCAAACGTTCGCCATGATGGCCGCAAACTCCTTCTCGCTCTCTTGTCGCATGCCTTCAAGAACTGACCTCACCGTATCCACCAGTTCCAGGGACGCGATGAGGTCTGCACTCTGTCCTTGGAGCGCCAGGGCCAGCGGTCGCAGAATGCCGGACAGTCGCTGTGCAACAGTCAGACCCACCAGGAACTCGGTGTGACTGACGGCGCTGAGAAGCTGCGCGACCTTGGCGCTAGTGCGGCGATCCAGCCACTCCGCCATGAGCTGCAGAGCCAGGAAGATGACAGGGAGCTCCTCCAGAAAACGGTCCACGGCGACGTGACGCTCGATGAACCGAGTCTTGCACAGCTTCAGCAACTTCAGCCGATGCCCGTCCTCCAGCTCCGTATTTTGCGCGTAGTGTAGCAGCTCCTCTCGCTTTGCCCCATCGGTTAGGAACACCACCACTGACTCCATCGTACCGGTGGCGTTGCGCACTACGCACACCTCGTTCATCTTCGACGTAGCCAGATTCAGCACGTGCGCAGCGAATGAAAGTAATGCGCCAGTGGTGCGCTGGCCTGGAGGTGCGCACATACGCCAACTCTTTGACTGGCCATTGCTGACGCTCCGTCGTAGCACTGCGCGACCATCACTTGAGTGTCGAGGCGGAGCTCGGTTAGCGCAGTGCTGATGACGTTGGCCAGGTTTACGCCTGACATCCGCACCTCCGTACCGTCATCAGAGGTCTGGCGCAGCGCAGCGAATACATCGACGAGCGCTACCGGGTTCTCACGGACGACCAGTGAGCCATCGTGCTCGTCAACGTATCGCACGACTAGCGCGAGTTGCTCTCTGTTTGAGCAGTCTGTAGTCTCGTCGGCCATGATCGACCACACTCCTGACTTGGTGACCTTGGCAGCGACCTCCTTCTTAACCATCGTTGCCATGTCCTCGAGAATCACGTTCTGCACACTCTTGCTTGTATACAGGGCGTTACTGCTCGCCTCTCGAAGGTGCTTCTGCAGCACGGCGTCGCCCGACTGTATACGGAAGCGCAGAAGCATGCGGAAGTTTCCGTCGTTGTCAGTGGGAAATGCTCCGCTCGGATCAATGCGTCCGTCATCTCGATGGCCGCGAAGCGGAATATTCTGGACAGCCACCAGCTTCAGAGTATCGACGATGGCGCCGATGATAGCGCGATTTTTCTCCATCTCGCGCTGGCTCGCTGTCTTTACCTGGTATGCCACATCGAGCTCAGCCTTGTTGTAGCGGGCCTTGAATTCGGAGGCCTTCTGTATGTTCAAGAGGTGATGTGGGTGCTTGTTGTGCTGCACCAACGCGCCATTCTTTCCGGTTAGGTCCGAAAAGTCGTTCAGTGGCTTGTTAACCAGCTTCCCCAGCAGCTGTCCGCGTTCCGTCACTTTGCCTTCTGAGTTTCTACTCCCTCCGAATTGAGCACATGCGCTGCACCATGCGCCAGTCCGGTCCCCCAGTTTCGAAATGGCCAGCCAGGGGTACTGGTTTAGGTGGTCTGGTGTGATTCGTCGCGGGCGAAGGACATTTCCCCCTTCTCCTTCTTCAAGTGGTAGGACACCGGAAAGTCCTTCTTGTCAGTTGGATGCCACCTATCCGTCAGACCAGCGAATTTCTCGGCGTTTGTGGTCTTGACGCCGTCACCGACCAGATAACCGATGTCCTTCGGAGAAACGCTGCAACCGGCGGTAAGAACCGGAGCATGATCAGTAGCTGGCGGTTCGCCGGCGGCAGGAGCCAGCACTCGACCGGAGGCAAGATCCAGGACGGGAGCCGAGACAGATTCAGGGGCCGGCGCATGACCGGCGTCGGCGGCCAGTACTTGGCCGGCGGCAGGGCCTGGGGCGGGAGCCAAAGCAGAACCTGGAGCAGGATCAGGATCCTGCTTTTGGCCGGCGGCAGGGCCAAGCACTCGGCCGGCGCCAGGAGCCGATACGGGAGCCGAAGCAGTGTCAGGGGCCGGTGCATGACCGGTGGCAGGAGCCGGTAAGTGAGCCGAAACAGAATCAGGAGCAGGGACTGTAATCAGACACAGGATATAGTCAAAAGGATGTTAATATCGCGAGAGCGTCCCACAGTCTTCAGTCTGTCATTAAATAAGCATTTACCTGCACCACGACACATTCAATATTCATAAATAAAAGTACATTACAAAAGGAAAATTCGCAATGGTCTAAAGAAGATAAATATTGACTGAATTTGAACAACATCAATACGCGGAATGTCTTTTTGGCCGGTATCAGCCAGTTACGATGTACACCGGAGCACATTGCACGTGCATGGTGTTCCTGACTTGAGGCCAATCACAGCCATGCAGTTATCTGAAAATATGACCCTGTATTGAAATAGGCAGACCTATATGCATATATATATATATATATATTTATACATGTACATTAAGAATATCTAGGCCAAAGTTATGTTGTATCTTAATGTTTCTTGTAATAACATTAACCCTCGCACTCCGGACGGGGGGGGGGAGGGGATAGTCATTTTCGCACCACAGCCGTGAGGTTTTTCCACAGTACCTAACTGCCGAACACGCACAGATAATCGGCTGAAACTTTGCATGCGTTCTAGGAATAGCCGATGTGTTGGTTCAAACTTTATGTTTGGGTGATCCAGGTTCACCGAGATATTCGACGCTAAATTCGGATTTTGCTTCTCAAAATGAAATTTGTATTCATCTTTTCAGGATTGTCTGTAGGAAAACCAATAAGAGGTATCGAAAAACCAATGGCATATTCTCGAAACCAATGGCATATTTTTCGATAAGCAATTGATCAAATACAATTTGAAAATAGTCCAGATCTGTGTGACCTCGAACAAGGCGAGGATACGAGGTCAATTTGACAATTTTTTTGTCGAATTAATAAAAAATTCAACATCCGTAACGTATGTTATAGAGCACTATCGTATCTATCAGTGTACAAATATCAGCTTCAAATCTTATACTGCGGTTCCGTTTTTATCAATGAAAACGTAGCCGGGGTTCACACTTTTTACCGCGCTGCGTTGGCTGCAACTGAAGAAGCGGTCGCGGCCCGAAACTAGGTTGCTTCCACTCCAGCTGGACCGTGAACTATCAGACATACAATGCAACTTTTTATTTAATATTAGAAGTTCAATAACAAGGTAAAGGATGCCGTTTTCCGTATCTTTCCATATGGCGTATAACAAAAGTTAGTGGGGTCAAATTGACCCCCCCAGTGGTGCGTGGTGGTGAAATCTGCTGGGAGTACGAGGGTTAATAACTATTAGGGCAAAGATAGTTAGTTATGTTCCTAATTCTTTCTGGTTTTTCTAACAACTTTCAGGAAAGAAAAGTATTACATAAGTTGCATTCAAATAGTTAAGGTCAGATACTCAAAATACGTTTTAATTGAAAGGCTTCCTACAGCGGCAGCACATCTACGATAAATACCTGCATATATGAAAACTATGAAAGCACAAAACATGTATGGACTTACCTTTTGCCCTATTTTTAGAGAATAAATCCTTTATGGAAAGTTGACGCTTCATATCTACTCGTATAGCGATAGCTCTGCCTCTTGCTGTAGGAAGAAGGAATAATGGATAAATAAGCAAGCAGGCATGACACAATCATGTATTCAATGAAACAAAAACCTATTAGATTTGGATAGCTAACAAGAGTGAAGGCTTCTCTTGTTAGCTAAGCTAACAAGAGAAGCCTTCACTTGTTACCTAGTTTTTTTTTTGTTTGTTGGGGGGGGGGCTAATTTGTACTGTTAGCCCCCCAGATTTGATTGGGGGGGGCTAAAGCCCCTTTGCCCCCCGGGATTCGCCAGTGGCTAGGAGTCGTACTTTACAAAAATAATCCCAAGACAAATCCCAGATCCCCAAGCTTCGCTTTGGGGCAAAGTGGACCACCCCTTAGAAAGCAACCCATTGTTTGCAGTGGCAGATCCAGTTCCATTTTGTGGGTGCAATAGGTGGTCACAGCAACCCACGAAATATATTACATTTGTCCCAGATTGTTATTTTGGGATTTATTTCAGATTGAGAATCAAATAGTAAATTTTTACCTCCCTGGACACGCCTATGCCATTAAAGTGCAACTTCGTTTGCTGAAATTGCTTGCAACTCCTATTTCTAAGACAAGCTACCATACACAAGTCACAAAATATGTCCCTTGACATTTGCATTTAACACAAATGGCATGCAATTGAAATGATCCACTTTGACCCACAATTTTTGAAAATATAAAAATTGATGTGCCCTCATTGAGCAAGGATTTCTCAGTTTTTTTTCATATAAAATCTAGATAAAATTCCCCCTTAAAGGAAGGATGACAAGGCATTGGGCTCCATCAAAGAGTTGGTCATACCTCCATATGACATCTCATCTTAGACTTACAGGATGTCAAACCTTAGGTGGTCTGCTTTGCCCCACTCTCCCCTTCCCATGGTTTGTGAGCCTTAGAAGTGTGGGGCCTAGAAGTGTTGTGAATTTAAGCCAGCTTAAATAATAATAGGCCACTGTCTGGCATAAATTCAATTTAAGCCGGCTTTTTTCCATCCCTATGTTGAATGTCACCATTAATTTGGCCTACTCTTCCCTGATCATTTGCACACCTGTCCAGAAACTTTCATCTGGAGGAATCACTATGTGGAGCATAACTCATGCATTTACATGGGGAAATAAGCATAACATGGGGGAGAGCTGGTTAAAAATTCATCAAATTAGTGTAACTGGGTCAAACTTTTCAACTTTGAAAAATGAAATTTACCCACAGATTATGTTGCATTTGGATGTGCTGATCACCAGTCGCGGATCTACAGGGCCAAATGTGCAAAACTGACAAAAGTTCCAAAAACATATTGATTTTGAGAAAAATCTGGCAGTTTAGTGGGGGGGGGCAATTGCCCATTTTGCCCTAATATAGATCCACCACTGCTGATCACAAATATGTTTTCACTTAAACAACTTTCAGCTACATCAAATTGACCTTGAAGTTTATGCTGCATGGACAGCTTTTCCCCATTTACTAACATGGCAGGCAGATGGTGCAACAATGCACCAGACACTGTTGTCAGCACCAGAGATAGGTAGGCTCAGTGGCAAATTTTACCTGGTTTGATATGGAGGGGGCAAGGCTGGCAAAAATTCCAGAAACATAGGTGAGAAAGTAGGTGGAGAATGGTTGGCAGGATGTTCGACATGATACGAAGATGTTAGAAGTGATTCGCTGCCAATATTATTTCTTTAGATTGGTTAAAAAGAGAAAACTTAGTGTGACCGGTTTCTATTATAAATCATTATCAAGCACTCAAGCATCAAGCACTCAGTGCTTGAAAATGATTTATAATAGAGACCAGTCACACTAAGTTTTCTCTTTTTAACCAATCTAAAGATCTAATATTGGCAGCGAATCACTTCTAACATTCATATCATGTCAAACATAGGTGATTATTTTTTTTTCATATGGCCTACCAATTGGGGTGGATGGTTATTTCCGCCCCCCCCAATCCACCAAATTTTCTGTAATGCCTGGAGGGAAAGGACAACAGGTAATGCCTCTTTCTTGGATCATTCCTCATACCAGAGGTGATCTCAATGAATTTGAATGGGTAAAAATTGAGCCCAACTGTTTGACTTGAAGTTCACCAAAATCAACATGCATATCGCCCGGTTATCTACGGTGCGTTCCGAGTTGAACGGACGCATCAAACCATTTCAATTTCAGTACTGGCAGGCTTTTGCCACCTTCAGGTACCTATCTCTACAGATGAAATCATCAAAGCTCGAGAAAAACAGGTTTCCACTCCGATCGTACCCATTCACTAACAATTAGGCAACCACTTCTGTTCGTTCCACAAATGTCTGCTTCAGCGATTCCCTCCTCACATCATTCAAAATCTGAATCTCTTCTTTCCCAGCTCAGCCGCCCTTTCCCGACTATTTCCTGTTGCTAGTTCCTACTAAGACCCGGCGTGGCGACCAGCCTGCGACCATTTGTCGGTGATTCTCGCCTTTTTTTAGCCCATTGACTTAGCACGGGTGGTCTCCTGGCGACCACCGAGAAACGCCGACGGGCCGCGGTGATCGCCGTGGATATCTGGTATTTTTGGTAGGGTAAATCTGGTATATTAAAAATATATGCTAGATTGTTAAGATGTACTAGATTAGTATTTGAAGCAGCTTTTTTCACGTTAGAAGCACACCTACGACGGGGCTGCCTTCATGGGCTGCAGTCTGCGGAGTTTGATCGGACAGAGCCCAGAAGAGGTGCCACTTTTTAAAGTATAGCAATCCGGCGAATGGAAGCAACATAAAAGCACGTCACGAACCTTGACTTCTTGGTTTTTGCGTGTGTTAGTCTTCGCTGTTGGTCTCTCAAATCAGCTTAACCTTAGCGCGTGTGGTCTCCGACGACGTCGGCAGATCGGTGACTTTTTTTACCCCTGGGCATGGGATCAGACGACCTACTTTGACGGACAGCCGGGACCACAGCAGCTATCGCTGCTGTCGCAGTTCGGCTCGGCTACGTGTCTGTGTCCGCTCCCGGGAACGCTTTGTCCGATCACGTGTCTGTGTCCCCCCGGACGGTATTGGTCCGGTGACGTGTTTGTGTTCCTCCCGGACAGTATTAGTTCGGTCACGTGTTTGTGCCCTATTACGAACAGGATTTATCAAACCACCGTGTTTGTGGCCCCTCACGGGTAATGTTGGTTCAGCCACGTATGTGTCCCCTCCCGGGCAGCATTGGTTCCGCCAAGTGTTTGTGCCCCGTTCTTGGCAATATTAGTCCAGCCGCGTGTCTGCGTCACCTTACGGACAGCACTGGTCTTGCCACGTGTCTACGCCCCTCTCCGGCAATACTAGCGCGGCCACGTGTGTGTTCCCTCCCCGGGAACATTGGTCTAGCCACGTGTCTACGCACCTCCCCGGCAATATTAACGCGGCCACGTGTGTGTGTTCCCTCCCCGGGAACATTGGTTCGGCCGGGTGCTTAGCTCCATTTTCAGGCAATATTGGTCCATCCATGTGCATGCGTCCCCACACGGGCAACATTGGACGAGCACCAGGCATGGAAGCCGACGATAGGTGCCGTGGCGCATGCAATTCGATGCGAGTCCTTTACCGGCGTCAGATGGGCGCTTCCAGGAGAAAGAGGCAGCTACGTTCCCTGTATTGCTTTATTTTGTGATATGTAAGTTCACGATCTCTAGGGTGCTTGTCTGTAAGCAGCACTTTCCCCTTCCCCGTAAGTCGGACTTCATTTTGGGAGAGGGCATGTGGCCTTCCTCTTCCTTCTGGTAAATACCTCCATTAAAACGTCGTTTCAGGAAGCATCGAACCAGCAGTTTCTCCTCTATGATGCATAAGACAAGGTCGAATGAACACATTGGTGGATGTTCATTGGAGACTCTCTGCAAGCCGGGTGAAGATTATCCGGGAGGTGGCGATTTTCAACGAGTTTGTTTATTTCTATCTCACGGACACCTGGGACAAATCTACCAGGCAAATCCAGAACAAATCGACCAGGCAAAGGGTGATTGTCCACCCTCATGTCTCAGATTTTGAGCAAAATTGTTGCATGGGGTTACCTTCTTTCCTGAATCCACCTGTGCAAATTTTACTTTGATCAGATCAAAGGTTCAGTAGTTATAGCCTCGGGCATTTCTGGAAGGCCACTCTGTAAGTTAATGTTCGGTGGCCGATAACTAAGTTAATTATTATTCAAAATATAAATATCCAGACATTTTTAAACTCGCAAAGATTTGAGGAATCCAATTCCGGCAATATTTGTAATATGTGACGAATAATACAAGAGTTACCCCAATGACCTCAGGTCACGTGACCTCCGGAGACATCGATGCCGGTGAATTATTTTTTTTTATTGACAGAATGGAAGTATCATGTTTTGTCTTGATATGTAGCAAATAAATAATGTTGTTTCTGTGTTTCCTATAAATCCTCAGTTGGAGAGCGCAAACTTTACCATATTTGAGGTGTTTCGCGGATTGAGCTACTAACTCGGCCGTCCCTCCGTCCAATATACAGATGCAGTTTGATAACACATACAAACACATTCTTTGGCATTGTGTGGATGATGGACGGTATCATAAAGTAGTAATGCACAAAGCTGTATAATATTCATAAATTTAACAAACGAGAACAGGGGAATTCTAGGACAATTCGACCAGGCAAAGGTGTGGTTGTGTAGGGGTGTCGGCTCTGCCGTCGGTGGGGTGTGGGGGCGGTGGTAAGGTAAGGTAAGGTGCGGTAGTATCATAAAGTAGTAATGCACAAAGCTGTATAATATTCATACATTTAACAAACGAGAACAGGGGAATTCTAGGACAATTCGACCAGGCAAAGGGGTGGTTGTGAAGGGATGTCGGCTGTGCCGTCGATGGGGTGTGGGGGCGGTGGTGGGTGCGGCGAACATGGCATAATTGCGGACTTAGACTGGGCTAAATATCTCCTTTTCTGCTATGCCTGTGTCAGGGATGTGTAGTGCTATGTTTCCCCGCCACCTACACCACACTATACATCATACCACATACGCCATACGCCATACACCATCTACTAACTAACGTCGCGTGCAGTAGCCTCTCGGTCGACGACTAAATGCGCCACACTCGAATACACGACATGCACTGGACGTCACGCATATAATACATACATGCACACACACATACACACACAGAAGAACCCTATTCGAGTCTCTCCGTGGTTATGGTCGAGAACTAGTCCGCTGGATCGTCGTTGGACCGTTGTTGGGCTGCTGTCGGGCCGCAGTTGGACCGCTGTGGGCCGCCGACGGACCGTTATCGGGCCGCCGTCGGACCGCTGTTGGATCACCGTTGGGCGCTAGTTGGTCCGCCGTCGATCCGCTGCCGCGCTGATGTCGAGCCGTCGTTGGTCCGCTGCTCTTAGGCCGCTGTCGGGCCGCAGTCGGACCGCTGCAGGGCAGCTGGTCAAGGCGATATCCGGCTACATGTCGGGCCGCTGACGAGCCGCTGTCGGACCGCCGTCGGATCGTTGTCGGACCCCGGTTGCGCTGACGTCGGGCGCCGTTGGGTCACAGTCGGACCGCTGCAGGGCAACTTGTCAGGCCGATGTCCGGCTACATGTGGGACCCTGACGAGCCGCTGCCGGACCGCTGTCGGATCGTTGTCGGACTCCTGCTTGCTCATGTAGGGTCGTCGTCGAACTGCTTGTCGGGCCATTGACGGACCACCGTCGCAGTGGGCGACTGTCTGCCCTGCAATGACAATTAATCCTGCATGACCCCCTGTCCTGTCTGGTCTGGTGGAGACAGAGCAGGCACCCCCGGCCGCTTCGGAGCTCGAGAATGTCCGCAAACGCCGGGGTACAGGAGATCATGCGTTGCCGGGCAGTCAGGAGATCTCGTGTCTGTTACTCCGGTGCTCCTGTCTTCATGGAGATCCAGGGCTGGGAGACTTCCCCCTTGTCTTCTACCATACCTCCTGTCCACGTGCAGACCCATGACCGGGAGACTTTCCTGTCTTCTACCGGACCTCTTGCACCTCATGGGATTCCCCGGCTGGGAGACTTACCTCTTGTCTCTTGCCCAGACCTTTTTCTTGCAGCCTTGCCTTCTCTGGCACGTTCATAGCCCGGATCACCGTCCTTTGTTTTTGGTTTGGTTAGCCGCCTAAACCAACATTTTCTGTGGGCTGCAATGACCTGTGAGCACCATCCGACTGAGCATGCCTTTAGGAAAACAAGGGGTGAGATTTTTGGAGGATAATTAAGGATTCAGTGAGCGGGTTCGCTATATCCCTCCACCACCGGCTTTCACTTAGCTAAAAGAGAGAGACTCGCCCCCGGATTCACCCCTTTTCTCTGAACTGTTGTGCATGTTCCATTCACTGCACTTTATTGGTGGAGCGCCACCAGATGTGGATCTGGGCATAATGCATCTCATTCTAAAACTGAAATTTTCTAGGGGGACAATGTATTTGCATTGCGACATCCATCCTATAATACCTGTCTTGCTATCCCTCCCCGGTATCCATCCTACTATATCCAGCGTACCGATATCCATCCTACTATCAGTAGTGCTTGGGACACGTACCTATTCAATGGAGCGGTGAATGCCTTTGTCAAAGGAAACATCAACTGCCCTGCAGATTTGCGCTTCCGGGGAAAATGCGTGGAAACTGATGATTGTAGGGAATTTGGTCCACAGATAGCAGAATATCTCCCGCTGACTTCCAATAGGCGGAACCTGAGATGCCTTATGGACACCCCGCGGTTGTTAATTGCAGATGAGCCGTCATTTCTACCTGCGGGATTATCAAGTTGCAGTGGTGATTGTTCAAATATCTCCTATTTTGCTTCACTAGATCAAAGCTGCTCTACTCTCTTAGACGATAGCCAACAGTACAAAGCTGTGGAAAATGTTACGAGGAGTGGCATTTGTCTCTACACATTGTTCGGAATGCGATACAATTTGAGGCCGAAGACCTTCCTCTTGCTCCTCACTGATAGTTCCGATTCGTGGAGATCTGTCCGTGAGTCCGGATATTAACGAAATTTGATATTACTCTAATCATCGCATGTTTAGATACATTAGGCTCCGGTCAATAAGCCAGCATTATCTAAACTCCAAGGAAAAAAACGTCACTGCGTGCAAAACGTGAAAACCAACAGTTTCCATAGACCGTCGTTGTACTGTATGCAAGCTAACAACATTACAACATTAAACACAAAACAGTTGGGTGCGGAATAAGACATAACTACCGGTGGCCAAGGTTTATCGAAGTCAACTAGTCACCATTTGTCGGCCAACGTCACACACATTTGTAGACCTAGGTCATATCGCTATGCGTTCCTGGTGTTTTAGCATCAAAGTGAAAAGAAGCACGCCGAAATTGAAGCAAGCCGTAAGCAAATTGAAGCAAGCCACATAAAGCTATTTCACGGTTGAGATCCGGCCGCACAAGATCATTGGGTTCACTGCATAATGTGACCTACCCTATCGTAAAATATTGGGAATATTGCGGCAAGGAGTGTTAAAATCATTACCAAACGCCAGAGGCTACCTTCCTGTTTCGTCAAACGGGCTAAATGTCTTCTATCCGCTGGCCACTCCCAGGGCTCCGGATTGTGTTCTTGCTTTTTATTGGTGGGAGTGCATTTTCCTTCCGCTTAGGCCGGGTATGTTGTGAAACCGCCTCGCGCCGTCAGGACGGTCTGCCGGGGTCTAGAATCTGCACTGGGGTCATCGAACTTACGACTGGCAGGCCTTTCTCCTCATGTCGATCGGGACCGGCTTGTTATGAGAACATTCTTGTTGTTCACTGGTTGGGACGTGGTAGCGGGCCAGAACGAGGTGATTGACCCAGGCTCGGCGCATAATTGCTCCAGAGTTTTCGCTCCCGCCATTAATCCGCACAGGTGCGCGCTGGTCGGGTCCAGTCGGGCGGATTAAACAAAACAAAATAAACACGCAGTGAGAAGGGACAGCTAGCTGGTGGCTGGGATTTGACCGGGCGTCTTGCGGCCTAGTCGGGTATGAAAATATTGAACATTGCATACCGAAAGAATGTAAGCTTCCATCCTTAAGTTGTCCATCCTCATGTCTCGGAATTTTAGCAAATTATTGATGCATAGGGTTAACCTATGCCCTGAACCCTGCTGCCAAAATTATATTTCGATCAGGTAAACAGTTCAGGAGTTATAGCCTCGGGTATTTCTGGAAGGTCACGCTGCAAGGTTACGCTCGGTGGGCGATAACTAGGTCAAATATCGTTCAAAATATAAATGTACAGACATTTTTGAACTTGCAAAGTTTCCAGGAGTCCAATTCCGGTATTATTTTTATATGTGATAAATCACTGAAAAGTCACCCCATGACCTCAGTTCACGTT
Source organism: Ashinkailepas kermadecensis (assembly GCA_034440615.1). Lineage (NCBI taxonomy): Eukaryota > Metazoa > Arthropoda > Thecostraca > Neolepadidae > Ashinkailepas > Ashinkailepas kermadecensis. The sequence goes on from JAOTOM010004870.1 coordinate 156,527, forward strand.
ACCTCCGGTGACCTCGATGCCCGTGAAAATTTACGTTTTAAGATTAACACGATGGAAGGACCATACTTTGGCTTGACATATAACGAGTACAAATAATAGCGTTTTTGCTACAAATGCTCGTTTGAAGAGCGCAAACTTTATCATATGCGAAGATTATCGAGGATTGTACTTATATTCTAGCTCGGCCAGGCCGGGCTGTCAGCAGAGCCCAAGCCAAGAAAGGGCCCCTGACTTGATGGACAGTGTCCAAACTTTTGAAAAGGGCCCTCCGGCTCGCCGGAAAGGCCCTTGGTCGTGAAAGAGGGCCCCTGAAATGACGGAGGGGCCCTAATTGCCCCAGGGGATCTCGGGCCGTCGGAAAGGGCCCTTGGGCCGACGGAAGTGGCCCAAGATGTTGAAAGAGGGCCTCCGGCCTGACAGGGGAGGCCCTGGATCGCTAAGGAGGTCCCCTGCGCCGACGAAGAGGACCCCTAGTCGTTGGAGGACGCGGGCCGTCGGGGAGAGCTCAGAGCCGGCATGAAGGGCCCTTGGGACGACGAGGGCCGGAACCGCACAAGGACGCCTTGAATGACAGAGGAGGCCCAAGCTTTTGAAGAGGAGATTCCGACCGGACAGAGAGTGAGCTGAGCCATGAAAGAGGGTCTCTGACCCGACGGATGGGGCCCTGGGCCGGACGTGCAGAGCCACTGGGTCGACTTTGGCTCACGCTGATGGAGAGGGTCTCAGAGCTGACAGCGGGCCTCAGGCCGATAAAGATACCCCGAACTTCAGAGACGATCCGAGCTGAAGCGAAGGGTTCCCGGTGCTATGTAAAGGGTTCCTAAGCCCATGGAGGGGCCCGGGCTGCTACGCAGTAGTGCTGTTTCCCAGGGGTGATGGAGTGCTCGCTCCCTGTCGGGTTTAATGGAGCCCTCCAGGCGACCGCCCTGAGGGGCAGAAATATAACCGAAGAAATGTTTAAGTACATGTAATAGCTGGTGTGGAAAGCGCCCTTGACGCGTCAAGAGGTCGACCCTGAGGGCAAGCAAGGGCCGTGCAGACAAGAGAGGACCCGCCCGAGAGCTGGAGTGCCTATACCGGCTAGAAAGAGCAGCCTCAGCTGAAATTGACCCCTAACGGCTGAAGAACAAACAGGCACGTGAGGGTCTGAGAAGGCTGGGATGCTCCTTTGGGTCTAAAAGGGGACCTGAGGATCAACAGGACCCGTGCGAGCTGAAGAGGACTAGTGAGGGTCCATCTCAGATCTGAAATTCCCCGAGATAAGAGCTAGACAGGACTATTGGGAACTGTGATGGGCCCCTACAAGCAGGAGAGGGCCTTCAGTGATGTAGAGGATCTCCTGAGAGTCAGAGAGGACTGGACTGGGATTCTTCTGATGTTGAGAGCGGCTCCTAATCGATGAACAGGGCAACCCGAGAGGAAAAGCTCCATGTTGGCTGGCAATTAGGCAATTAGTTGGCCTGAGCGCGGCGCCGCGAGCTGACGCGTCTCGGTCGCTCGCCCAACCTTTCCCGGGCCCTCTGTGGTGCCTCTGTATATAGGGTGTGTGAAACTCGGAGTGAGAAGTGAACCAGAAAGAGTGAAAGTGTACCAGAAAAAAACCGGAAGAAGTGAAATATCGGACCAAAACCGGCGTACCTTTACGCTGCACGTGCGCGAAGTGGCTGAACTCCTTAGTGGACATTTATGCTGGTTATTCCTGACGGAAATTGTGCAGTGATTGGACAGTGATTGCACAGTGATTGGACGCCTGAAAACTGAGTGAGTGAAGAAGTGACATCGCCTTCCTCTATATTGACTTCTCTTGCATCAATCATCAGCTACTACCCGTGGTTAGTATTCTTTCCGACACTGCAGCGGAGAAGACTGACTGACTGACGCCTTGGTGCCGCACGGAATTCCTGTGCCTTCAGCAATAGTGTTCTTCATCGTCTATCTACAGCTCTACCATTGTTCATCATGCACACGGACGTCATCAGGTTGCTGCTATCCATCGCCCTTGTTCAAATTTTCACCACCTTCACGTCCTCCGGTATCCATTGTTCTGTGTGTGTGCATCTCACGTGACATTGGTCTTTTTTTTTTTTTTTGTGTGTGTGTGTGCTCTACGGGTTCTGTGTGTGTGCATCTCACCGGACATTGTTCTGTGTGTGTGCGGATCTTATCTGACATTGTTATGTGTGTGTGTGCGGATCTCATCTGACATTGTTCTGTGTGTGTGTGCGTCTCACCTGACATTGGTCGGAGGGGGGTTTACCTGAATTGTTCTGTTTGTGTGATCTCACCTAATTTTTTTTGTGCACTCTTCGTCCAGATATCGTATCGGGAAGCAGGTGCTCTCCACTTGCAGGTATTCATCATTGCAGTCGCATGTGCTACTTGCACACTCGGTGTTCGGGTCACTCGTTTGAAATTACACACTCCTACAGATAATTCAGTCTTCAGCCATTCGCTTTGGGAAGGCCTCCGCAGCGTGTGTTATGTACTTAACAAATGGACTGAGGAAATCTAGACAGACTCATATGGACACGGTGAATGAAATATAAACGTCCGGTAACCAGCAAGACAATAGTCAAATGCAGGTACCGCATGTGCAAACATGAAAAATAATCTTCGAATTTAATTCATAGAATCTTCCCACTGAAGAAGCATTCGCTAGGACGTCAAATGTGCCTCCGGACCAGCATATGACAGCTGAATTATCAAGATGTAATGGGCCCAGAAGAAACCGCAGAAACAGCAGAAACGCGGGGAGTATGACGATTGAGACAAATGCGCAAGGTCGGTGTACATGTGCGCAGAAGTTGACGTGGCTGTGACCGGACGCTATGGATTGAAGTGTGCGAAAGTTGACACTTACATTTTTAGATGCTTTGTGCAGACTTTATTTGAGCAGTGTGAGTCGATTAATCAAGGGATACCATTGAGCAGTGGGGAGCCGTTTGGAATAAGGTGGTATTGAACGACTGTGGTAAGTTGAACCTCCTCCACATAAAAATTGCATTGTCATGGAGTATTTTAACTACAAAGTGAAAATAGACACCTGTGAAACAATAATGGTCGAAATCCGGTGGCATTAAACCTTCCTGGGCCGGGGAGAGGGGGGGGGGGGAGGTCTCTCGAGAGCCCCCTTTCTCAAGCGTTTTTCGATAGTGGCCGAATGAGTGGACACCAACTCTTCAGTAGCTTATTATATATCTGCTTTGCATAATTTGTCAAAATATCAGATCCAGATCATCAGTCATTGACCTGGAACGGGTGAGACGAAGTGTGATGTTCCAAAGTATTAAAAAAATATGCCGCGAATCAGAATAACTGCAATAAATAACCATCAAACTCAGCATGCTGTTCATTTACCAAGACGACTATACTTCTAGCTTGAACTGTTCATTAATTCCAAGGTTACTGAACTGATGTCAAGTCAATTTCCGCAAATATTTACCGTATTAGGTGGGAAAATTTGGGGGCACATAAAAAGATTTTGATGCACTATGTCACGCCAAGAGCACACAGAGCATGCAATAAGTATTCTGGGTAAATTTAGGTGTCAAAGGTCAATGGCATAACGTCAGGTCACATATCATGTATATTCGACACAATGTCATCTTACGTAGAATGTTGCTGTTCCTCGCCAAGTGATACCTGAATTCGGTTTCAGCGCTGCCTAAGTCATGCGACATGAGATTGGGTGATAAACGAAGGACCTGAGATGATCTCATATCGTGGAAGCTGACCTGATTTGACCTGATTTCACCTCCTTTTTTAAGTAGTCCCCATGTAGTGTACACATAGACGAAGGTTGAAAACATCGGTTTATCAATTTGTTCATTACTCCATCGTGATCTGGGATCAGGTCACGAGGTCAGAAGGTGGACAGTTTACAAAGATGTTCCAATATCATATCAGGTCCTCTTGGAACACGTGTCATACTTCAAATATGATGTTCAGGAGATATTCAAGTTTGAACTCATCTGACCTGATCATATGGCATGATCTGACCTGACCTTTTATGTCAAAGATATGTCAAAGTGTAGATCTTAATTTTCGGATGTCAATCAGACACAAATATTTTGCTTCAATGGTTCTGTTTGGAAGACCCGATACATGCATATTCAAATTTTCCAGGTTAATGTCCAAGGTAAAGGTCATTTGACTGGGTTGACTTACTATGACCTTTAGCTACCCTAGCATGACCGAGAATGGAGAAAAGGATGTGGTATGAGACATAAGCTATATTGACTTGTCAATTACATATTCCCTGTGTCTCAAACATGCATAGTCTGGAAGTTGGTTTTCAAGCCTGATGCTGACCTGACCTGACCTATGCTGTCTCCACCCTTTTCACAATTATCGATATAAATGCATTCATCTAAGTTAATGTTTGTAAAATAATGTCGAAAGTACACATGCTATGTGATTTCCTAATCATTTTCAGGAACTTCATTCCGGGTCCATAATTCGACCCAATATGTCATTATGGGTCAAAATGCAAATCTAAGCCATGTTTCGGTGTCTCTATGACACCAGAGCTTCCCAACGATGTTCTGCATTTCATCCCAGCATACGTAGGTCGGAAGTTAGAGGGCTGCTTTTAAGAGCCCCCCCCCCCACCGGCCCGGCGAGGGTTAAGAATGCTGACAGAATGCTCGTCAAATCCGCTGGCCCGGTGACCCAAGTCCTCGGTGCACCACTGAGCATTAGTGCGCCCTGAGTGCGCCCTATCTCTTCGGACGAGGCCAGGTTCTCCAATGTTATCATCGATGTCCCCCAAGAAACACAGCTGCAAACATGTGGTCTTATGAGATTCCGCCTCCAATGTCGTTAGCTATTCAACTGTCCCTCTGCTGGACCTAGCAAAAAGCTGTGTTGAAGCCTCACGCTGGGTTCGTATGTGCGAGGGCCTCGCCACGGGTCCAGGAGTGGGAATGACGGATGTCACAGGGGCCCTCCTCGGGAATTGAGGGGACATCCTCTGGCTCCAAGACGGCCCTCTCTATAGTCTCGGGGCCTGGCGTTCCGTTTTGGGAGCTGAATTTTCATGTTTTTGACATTTCCCACCTTCCTAATGGGTCTCCAGTTGCATAAACAGGGTGTTCAAATTTCTACGAATGATATCGGAACTGTTCTACTCCATGATCGCCCCCACGTAAACAGACCTTGACGAAGCATGTGGTGGTGGTGGGGGGGGGACAAAGGATATACCGTCCCCCAGTCTGAAAAGTCGGAAGACGCGTGCCCCCGTCAGCTCTGTGCCACGGCCTGTGTGTATGGTGTCACTGTCTGGGGAACATGTGTGGGGCTGGACCATCTCCGTCCTCTGTCCCCCTGTCTTGAATGGATCACACTTATGTAACAATATCCCAACTGAAACAAATATTTGAAAGATCGAAACCTCTTCTCTACCCGCAACTTAGATATGTGCTTTTGTTAGGGGCTTCGCCACCGTGGGGGGGGGGTGCAAAGGGGCAGTCGCCCCCCCCCCCCCCACACACACCTGCCGTGAAGCTGGGGGGCGCCGCCCCCCCGGAATTTGAGGAAGCCCCTATCCGGAAATGCATAGGAAGAAATGTGAGCAAGGAAGCCGACGGGACAGAAGATCATGCTGTCAAGGAGGCCCCTAGACTGGCAACGAGGACCCCATAACATATAGACTGGCAACGAGGACCCCATACAACATAATCAGATCCCTATAAGAGACATAGGACAGCGATTGGGAGCAGGTCCCCGGGACGAAACGGATGCCACCGAGACGGGCAAGAAGTCACCCATGTTAGACGAGAATGTTTCCGATGGTTGGCAGGATATTCTTAATTTGGAAACCGAGGCACCCATGATGGAAGAGGAGACCCCTACAATGAAAAATGCAGACTCCTATCATATGATAATCTCTCCTATCATATCATAGGAGATATTTCTCCGGACGCAAGAGAGGGCCCCAAGATGGGCAAGAAGGTCTCCGCAGGAATGAGAGAAGGTCGCTGAGACCAGCCAGATGAAGCCCATATTTTGGAAGAGGATGACTCTAGGAGAGAAGATTTAAGACTAGGACGCAAAAGCACCCTGCTAAGAGGATAATGAGACTCCAAACACAGATGGAGGCCTCCAAGACGTGAGAGGAGGCCCCTAATTTGAAAAAGGAGTCACCTAGGAGAGGGTAGGTGGCCCCAGAAATCAAGAGAGTGCCAAAAAATTGCCACCGAGACCCCCAGGATTGCAAAGGAGGCCCCAATACGGGAAGGGAGGCCCCAGAAAATGAGAGGATGTCCTAAGACGGAACAGAAAGCCAGTGGATATGAGATAAGGTTTCGGAGACGCAAAAGCAGGCCCCAAAACGGGTCAGGTTCCACAAAGATAGAAAAGGATGATTCAGAGACATGGCAGGAGGCACCTAATTCGGAAGAGGACGACACAAGATTGGAAATGAGACCCATGATGAACGAGGGGCCCCTAAAATAGGAGAGAAAGATCATTGGATAAGAGAGATGGCTCCCGGGCGGAAAAGAAGGCTCCAGGACGGGTAAGAAGGTCCGCAGGAAATGACAAGGCCACTGTGATAGGAAAGGTTGTCTGTAATTTGGAAGAGAAGGCACCTGGGAGAGAAGAGCAGTCCGCCAGGAGATGAGAGGTCACCCTTAAGATTGGCAAAGATAGAATCAACACGCAAAGCAGGAGGCCCCCAAGACGTGAGAGGAAGCCACTAATTTGAAAAAGAAGGCATCTAGAAGAGAAAAGGAGGCCCCTGCCGGACTCGACAGGAGTCCCTCAAGAAGGAATAGGAGGTCTTCAGTACCGAATGAGGCCCCGTAGACCGGAAGGAGTTCCCAGGAAATGAGAGGAGGCCCTTAAGATGAGAATGGTAGCAGGTATGGAAGGAGGTGAGGTGTCCAAAATTGAAGATCCCTCAAAACGGGTACGGCTTTGCCAGGACCAAAGGAGGAGGCCCACGAGGCATGGCAGGAGGCCCCTAATTTGTCAGAGAATGCCCCCCCCCCCCGGAGCATGAGAGGAAGCCCCATACCTCGTTAATGGAGGCCCTCCAAGACGGGAGAGGAGGACCATTGAATATGGAGGAGGGTAGGACACACGAGGAGACATCCAAAACCGGCATAGATGCTCCAGGAAATGACACGAGACCCTTAGGACGCGAGAGGAGGCCTATAATTTGCAAGAAGCCCCTAAGAAATAGTACCGGGGTACATAAAAATCACGATATTGACCCCGAAAGATCCGGCCGGGAACCTTGAAAATCACGCTGAGCCTGGCGGTACCAAAAAGTCACGCCCGGACCATGAAAAATCACGCTCGGGGTACGACAGGTTGTATCGTGCCCCAACAGTCTCATTGGGACCAAACGAATGAAGCCGGGGAAACGGAAAACAATCGAGAATGGATATTCCTGGCAAAAAAAAAAAAAAAAATAAAAAAAAGGGAAAAACCCAAAGAAAAAAAAAGAGAAAAAAAAAAAAAAAAAAAAAAAAAAAAGTTAAAAAAAAAAAAACAATTTTGGGGTAAAAAGGTGCCCCCCCGAAAAAAAAATTTCACCTACCAAACAAATAAAAAATTAAACTAATTCCCCCCAACCCCAAAAAAATTTCACCCCCCCAAACCAAGGGAAGGAAAAAAAAAAAAGAAAGAAAAAAAAAAAAACAAACGAAAAAAAAAAAAAAAAAAAAAAAAAAAAAAAAAAAAAAAAAAAAAAAAAAAAAAAAAAAAAAAATTTAAAAAAAAAAACACAAAAAAAAAAAAAAAAAAAAAAAAAAAAAAAAAAAAAAAAAAAAAAAATAAAAATTTGGTTAACAAAAAAAAATATAAGAAAAAAAAAAAAAACAAGAGAATATCAACACGAAAAAAGAAAAAAAACCCAAAGGGGGGGGCACCGCCCCCCCGCCCCAAAACCAAAACCCGCAAAAAAAAAAAACCAGAAAAAAAAAAAAAAAAAGAAAAAAAAAAAAAAAAAAAAAACTCGAACCGGTCCCCTCAAATATCGTACTAAAGTCGCTGTACGTCACTGGTCCCCCAATAATTTTCAGAAGCATACGCACATGGGCCAAATCCAACATTGAGGAGGCAAATTCCCCCTTACAAGCATACAATACAACATCTATGCCCCATATCAAATGGGAGGAATGATGTTTTTAAATACATTTTCTTCCTACAAATTTGTTTTCTGTGATTACACCCTGCACGAATAGAGCTTCCCAGCTTCAATACCTTCTCAATAACGCCATTTACAAAACGGTACAGCACAGCGAAAACTATGAGCATGACGGTGTGGAATTCCAAGGTTTTGCATTAATTATGCATTGCCATTGTTGCATTGCTGCATTGTTTTCTATGCATTTTTGTACAATGCTTGTTCTTGCCGTGAATTTATTATCTGAGGATTTATTATTTTAGCTTGTGTGCCGGGTGCCTTGCAGCCTGCAACAAATGTTATGAAAATATCAATAGATCCCTAAGATGGCGTTCAGAAAATCAATTTAATCCATTTCTCGTTGTCACCTTCGCGAAATTGTCGTCCTGAGACTAAAAAATGATGGTTTAAGCTTGCTTATGACATCAAGCTGGTGGGAATGACTAACAGTAGTGATGAATCTAGCTATGTTCAGTTAGACTTGGAGGGCATAAAAGTGGGTTGATCAATGGGAGACATCTTTAAGATATGCTTAGCACCAGCCCTGCTAGCTCGCTGCAATCTAGAGGCCAGCGGGAAGATTTTTGTGGTTGAGAATGTAGTAAGACATAGGTTTGTTTTGGCACTTAGGTCCACATATTACTTTCCACATATTACTTACTGATATCCTAGTTTTTTTTATAAAATTGTCGTCCCCGTATCAAATGCAGCAGCAGCCTATCTCATTTGGCTGTATGCACCTTCATTGGGTCTTGCAATGTGAGCTGCCCATAGATCAGGGCAGCCAACACATGGGTGCCTTGGGATGCAAACAAGAGATACAATAAAATGTGATTATACCAATACAATTTGCATCCCTTCAGTTTATTTCTCTTTCTTTTGCAGATAGATCACCACCAATTGGTAGAAAGGAAATGCAACCCATATTCAATATGGGTTGCATTTCCCATTATTTTTGTTTATGGAACACAATATTCCTGCAGTAATCGATGGTTTTATAAGTGCTCTCCTTCGGCTGTGGGTAAGTGTTTTAGTCCAAAGTATGATGCCATTTATATATGCTTTAATCAACTGAGAACATGCAATGTTTGCATCAGTGTTGTCAAAACTTTGCAGTGCCAATACCAAATAATCATTTAGTTTACCTTCTTGATTGTAATCAAACGCTATTATATTGCCATTTGTTGGGGTTTGGTTTTTATCAAAAGTTAGTCACAAAAATGGGAAGCTGATCTGATAAATCCTCTAGCAATATCCCAGAAGAGCAGATGTAGGAGAGATCATTTATAAATATATTGTCTAGCAATGCCATTCCAGCACTATGTGCACGAGTGGCTTTTGTTATAGTAGGCTAGAATCCATATGAGGTGAGCAAGTTTAGAAAGGCTTTGCTATTTCTATTATTTCTGATATTCAGTAAGTTATAGTTGAAATATCCTGTTATGATAGTAAGATTTCCTTTGGTTTCTAGGCTGTCAAGTAATTCATCCAACATGCTATGGAAATCACTATGGGAGGAACATGTGGGACGGTATATCTGACAAATTATTATGGATTTCTTTTTGTTTTCAATTCCAAGGTTTACTTCAACAAATGAGGCTTCAATGAGGTTGCGTGTAAAGCAAATATCCGACCTTCAATATACTAGGATCTGCTGAGTTGACATCAAGAGTAACGATAAAGATTATACTTTGAGTAATAAAGTATAATCTTTATCGTTACTCTTGATTTCAACTCAGCACCTTCTGGTATATTGAAGGGCGTATATTTTCTTTACACGCAATGTCTAAAACCCAGGAGCATCTAAGAGCCATTCTTCGTTGTATTAATCAATGAGGTTGCTTTCTATGATATTAATGCTTCTTGGTGTATAGGATTTGCATACATAAATTGCTGATCCCCCACCCTCCTTGTAACATGGAATAGATGCAAACATTGTGTAATTGTTAATTTCAAAGTATTGTTCAGTATCCTTCCTTAGCCATGTTTCAGAGATGGATATCACTAACCATTGGATGCCAGTTGCAGCTAAGAGAACGTGTATATCACCAAATGCATTCTTCATGGATCTAGCATTTATAAGTATTATAGAAAATCCCCCTCGCCACTCCATACTAAGTGAGTTTGGAAGTGTTTAGTTGCAGTTAGTTATAATATGTTCAAAATAATATACTTATTATAATTATAAGTATAATATAATTATAATATATAATTAAATATAATATGTCCAAGGTATGGCTCAGTTCTCAGCGAAAAATGATTAGTGCTATTGCGTTTTGGGTAAATGATGCACCATGCCAAGAACAAACAAGACATCAATATGAAATCATATTTCCCATTCCCGAACCACACTAAGAGCCTAAAAAACAATAGGAGGCCCTAACACAATGGAGGCCCCTTTTGGGGAGCAGGAGGCCCCCTGTTAACCTTGCCACCCTGGAATAATTTTGTGGTGACGTCACTGGCTTTTGTATGCCTTGTCTTTGTTTTCATCGCATGTGATGTATTTGTCAATAGAGCATGCCTCTCTTTTGCTTTTCGTGAGGTTTTTCCTGGTGATTTAGTCGTAGCAGATAACTTTGCAGAAGTACGATTGATGTCCACTTTACTTGTAACATCGACCTGCCTCGCAATGCATGCAATCCTCCATATGTGACACATACCTAAAACATAAAATCAAATTGCACACTACAGATACTTTAGGGACCAAACACGACATTACATGTAAGCCATACTTCTGCTTGTTTTCTCCAGCAACTCGCCTTGCATGCGGGTCAGAGTCAGAGCACAAAGGCAACTGCCCTTCCCTGCTGGTTAGGTTCAGGCCACAAAGGTAACCCACCTTCCCTGCGGGTCAAAGTCAGACAACAAAGACAGCTCCCCTTCCCTGCGGGCCAGGGTCAGACTACAAGGACAACTCCCCTTCCCTGCAGATCAGGGTCAGACCACAAAGGCAACACGAGGCCCAACCACCACGCACTGCACTTCACTCTGGCGCTACCACATGCGCTGGCGATGCAGTGCAGCATGGAGGCAGGAAAAGGAGTTCGCCGGAAGACGAGTGCCAAGGAGGCTGGTCCCTCAATCTCAGGAGATGGGCAGGGTGACATTGGTAACTGAACCCCACCCTCTCCTCCACAACGTTGCTGGTTTCTCCGAAGAAAAATGTTCGCACAACGGACAAAATGGCTCAATTGACAACTTTCTCAAGCTTCACCCCACATGGGCCTGCCTCTACTTGGTAAAACACTTACCTCCTGTAGTGTAGCCACGAGAGACAAACACTCACCCATCACACTTACCGCACACTGCAGGCCATGCTGACAGCTTTCACCGAGCCCCCTGACGAGCATGCATACGCCATCGACGTCGACGTAGTTCTCGACGCACGCGCAGACCGGTTCCTCCCACAGCGAGCAAAAGCTGTTGCCGTCGAGCGCCTGAAACAGCACGTTTGACGTCACCGGGTGTGTGACGTCATCGGACGTGTGACGTTACCTTGAGTGCGACATCACAGGCGTGGTCTGGATGCTGTACTTCAGGCGCCGTCCTTGGCCTGGATGCTGGACTTCAGGATGCCTGTGGCCTGGATGCTGGACTTCAGACGCCGCCTGCGGCAACAGGCTTAAGCTCGCCGCCTGGGCGACTTTGGCTTGTCTCCGCGCTTTGCACGTCGCCCGGCAGGGTTGACCGTGCTTCATTTGGCAGCCCCGTAGTAATTGTTAACGTCTATAGGACAATGCTGGCATTGCTAGCGTCGCTCTGGACATTGCTGAATTTGAACATTGTGAAGGAACATTCGTCATTTCAACTCACGTAAAGATTACAGGGGGGGGGCAATGGACAACGTCCAAATTTGTGTGCCGGTTTGCACAGACTATTCTGGGTTGTGGCATATCAGTTTGAAGATGGCACCACGGGCTGAGTTTGGCTGTTAGGAGGTGGAGCAGTTTCGGCCAATGAGAGGTGTGGCATAGTCAGCCAATGAGACGTGGCTCAGCTCATAGGCTCGGCCAATGAGACGCGGTGCAGGTTCGGCCAATGAGAGGTGGCGCAGTTTCGGCCAATGAGAGGTGGGGAAGGTTCGGCCAATGAGATGTGACGCAGGTTCAAGCCCTCACCACTGTGCCGGTGCAGAAGCACGTCAAAGCGTTCGGAAATTCTCCGACAGAAGGAAAGAAATGAAGATAATATGACAATAAATCGATTGTTTATTTTGGCAAAAAGCTTACCTCCCAATCGGCCTATCGTCAGCCCAATTTTACGATTCGATCGCCCGAAAATACCCCGAAAGATCTAGGAGGCCGGGGGCACTATGTGCATTCTGAAATACTTCGCAGCACTGCAGAGCCCTCCAGTCATGTCGAAACAAACAATGTCCATCGGCTGGACGGAGCGCACCAGGGTCGATACGGCGCCGCCTTCGGGATGTTCGCCAGCGTTCCGAATGGTGTCCAAGTAGCCTGCCTTCAACCTTCAGCGGACGCATCTGGCGACGTCTGCTATCACCATGTCCGGGCACGTTCTCACCCGTCCTGACACGTTCTCACCCGTCCTGGCACGTTCTCACCATGTCCTGGCACGTTCTCACCCGTCCGGGCACGTTCTCACCATGTCCTGGAACGTTCTCACCCGTCCTGGCACGTTCTCACCATGTCCTGGCACGTTCTCACCCGTCCTGGCACGTTCTCACCCGTCCTGGAACGTTCTCACCCGTCCTGGCACGTTCTCACCCGTCCTGGCACGTTCTCACCCGTCCTGGCACGTTCTCACCATGTCCTGGCACGTTCTCACCCGTCCTGGCACGTTCCCAGCTGTCGTGGAATGAACTGATTTCTTACGGAAAGGTCCATGTGTCCGGGAAGGAACGGCCTCGATCATGAGTGTTATTTTCTGGTATGTTTTAAGGGGTTTGCTTAGACCCCAATAATTTGAGCTTTTAACATGTGACCGTGTGTAGTCTGCCCTCATCCCAAATCGATTCGGGCTCGCCCATTTTTTCCCAGTGCTCTACCGCCTCCTCCAATAATGTACAGAAATTAACGCTCCTGGTCTCAACGATGGAGACATGCAGGTGACAGGAGAAGCATTGTTCTGAAGTGCAACATATCTGGTGAAAAAGGCACACATGATAGGGGACTGTCTTCATTCTAGTTTCCAAATCGCATCGAAACATCTTAATAGCAAAATTAATATGCTTTGACGGTTTCATCCGCATCTCAACATTGTGAAGATGTGGTACCTAGAGATCAGGGGAGGCTGAATCGAATTTTCCATTCAAGCAGCTGTACGGATAACGTTTTTCTAGATGGTGCCGTTTGCCAGACACTTCGCCTCTATACCATAACCACCGCGCATTGTGTGGTGCCAAATACTCACTCTCGCTGTGCCCATCGCACTTTCATTTCTCATATCAGCCCCACCAAGCTCGCAAGCCTTTCCATCCTCGAAGTCATCACGGCCCTCCCAAGTCTAACCGTCCTCTCATTTCTTGTCGCCCTCTTTTTTAAAAGTTTATTTATTTCATACCGCATCGACAGTCTTTCAGTTGCGACACAATAGCACACAGCACACAGTGCACAATAGCACATTAGTAGTACACGCAGCTATTCATCTTCCCATACGTTCATCTCCAAAGGTCGGGACAGGACCCCTGGAAATCACGTTGGGGCCCAAAAAGTTTCACCGTGTCCCCTGAAAATCTCGCTGCCTCCCCCACCCCAAAAAAAAGTACGACAACAGCCCTTGGAAATCACGCTGGGCCTCAAAAGTTCGCACCTGGGCCCTTGAAGATCACGACATGGTAAAAAAAGACCTGCCGTGGTCCTTGAAAATAACGATGGAGGCCCAAAGAAGTAGGCCGGGCCCCTGAAAATTGCGCTCGGCCACAAAAAAGTCAGAACGGAGCTGCTCAAAATCACAGTGTGTGCCTTAAAAGTTCGCGTCTGGGACCCTGAAAATCACGCTTGGGGCTCGACAGGTCGCACCGGTACCCCAAAAGTCTTATCAGGACCACCCAAAAAAATGAAGCCGGGACAACAACAAAAAGGCCGAACAAGGAGAATCACTCTCGGGTCCAACAATCACGCCAGAAGCGCCCAAAACATGTTGGGCCTCCAAAAACGTGTCGAGGCTGCCAAAACTCGCAACGATAGCGACCGAACCCCGCGTTCGGTCGCTATTACTTTAGTATCGCTAAGTGAATCAAGTGAAACGAGTGAATAAAGCTAATATTTGACTTTGAGGTTTGACATGTCCCTATCTGACATGTTGCACTGGGGTTCACCACGGGCTATCGCTTGATACCAGATTTGGGCAGGTTTGGGTGAGACAAAAAATTGCGAGGCGACGGAAGAAACGAGTTGATTCGGACGAATATAAACCCGTCGCCGAATATGAATGCGATTACGCCTCTGGCGAACTTGTCGCCCAAGCCCTTCAAGGCCCCTCCATGGCCTTGGAGATCTCCAAGGACACCCAGAGTCACGTTTGTTCAAGGTATGTCGATACACGCCCAGGGCAAGGCAGCCTAAGACGCATGAGGCCTTGCGATAATGCAAATTTGGTGCCTTGCAAAGCACAATTTTCCACCCAAGCCAAAGCATAAGATGGTCACATCGACCAGGGCCCGGCACCCTCATCCATCAGATTTGGACCAAAATTATTTCTTGAGGTTATCCTATGCCCTGAACCCACCTGCGTAAATTTTGCTTCGATCAGGTCAACGGTTCAGGAGTTATAGCATCGGGAATTTCTGGAAGGTCACGTTGCATGGTTATGTTCGATGGTCGATAACTATGCTTAATATCAGTCAAAATGTAAATATCCAGAAATTTGTGGACTCGCAAAGATTCAAGGAATCCAATTCTCTTAATGTTTATAATATGTGAGGAGTAATAAAATAGATACCCCATGACCTCAGGTCACGAGACCTCCGGTGACCTCGATACGCGTGAAATATTGTCTTTTTTTATTGACAGAATAGAAGAACCATGGTTTGGCTTGATATATAACAACTAAAAATAGCGTTTCTTTTCTATAAATCCTCATTTGGAGAGCGCAAACTTTACCATATTTGAAGGCTTTCGAGGATTGAGCTACTAAATCGGCCGTCTCTCCGTCCAAAATCGAGGTGCAGTTTTACAATGCGCAACAACGTGTTCTCTGGCATTGTGTGGATCTATATCTTCTAATGTACTTATTTACCTCCAATATCTGTATGAGATAAAAGGCACCTACTGAGGTTAGAAGTGGCCATTTGCCTCAACTGAACTCTGGTCGGCACCAGTAGCTTGTGGTTTGTAATATCAAGTTATTTATCTGAATACATGCGTATTAATTTCGTTCGCCGAGAACACTTTCCTGACATCAGTTGATGTTTATATTCTCACAGAAAACACGATCCGTAGGGACTGATAAGGGCAATGTATACACCATAGTTACACAATCATTGTATGTTTAGAACAAACATGTATCCAACTGAGAAATAAGGAGATACATCACGTCACAACCATGCACCGTCAGAAGTGCATAGATGTGGCTGTTTGGCGGTACCTTGAATGTTGTTCTACACTGACGGAACTTCTCGGAACCGGTGACCTGACATTGACCTCGTCTAGCTTTGTGACCTTTGGTATCCTTGAGACAGCACTACCACCCGCCACCGACGGTTCAAGTCACTACAACCGTGGTGATTTTCGCCGCGGCGTGGTAGGACTTCGGATCAAAGCCAAGCCGACCACGCCGTACGCCGCAGTTTGTACGAACCTGGACTTAAATTCTCTGGCAATTGTTAAAAACAGGAAGGGCTTGCTTTCCGTCTGAATTTTGTTTTTCAGTAATTAACATAGATTAATGTTAATTTATATTGATCATAGTCAAAGGGGTCAAAATAGGTCAGGTCAGGTCGGGTTGGAATCAAACTTGAAATCCAGCTTCCAAGCTATGCACGTCAGAGACACAGGGAAAATACAGCCAGTAAGCCACTATAGCACAAAGGTCGCAACACAGCCTATTTCTTCATTTGTGGCCATGCTGGGCCCTTAACGGTCGTAATAGTTGAACCAAGCGAGATGATCTTTATCCTGGGGAATGACCTCAATATTATGAAGATGTATGTTGGGCGTCCTTTCAACAGACCCACTCAAACAAACTATGTACATCTGTGTGATATCCGAAAACGCTAAGGTCAGGTCAAGTCACACCATATTTTCAGGTCAAGTAGGTTCAAGCTTGAATACCCCTGGCACATCACTATCGAATTGGGTACACCCACTGTTTCACCCGGCGCCCGCTGCCGTGTTGGCAAGGGCGTCGGCGACAAACGCCGACATAATTATGCTGTGGAATGGTGTTGTCGGTCATATTTTACAGCTGAGATTCGGATGGTGTCATAGGAACGATTCACGATGTGGTTTATTCACCGGTTTATTTTGCACGCCGCTTAAGCTAGATAACAACACTCATTTATCATCCGGCACAATGCAGCCATGTGGAGAAGTCGATACACTTGCACACATCAGAATCTACATCTACATATATATATATATATATATATATATATATATATATATATATATATATATATATATATATATATATATATCTGCATGTACATCTACGTCTACATCTACGTCTACGTCTACGTCTACGTCTACGTCTACTTCTCTATCTATATCTAAAACTAAATATAAATATAAGTCTAAGTCTATATCTAAATCTACATTTGCATCTACACATCACACAACACAGCAACACAACACCTCATATTAAAGAGATTGCCAAAATACAATTGTCGACCTTCGTTTAGCAAGAGCAAATTCGATACAAACACTAAGCAAAATATAAGTTCGACATTTCGACCCTCACCAGAGAGTGTAAGTTCGTGATCATGGCGAAAGGTCCAAACGTCAAACATATATTTTAGGTAGTGTTTATATGAAATTTCGTCTCCTGCTAAACGATGGTGAATATTTTTAGTTTGACAACCCAATGATGAAGCATCACGAGATTAAGGCCTCTGGAAGTTCTGAATATCTGGGAGTGTCACGGACATGTTTCGATGAAGCGTACTACAGCAGGAGCCTCGGATAGTGTCACACGGGCAATATCAAGGGTACCTCGGCAAGCAACACAGCAAGCAACAAGAACACATCGGCAAGCCGCGTGACGACAAGCGAAGTGACGACGAGCGAAGTGATGTGACGTATGCGCGCTCATGCCTGCCGTGCGTGCGATTGCGCCTCACATCACAAATAGCGGCGCACCTGGAGCACATTTGGGCTTGCCGATTGTACGCCTCACCATGCACAATTGCACAATGACAGCTCCGAGTGGGATCCCAGCCTGACCTTAACCTGACCTCGCCACTGGGTACAGCCCTGCCACGGCTCGTCACGGCAGGCGCCAAGCCTGGAGATTGCCCTAGCTTTGACGGCGTTTGCAGATGTCCATCACCAGCGTCATCACCAGCGTCGTCGTCGACACCAGAACTGCGATATATGGATTGAACTCAGTAGGACACTGGGTCCCAAATAACTATCCAACCAACTGGATCTCGACCAACTATCACACTCGCAGGGTGTTCCGAAGGGCGACAAACTGGCAGCCGTCTGGTAGACAATCTGGCAGCAATCTGGTAGGCAATCTGGCAGCCGTCTATTAGACAATCTGGCAGCCGTCTGGTAGGCAATCTGGCAGCCGTCCATTAGACAATCTAACAGCCGTCTATTAGATAATCTGGAAGCCGCTGGTAGGCAATCTGGCAGCCGTCTCGTAGACCATCTGGCAGCCGTCTGGTAGACAATCCGGCAGTTATCTGGTAGAAAATCTGGCAGCAGTCTGGTAGACAATCTGGCAGCGGTCTGGTGGCGTCTAGTCGAAAGTCTACACGGCTATTTCACAGCAGCGCAGCATACGCCAATACGAACGTGCCGAGTCAGCTTCATTGTAGACGATGGCAGTCACAGCTGTACGCTTGCCAGAACACTGTATTAGCCACCTGCAATGGTCCAGCTGAAGTCAAGTTCGTGTTGGCTGCAAGGGTCGAGGTTAGCGGAGGTCAAGTTTGAGCATGGTGGCAATTGCTCCAGCGAACCAAAATGTAACTGGAGTGTGCTCGTCGGTGCGACTTCTCGCCAAGAGGATGACATTAACGCACCCCGAAACTGAGGATGGCACTGCATCTCACCCACTCGGTATCCGCCTGACACTGCATCTCACCCACTCTGTATCCGCCTGACACTGCTCTCACCCACTCGTATCCGCCTGACACTGCATCCACCCACTCTGTATCCGCCTGACACTGCATCCACCCATTCGGTATCCGCCTGACACTGCATCCACCCACTCGGTATCCGCCTGACACGTCCACCCACTCTGTATCCGCCTGACACTGCATCTCACCCACTCTGTATCCGCCTGACACTGCATCTCACCCACTCTGTATCGGCCTGACACTGCATTTCACCCACTCTGTATCCGCCTCTGATAAACATATATGAGTTCTGAAGCTATAAATAGCCTACATAATAGCCTTGCCAGGCTCTACGGTAATACTTCACCTCGCGCTCCGCCAGTGGCGCAAATCCTCCTCATGTGATTTTGCCGCGATATCAAAAAAACCTACCACACCTGTCTACTACAAAAAACCTACCACACCTGTCTACTACAGCAATTCCGGTCACCTACCACACCTGTCTATTACAACAAGGCCGGTCATCTACCGCACCTGTCTGCCACAACAAGGTCAGTTTACATCATCAGACATGTCCGGTTAGAGGTAAAAATGATGTCCGAAAATCAGGAACGACAATAATTTGATACGCACAGAAACAGCCCGCACGATGCTGATCGTGAAGTTCCCCTCCCCTCATTCACCTGCGGTTAGGGTCGTGAACGTGTATTGCATCTGCAGCCGTGATGGGGATTTCGTGACACCGATCGTACACGAAGCTGCATACGAGCGGGGAGCACCACATACGGCGTGTAAATTCGGACGATGAATCAATGCTTGAGAATCCAGTCACGACGTGGTTCTCCGGACATTCTTGCCAGTCGTCCTGTAGGCACAGCGCAATAGATCACGTGATCATGAGGTTCTCCCGGCATTCCTGCCAGTCAGCCTGCAGGCACAGCGTCAGCCTGCCAGTCAGCCTGCAGGCACAGCGTCAGCCTGCCAGTCAGCCTGCAGGCACAGCGTCAGCCTGCCAGTCAGCCTGCAGGCACAGCGCAACAGGCAACGTGATCGCGTGGTTCTCCGAACATTCCAGTGTTGGATGCATTGGCTGGATGGTTATCTCTGTCATGCTAAACATTGGATCGGCGCCTGAAGCGTTTGCCGAAGCCTTACCTCCGCAGAGCATTTTACCAGCAGGCCTGTCCGATGAGGCTGGCGGAGTTGCCACCCGTCACCATTTCACCTTCGAACCTGCGAGTCACTGAGGAGGGGCGTTCTCCCTTGGTGTTTCTGTGATAACAGCCAAATCCCTTGATGCAGCAGCTTGAGACTTTTAGTAGCTTCAAATTAACACGTAAGGTACAGTGTGTAAAAATGGCCGCAAGCTCGTCTTAGATCATGCCCTTACATTTTATTTTATTTTATTTTATATATTTTATATATTTTATTTTATTTTATTATATATTCCCCCCATTACCTCATAAATTCCTTCGTTGGTGCTGCTTTTAAGGTCTTTTAAGGTCTCAAGCGGTTGCTCGCTGATATGAGATGCAATCGAACCGATGATCTCATATCCACAGATCAATGCAGGTGCCATCGGTGTGCCAGAGGTCATTTTGTTTCCGCATGACGTTAACTGGGTCATTCTGGGCCAAATTGATATTATCAATTGTATTCAAATATAATGACCGCTCATAACTGCGAAAGTCAATGAACGCTCCAGACAGGAGAATACACAAGTTATTGGAAAATAGACATGTCGGTTGCCAGAGGCCAATACTTACATACTCACATGCCAAGTCATCATAGGTCAATTAAGGACATGCCTGTGTTCAGATGCCACGGCATGCTATACGGAGGCGGCGGAACGTATGGGGCGCTGGGGTGCTGTGTTCCCTTGCAAGATCAGCTGGGAGGGGGGGGGGATGAGGGGAGGGGGCGGCGCACCCGCTTGGTGAGCTCACTGAAACTGCTTACTCTCCCTAGGTACTATGCGTCTTAAAATAATAATAAAAAATATTCAAAGTTTAGCGCTGCATACTGACAGTTAGGTTATGTAGGTACGGCTAAAGCACACGCTATTTTTTGTTGTTGTCATTTTTCAGTATTTCTGATGAGTCAAAGTAAATTATTGTTCGAGTGCATAGCACGCTTTGCTCGGCATCACTACACAAAATTTATAAAATGTGATGTTCTTTGCGGTATTTGAAGCTGAATGTACAGCCACTTCATCAAGGTAACTTGGTCCTAGTGGCGAATTCAGGGGGCCTATGTTGGAGTGCTAACTGGGTACGATAATTCCTCCATGCGTCGAAAAGCTTAATAGTTGTATGGTTAAATTTGCAAATTCCGACCAAACGCTTCTTTTTCGGCATATTTTATCATCGTCGTCTCCACGGTTATACATTTTCAAAACCTGCCGTGGGATCCAGAGGGGCCACTTAAGGTGATATATATATATATATATATATATATATATATATATATATATATATATATATATATATATATATATATCCAGATATCTATCCAGAGGGGTCACGTATTGATGATATATGGCAACAAAAAAAGTATGATGTGTTCGAAAGAATGTTTTTTTTGGTGTTATTTCGTTTTGTGATGGAGGATATTGGTAGGTTTGTACACTCCCATGCATTTTCTGCACGTGTTATCTCTGTATGAATCTGTTTTCATCATTTCTGTACTCCCCTAACATTTTCATATTGTGACCCTGGGAATTCTGTGGGCGTTACTAGCTT
This sequence comes from Ashinkailepas kermadecensis, assembly GCA_034440615.1. Classification (NCBI taxonomy): domain Eukaryota; kingdom Metazoa; phylum Arthropoda; class Thecostraca; family Neolepadidae; genus Ashinkailepas; species Ashinkailepas kermadecensis. The sequence continues at coordinate 177,597 of JAOTOM010004870.1, forward strand.
GCTACCTGTCCACGATTTTCCCAGGGTCCCAGGGTCTGAACCGTACGACAGTGGGATGCATGGAAATTGCCCACATCAGGTTTTTCCCACTGTCCCACTGCAGGTTGGCAGATGCGACTACGGTACTTAAACCCTGCTCTAGCATAAGCTGGTCTATCGGAGACCGTGGCAACGCGCTTGGTCATTCTAGTCTACCCGCCGGTATGAAGTGATGTGGCTTCATTCAGCTTCATTCAGCTTCATTCAGCTCTGCGCACTGATCATCTACGTTGCATAAACAAGGTACTTGTCAGAAGCCACAAGCACACTGACTAGATTCCGGAAGTCAGAGGTCAACAAATGCTGAGATACGTCGCTCACGAAAAATCAAGTGGAAAATGTTGTGGCATAAACGAATCTTGCCAGCAGCAAGAATGCGGCTTCCCTTTAAGCAGAAAGGCGTCGGACGCGGGAAGCTTCATTGTATGGCCGTGTCGGACAAAGTCAACCCGAGCTCTTCTCGCCGCCGATAAAAAATCCGTGTTGTTGCTTTGCCATCGTGAAGCACAGCTCCCGGCTGACCATGTATAAACAAATTATCATCATGACAGGCCACAAAATGCCGCCAGCGTCAGCAACAATGCTTCCGAAAAGTATTTGTCTGAGGACAGCACCCCCTCGCTGCGATACGTCCCTCCGCCCCTGATGCTACACCATGTCTGATGCTAAAAGCAGTGCTCGCTTCCTGGTGCTGGAAGACAAAATGCCGAGGCAGCCACCCTGTGACAGCTGCGATAACTATGTGTGCAAGAAGCCAAGCAAGAACGTCGGGGTATGTGCTCCTGAGTATGCGGAGCATGAGTAGGCATTCGCAGACGTTATGGTGGCGGTCGCGATAGGTGGTTCGGACAGTGACAAGGATGGCCGAAGATTTGTTGTATGATGCCCGTGACAGTCACGGCCGGAGGTGTGTTGTATGATGCCCGTGACAGTCACGGCCGGAGGTGTGTCGTATGATGCCCGTGACAGTCACGGCCGGAGGTGTGTCGTATGATGCCCGTGACAGTCACGGCCGGAGGTGTGTCGTATGATGCCCGTGACAGTCACGGTCGGAGGTGTGTCGTATGATGCCCGTGACAGTCACGGCCGGAGGTGTGTTGTATGATGTCCGTGACAGTCACGGCCGGAGGTGTGTCGTATGATGTCCGTGACAGTCACGGCCGGAGGTGTGTCGTATGATGCCCGTGACAGTCACGGCCGGAGGTGTGTCGTATGATGCCCGTGACAGTCACGGCCGGAGGTGTGTCGTATGATGTCCGTGACAGTCACGGCCGGAGGTGTGTTGATGATGCCCGTGACAGTCACGGTCGGGGATGTGTTGTATGCTGTCCGTGACAGTCACAGTCGGGATGTGTCGTACGATGCCCGTGACAGTCACGGCCGGAGGTGTGTTGATGATGCCCGTGACAGTCACGGCCGGAGGTGTGTCGTATGATGTCCGTGACAGTCACGGCCGGAGGTGTGTTGTATGATGTCCGCGTGACAGTCACGGCCGGAGGTGTGTTGTATGATGCCCGTGACAGTCACGGCCGGAGGTGTGTCGTATGATGCCCGTGACAGTCACGGCCGGAGGTGTGTCGTATGATGCCCGTGACAGTCACGGCCGGAGGTGTGTTGTATGATGTCCGCGTGACAGTCACGGCCGGAGGTGTGTTGTATGATGTCCGTGACAGTCACGGCCGGAGGTGTGTTGTATGATGTCCGTGACAGTCACGGCCGGGGATGTGTTGTATGATGTCCGTGACAGTCACGGCCGGAGGTGTGTTGTATGATGCCCGTGACAGTCACGGCCGGAGGTGTGTCGTATGATGCCCGTGACAGTCACGGCCGGGGATGTGGTGTATGATGCCCGTGACAGTCACGGCCGGAGGTGTGTCGTATGATGCCCGTGACAGTCACGGCCGGAGGTGTGTTGTATGATGTCCGCGTGACAGTCACGGCCGGAGGTGTGTTGTATGATGCCCGTGACAGTCACGGCCGGGGATGTGTTGTATGATGTCCGTGACAGTCACGGCCGGAGGTGTGTTGTATGATGTCCGTGACAGTCACGACCGGAGGTGTGTTGTATGATGTCCGTGACAGTCACGGCCGGAGGTGTGTTGTATGATGTCCGTGACAGTCACGACCGGAGGTGTGTTGTATGATGTCCGTGACAGTCACGGCCGGAGGTGTGTTGTATGATGTCCGTGACAGTCACGGCCGGAGGTGTGTTGTATGATGTCCGTGACAGTCACGACCAGAGGTGTGTTGTATGATGTCCGTGACAGTCACGGCCGGAGGTGTGTTGTATGATGTCCGTGACAGTCACGGCCGGAGGTGTGTTGTATGATGTCCGTGACAGTCACGACCGGAGGTGTGTTGTATGATGTCCGTGACAGTCACGGCCGGAGGTGTGTTGTATGATGTCCGTGACAGTCACGGTCGGAGGTGTGTCGTATGATGTCCGTGACAGTCACGGCCGGAGGTGTGTTGTATGATGTCCGTGACAGTCACGGCCGGAGGTGTGTTGTATGATGTCCGTGACAGTCACGGCCGGAGGTGTGTTGTCTGATGCCCGTGACAGTCACGACCGGGGATGTGGTCTATGATGTCCGTGACAGTCACGGCCGGGAGGTGTGTCGTATGATGCCCGTGACAGTCACGGCCGGATGTGTGACGTATGATGTCCGTGACAGTCACGGCTGGAGGTGTGTCGTATGATGCCCGTGACAGGCACGGCCGGAGATGTGCCGTATGGTGGCAGGAAATGACGGGTTCATGGGTCCTAGCGCGAGAGACAAATGCTATAAAAGCTTTCGGAAAATGAGCCAAGACGCGTGTCTGTGATATGCACCGACCATCACCACTCAGCAACTTGCATTACGATGATTTCATAAAATACCTGCGACTTTGACAACCTGCATTTTACTGTTCATTATACACACGACATAACACGATAGTTCTGTGGCATATACGGAAGTGTTGACCCGATTTTCGAGTTCCTCGTGGGAATGTAGCAGAAATATATATATATAACGCGTCGCACACTGAACATGAACGGCAATTTGGCTTATCTCCAGATGATCTCACTTGTCCCAAAGACAACAAGTTCAGATTGCATAATTATTGGCATCTAATGCATGCATCGACCATCACCGAAGTTCTACATTACTCTAATATCTTTATTAAAAATATACACTCTTGGAGTCAGATAAATGTGTACGCATGACATGACCTGTGACCTCATAGTTGTCATTCCAGGTTATAAAGATATGCAAAAATCCGTAGCATATCCCAATAACAACATCAATATTTCAAGATCCGTGCGAAAATGGCGAAAAGTGCACTGCACTGCATGCTGAATGATAACCACAATTTGACTTCTTCCACCCCGGTGAGCTTACATGACCCAAGGCCAGAAAGAGCTTACATGGAAAGCTACAGGTACACACAGCATGGATTCAACCACAGCTGATACTTTATTTACCCTAATTCCTTGGTTTGTCTTAATAACATGAGTTCCAAAAACAGCTAAATCTTTTTACTTGACATCACCTGTGACCTCACCAGTGATATCTAGGTACATGCAATTTATCATTCCTCGATTAAGGTTATGGGGACATCGAGTGCCGTCTGAATCGGAGTAATCGGTTCATTGGTTGCAAAGATATAAGAAGGGGCAATAAAAGTCCCTATTATACCCTATGTCAGTGACTCGTGTGGGTCAATATACCCCAATGATTGCCGGGTTAATGTGACAAAGCCGCCAATAAAAGCCGTTGGTTGCTGCACAAGGGCAATCGAATGACACCCGATGTATATACATTTTTTGTTGGCGTGCACTTCTCAAAACTTCCCAGGTAAGTTAATCATACACAAAATATCACGCAATATGACACATAATATCACTACACAACGAGTACAGAGTGCATGCTTCGTGACATCACACACATAATATCACTACACAACGAGTACAGAGTGCATGCTTCGTGACATCACACACATAATATCACTACACAACGAGTACAGAGTGCATGCTTCGTGACATCACACACATAATATCACTACACAACGAGTACAGAGTGCATGCTTCGTGACATCACACACATAATATCACTACACAACGAGTACAGAGTGCATGCTTCGTGACATCACACACATAATATCACTACACAACGAGTACAGAGTGCATGCTTCGTGACATCACACACATAATATCACTACACAACGAGTACAGAGTGCATGCTTCGTGACATCACACACATAATATCACTACACAAAGAGTACGAAGTGCATGCTTCGTGACATCACACACACAATATCACTACACAACGAGTACAAAGTGCATGCTTCGTGACATCACACACATAATATCACTACACAAAGAGTACGAAGTGCATGTTTCGTTTCGTATCTCCAGTCGGTCGAAATGCACCGAATTCTTCACAGTCTCGTCATCACGACCGCAATGCCGCTGCACTTACCGTGTCGAACGTCACAGCCTGCGCCACTTTCGCTCCGAGCATCAGACCCGGGTGCGCCGTACACTTCATGTCGTATAAGTACTGGCAACACCAATGACCAATCGTCAGTCTGGATCTGCACCACTGACCAATCATCGGCCAGGATCTGCACCGCTGACCAGTCATCAGTCACGATCTGCACCACTGACCAATCATCAGCCACGATCTGCACCAATGACCAGTCATCGGTCACGATCTGCACCACTGACCAGTCATCGGTCACGATCTGCACCACTGACCAATCATCAGTCACGATCTGCACCACTGACCAGTCATCAGCCACGATCTGCACCACTGACCAGTCATCGGTCACGATCTGCACCACTGACCAATCATCAGTCACGATCTGCACCACTGACCAATCATCAGTCACGATCTGCACCGCTGACCAATCATCAGTCACGATCTGCACCACTGACCAATCATCGGCCAGGATCTGCAGCGCTGACCAATCATCAGCCACGATCTGCACCATGGATCAATACACAGCGGCTCTGCATTGGCACGCCACCGGTGTGTCAGGAGAGTTTTCCACATCATCGTTTTGAAGAAACCGAAAAGCACGTTGGCTGAGCAAAACCATGGTGCTGCTGTTCCAGAAATGTGCAGGCCGGCATCAGAGACACAACACGCTGTCTAAAAGTGACAAGCATCCCACAATTTTAACTTTGACTGCTGATTAAACTCGGGCGGGGGCGAGCTGGCTGGGCCGGTTCTCTGGCCGGGTGAGACAAGGGTGACGTAGCAGGTTCAAGTTGAACAGCAGCAGTTTGATCGACCACGGTGTGTCTGACACTCGGGATCACATAAGCATGAGGAACTGCACCGATCTGGGAACTGTACCGATTTCGTCTGGGACGTGGTCATCGAGGATATAGGTAAACCCGTAGTTCACTCGGAGCAATGTAGGTTGCCAACATTTAGGACGCGCACAATAGTCAATGGCGGCGAAAGAATGCTTGTTGTCGTGAGTTCATTCTTATCCTTCATCAAACGATTATCATCGGCTAACCTGTGTAGCATGCACAGGGGTGGAGGTTTGCAGAATTATATGCGGAGGGGGAAAATGGCTTGTTGTTTGGAAGGGAGGCGTAGGCAATGGGGTCCCGGGGCTCGCCCCCCCCCCCCCATCCCCCATACTTAGCAACCAATATGTACTAGGTCAAACAAGGTTTTCTCAGATTTTCACCACGGACGACCAGACGGTTTTGGCGCGCGAAGCGCGCCAAAACAGGTTCCCGCGTCAGAAATGCATAGATAACATCTTCATAGATGACATCTTCATAGATGACATCTTCATAGATGAGATCTTCATAGATGACATCTTCATAGATGAAATCTTCATAGATGACATCTTTATAGATGACATCTTCATAGATGCCATCTTCATACATGACATCTTCATAGATGCCATCTTCATAGATGACATCACCTATCCATTTGACATCTTCAAAATTAATTTCGGGACATTTTTGCAAGCGATTTTTTGTATTAACCCAATTGCGAGGGGTGGTGGGATGTGGAGATGTAGCCACAGCAATCTAATTTAAATCACTTCTACATGCACTCATGTATTGAACCACTTGTAAGCCAAATGCCTTGAGTTGTTTCAGGAGCATTCGTACAAGAGCCGTACGTTGCCAGGCATCCAAACTACCAAGTGCACCCAATTTCTCACGCCACTTCACTAGAAGCAAAAACACGATGCTTCAACATACATTGGCCAGCAATGTATGCTGAATGATGCAATGCTGTAGTAATCTTCTAAACTTCTACTTTTTATTAAATGTATTTCTCCAACATATCCAAAATCCGAATAAATGCAATTCTTTTTAATTAATGTAATGAAATTCAATTGCAAGTAAATTACTTCCATGCCTCTCCTGCAGGATTAACATTTTTAAAATTAGGGCTTCCAATGCTCAAGGATTCCGAAATTAACATTTTAAAATTAACATTTTACATTAACATTTTTACCGAAATTAACATTTTACATTAACATTTTACCGAAATTAACATTTTAACATTCACATTTTTACATTTAGGGCTTCCAATGCTCAAGGCTTCCGAAAATGGGCTGTGACCTTCGTGCAGCCACCCCGCTGGCAAAACGCACACAACAGCAGCGGAAAATCCCTCGCACCCCCCACCCCCTCCCCCTTCCGCTGGTCTCACCTCGATCCAAGGCGAAGGCTTGCACTCACATGAAACGCGTCGCCGTCGTCGTTGATGCCAGTGACCATTCCGACGTTGGCGCCGAGGGGGTTGTCGTTGTCGCAGTGCGTGTCGTCAAGGAACCCGTCCGACACAGTGAAGTCTGGAGCATTGTGGTACGCCGGCTTCGGGACGCAATGCACGGACGTGACGACCTGACAAAACATACACGTATTAAAACATACCGGATCACGACAAAACATACCGGTTCACAAGCGATCCGGGTCGTCATATACAATACATACGTATGCAATATAAGAATATTTGCTGATTTCACCATCACGATTATATTTAGTATTATTATTATTATTATTATTATTCTTTGTATTTTTATTAATATTATTAGTTTTTTTCCTTATTCTTTTTTTCCTTCTTCATGTTCTTATTATTTTGAGTATTATTACCATCGCAGTTCTTATTATTATTGTTACTATTGTTATCGTTATTAATTTGGCATCGCCTGTATCAGTCTGCGAATCTAGCTTATTGACGCAGGTTCTCAGGGCGTCAGAAATCCTACTTTAAGAACTGATAGCCAACTAAGACCGTCGATATTTCGATCTCACCGCATACGGTACATACTTGGACGTATTACCTGATGGTGGTGTGATGCGGCTAAGTTTTATTGAAAGTTCATTTGTGGTATGTTACCAACTAGTGCTTTAATGCTTTGTATTCCCGTGCAATTCGGCGCCCGCGGTATGGGAACGTAAAAACATATGATAAAGAAAGTTAATTGTATTGTTAGAGAGGGTCCTTACGAGCATTGACGTTATTTTTGACATGTTCGGTAGCGTGTGGAAAGTACTAATATTATATTGGGAACCCTGTATTGACTGTATGGTCTCCGCTGAACGTTTCCGCCTGGGGAGGGGTAACTTTAGCCCCCCCCCCGCTATATCAGTTAACAATGGACAGGTCGGGCGGATTTAAATGGGGCTCGATGACCTTGAACTGTGGGAGAGGTTTCTTCCCCTGGCTGTGATTCGTCTAGTTAATGCTTGGCTCCGGAGTCTTTTGACAGGGTTTACGAGCCGGCAAAATGGCGGCCGCCATTTTGCGGACTTTCAACCGTCCAACAGCAAGTCGGTTCACCTCGTCTGTTCCGCTCCGTCCGCCGTGACCAGCGGCGGCCGAGCGGCCTGCTCGGTCGGTAGGGACCGCACCACATCACCCGAGCACCTCGGTTCCGGCAGACGTCGCCGATTGTCACGCCCATGCGTCAGATGGAGGACCGCACCACATCACCCGTGAGACGTCAGTTCCGGCAGACGTCACCGAGTGTCACACCAAAGCCGCGGAGGAAGGACCGTACCACATCACCTGTGAGACGCCAGTCCCGGCCAGCATAGTCGAGTGTCACACCCATACCTCGGAGGGAGGACCGTACGACATCACCGCGTGAGACGACAGTCCCGGCCAGCATAGTCGAGTGTCACACCCATACCTCGGAGGGAGGACCGTACCACATCACCGAGTGTCACACCCACACTGCGGAGGGAGGACCGTACCACATCACCGAGTGTCACACCCACACCTCGGAGGGGGACGTACGACATCACCGAGTGTCACACCCACACCTCGGAGGAGGCACATCACCGAGTGTCACACCCACACCTCGGAGGGAGGACCGTATAACATCACCGAGTGTCACACCCACGCTGCGGAGGGAGGACCGTACCACATCACCGAGTGTCACACCCACACCTCGGAGGGAGGACCGTACCACATCACCGAGTGTCACACCCACACCTCGGAGGGAGGACCGTATAACATCACCGAGTGTCACACCCACGCTGCGGATGGAGGACCGTACAACATCACCGAGTGTCACACCCACACCTCGGAGGGAGGACCGTACAACATCACCGAGTGTCACACCCACACTGCGGAGGGAGGACCGTACAACATCACTGAGTGTCACACCCACACCTCGGAGGGAGGACCGTACAACATCACCGAGTGTCATACCCACACCTCGGAGGGAGGACCGTACAACATCACCGAGTGTCACACCCACACTGCGGAGGGAGGACCGTACAACATCACCGAGTGTCACACCCACACCACGGAGGGAGGACCGTACAACATCACCGAGTGTCACACCCACACCTCGGAGGGAGGACTGTACCACATCACCGAGTGTCACACCCACACCGCGGAGGGAGGACCGTACAACATCACCGAGTGTCACACCCACACCGCGGAGGGAGGACCGTACAACATCACCGAGTGTCACACCCACACCTCTGAGGGAGGACCGTACAACATCACCGAGTGTCACATCCACACCTCGGAGGGAGGACTGTACCACATCACCGAGTGTCACACCCACACCGCGGAGGGAAGACCGTACAACATCACCGAGTGTCACACCCACACCGCGGAGGGAGGACCGTACAACATCACCGAGTGTCACACCCATACCGCGGAGGGAGGACCGTACAACATCACCGAGTGTCACACCCACACTGCGGAGGGAAGGACCGTACGACATCACCGAGTGTCACACCCATACCGCGGAGGGGGATACAACATCACCGAGTGTCACACCCACACCGCGGAGGGAGGACCGTACAACATCACCGAGTGTCACACCCACACCTCGGAGGGAGGACCGTACAACATCACCGAGTGTCACACCCACACCTCGGAGGGAGGACCGTACAACATCACCGAGTGTCACACCCATACGCTGCGGAGGGAGGACCGTACAACATCACCGAGTGTCACACCCACACCGCGGAGGGAGGACCGTACAACATCACCGAGTGTCACACCCACACCGCGGAGGGAGGACCGTACAACATCACCGAGTGTCACACCCACACCTCTGAGGGAGGACCGTACAACATCACCGAGTGTCACACCCACACCTCGGAGGGAGGACTGTACCACATCACCGAGTGTCACACCCACACCGCGGAGGGAGGACCGTACAACATCACCGAGTGTCACACCCACACTGCGGAGGGAGGACCATACGACATCACCGGGTGTCACACCCACACCGCGGAGGGAGGACCGTACAACATCACCGAGTGTCACACCCACACCTCGGAGGGAGGACCGTACAACATCACCGAGTGTCACACCCACACCTCGGAGGGAGGACCGTACAACATCACCGAGTGTCACACCCACACCTCTGAGGGAGGACCGTACAACATCACCGGGTGTCACACCCACACCGCGGAGGGAGGACCGTACCACATCACCCGTGAGACGCCAGTCCCGGCCAGCATCACCGAGTGTCACACCCACACTGCGGAGGGAGGACCGTACCACATCACCGAGTGTCACACCCACACCGCGGAGGGAGGACCGTACCACATCACCGAGTGTCACACCCACACCTCGGAGGGAGGACCGTACCACATCACCGAGTGTCACACCCACACCTCGGAGGGAGGACCGTACAACATCACCGAGTGTCACACCCACACCACTGAGGGAGGACCGTACAACATCACCGAGTGTCACACCCACACCTCGGAGGGAGCGGCTCGGTCGACGACCTCCGAAGCGCCACGTGCTACATGTGCGTCGGCTGCAAACCACATGGGTGAAGCGCAGCACCATGTCACATGATGGATGTCGGCCGGCCGACGGCGTCGGGTCTGTCCAAGACGAAACACAAGGCGCGACCGCAGAACTCGAGGCGTGGCGCATCCGGTGGTACTCTGCAACTGATGACGTCACTACCAATCGATGACGTCACTGGTTTAAGTTGCTTCTATGCCATTTCATGATGCACCTCTGCTTTCAGAAAATGTTTAGGCTGTAGGCCCTTAGGCACTGTAGGCTGACCTACAGGCTGACCTACAGGCTGACCTACAGGCTGACCTACAGGCTGACCTACAGGCTGACCTACAGGCTGACCTACAGGCTGACCTACAGGCTGACCTACAGGCTGACCTACAGGCTGACCTACAGGCTGACCTACAGGCTGACCTACAGGCTGACCTACAGGCTGACCTACAGGCTGACCTACAGGCTAACAGGCTGACCTACAGGCTGACCTACAGGCTGACCTACAGGCTGACCTACAGGCTGACCTACAGGCTGACCTACAGGCTGACCTACAGGCTGACCTACAGGCTGACCTACAGGCTGACCTACAGGCTGACCTACAGGCTGACCTACAGGCTGACCTACAGGCTGACCTACAGGCTGACCTACAGGCTGACCTACAGGCTGACCTACAGGCTGACCTACAGGCTGACACAGGCTGACCTACAGGCTGACCTACAGGCTGACCTACAGGCTGACCTACAGGCTGACCTACAGGCTGACCTACAGGCTGACCTACAGGCTGACCTACAGGCTGACCTACAGGCTGACCTACAGGCTGACCTACAGGCTGACCTACGGGCCGACCAACAGGCTGACCCAACAGCTGTGATCATCGATCCGGAGCGCATTGCTTCTCGTTAAGTCACAACCACCAGGCACTCAAAGGATGCGCCCTCATGTAGTGTCTGGGGTACAAGATGACCAGGATGGATAGTATCTGGGGTACAAGATGACCAGGATGACCAGGCAGGGCCGGGTCACGAGTGCTGGATCTTGTTTCGAGTGGATGATGCCGTCCGTGCCGGAGGTGTGTACCTGGGATTGATGTGCACTTGGATGGTGTGCTGGAGAGTGTACCTGGGATTGATGTGCACTTGGATGGTGTGCTGGTGCATCGCCCGCTCAGACGATGCCTGATGAGAGGTATGCCAGGCTGCTGGCAGATTCGGGAAACGCGATATGTGTGTGAAATCATGTACCAAGAGCTCAAAAGCTCAGTGGTTAAGCTGAGCGTCTGGCGTGCCGGAGCCTCGGAGTTCGATTCCCCGCGGCGAAAATCCGTGTGCATCGTATTGTGCTGACCGCTGATGTCGGTGCTGACCGGTAGGCTATGGACATAGGCTGTGGGACCCATTTCAGCCTATTTTACTGAAACTCTGAAATACCATAAACACCGACCGCTATGTGTGCACTTCCCGAGAGTGCATTATCGTGAAAAGCACTGTAAATTGTACCTCTGGTTGTCAATTAGTCTAACAGTTTACGCTCTTCTTAAAAAAGCCTGTAATTACCGTTAGCCGATATAAGCCGGTATAAGCCGATATAAGCCGATATAAGCCGATATAAGCCGCCTAGAAATGCACCCCACTAGCGATAGCAAATATTCGATGCTCAGTGCGGTCGAATATCCGCGTCTATCGGTCTTGGGCGCATTGCCTTGCCTTATTGAGCTTCAGCCGGCATAGGCGACCGTCAGCCTGCTTACTTGGGATGACCGTCAGCCGGCGACCGTCAGCCTACTTACTGGACGACAATGAGACGTAAGTTCATATTCGTCTCGAAATAAAAAAATATTTTCATTGATGCAGCATTGCTATCAAATAATTAAACGCCCGAAAATTGCAATTAGTAATTTGTCTGCGGCTACGTTTCGAAATATATACTTTTTAAGTATAAATTTAATCCGAGATATTGCTGGGGTGGCTTTCTGAACCAGGGTTATATTGCTAAGCAGAGCTTGTTGCGCGAACTTTGCTATCTTTGCGCGATAGCAAAGTTCTAGCAAAGTAGAAGAAGCTAACTTTGCGCGAACTAATATATTGCTATTGCTATCAAATAATTAAACGCCCGAAAATTGCAATTAGTAATTTGTCTGCGGCTACGTTTCGAAATATATACTTTTTAAGTATAAATGTAATCCGAGATATTGCTGGGGTGGCTTTCTGAACCAGGGTTATATTGCTAAGCAGAGCTTGTTGCGCGAACCCTGGCCCCACCACCCGATCCATGAATTCCAGTTCAACGGCAGAATTTTGACCGAACGTTTTTGGCGGCCGTGCGCCGACACAGCCGCCCGGCAGCTCGTCCCCGGCCTTACCGGGCCCGCTGCCAACTGACCCTCCCAGCCGGAGGCTACACGCGAGCGCGCGAAGCGACCCGAACTCTGTTGGTTGGTTGGTTGGTTATTGGTTTTACGTCACGTCGACCGTTCAGTCATGTAGCGTCGCCAATCTCTCACGCCGATTGGTCGCGGGCGAAGAGTAGCGACAGGTGAGACTCGAACCCACAACCTTTCGATTGTGAGACGTCCTCGACCCGAACACTGTGCCGCCAGGACAGGAGAGACCAGCGCAGGCCAGCGCTCCATCCAACTGAGCTACCGGGGCGACGCATTGGGTTCGCTTGGATTATGTCTGGTCGGACATTACGTTAGGCTGGCATGGTTAGGCGTGAACAGTGAACTTACCGAACAGTGCGGGTTCGAATCCCACGACCAGCGGGATTTCCGAGTCCACCCGTGACCATTCGGAGAGGCCGGGTTGGTTATTGGTTTTACGACACGTCGACCGTTGAGTCATATAGCGTCGCCAATCCCTCACGCCGATTGGTCGCGGGCGAAGAGTAGCGACAGGTGAGCCTGGAACCCACAATCTTTCGACTGCGAGACGAGCATCTTACCCCTAGACCACTCGTCCCCAACGGAGAGGCCGGTGACGTCACGTGGTCGTAGAAGAACGCGAGGCTCCTCCCACCCTTACCGCGCAGACGTCGGTGCAGGCGGCGGGACACGCCGCGACGAATTCACTGACGACAGGCTCTTCAATGTAAGAGAATAAACATTGGCAGGTGGAGTCAGTAGATGTGCATTCGGTATTGTCGTTCTGCAACTGGAAATGCAGAAAGGGCGGGTCAGGTAAGTATGCATTGAGCGGACACTCACACAGGTTGTCTACATCACGACTTGATCAGCGGCGGATTCAGAACGTTCGAGGGCGGGAGTCAGCACTCGTTCGCAGGGGCACCATTTCCCGCAGAGGCGCAACTGATGGATAACGAGTCCTGCAGGGGTGGGGCATGTCCCATGTCCCATGTCCCATGTCCCATGTCCCATGTTCCATGTCCGCGGCACCCACGGACCTCCCACGTTCTGGACGGGCGCCTTTTCCGGTCAGAGGGTGCCGCATCTCGATGGGGTGCGAAGCACATGCCCCGTGTGCCCCCTCTTCGACCCGCCTTGGAATTTCTGAAGCCAATGCGCCTCATTCACCAGGTCCTCGAGTGATGTGTTGCGTAATTGTGCGATACATTCAGTGCAGTGCTTGATGGATGGGCTTCCTAGGGACCTCTTGCAATCATCGAGCTTGTTGACGGCTGTGGCTGTAGGAGTAATGTGTGCCTTACAGCCGCACTGATTACCACAATACAACACAACTCTTGTTGGCATGGCAACTCTTGAGCGTGGCAAGACAACACACTTATCCGGCATTTCATGGCTGAAATTTGCACTTGAAAATGTGAAATACGCAAATAAAACAGGATAGTGTAGAACTTACAATGTCCCTTAAGGACTGTTGTGTGGCATAGCGACCATGAGCTGATGAGTGCAATGGTCCACAATTCAACAAAATGTGTGCAAAGCGCCACCCGACAAGAAATAATTTTATCAGTTCACCCTCCGCCCCCGACCATCCCATTTTGTGGGCAATCCTCGACTCCTCCTCTCTCCAAAGAACACCTGAAGTGACCTGCTGCAGCCACTATTTCCATTATTGACGTGCACTTTGTACTTGATCATTTTGGCCCAACACTATTGGCCCAACATTTGGCCCAACACTAGGCTGAAACGGCGCTTTACAGTTTGTCCCACGCCACTTCTCAACCACAGTAGGCAGGCTTTTGGAAGTTGATGACTTTTGCTGACATTGCTTTGCACCGGCTGTGCTGAATTTTCACGCTCTTATTTTGAGCAGGGGTGGATCTGGGACAAATTTGTGGGGGCACCCCACAAATCTGTCCCAGATACACCCCTAAAGAGCTAACTCTAGCTCTTTTGTGTAAGTTTGGACTGGCTAATTGCTACCGACGTTTTGACATGACTAATTGTCTGCGGTAAATATTCATCACTAATTGGCTACGGTAAATATTTATCACTTATTGGCTACGGTAAATATTTATCACTTATTGGCTACGGTTCTTCAAACATCGTCAGTCTACAACTCAGCCTGCAACATGCTATTGCTTCTTAATGTGGCAAAGGCGTTCCAAGTTCAGGTAAACACGGATTCTTTTGAATTATTCCAATTGGTAGGAATGCAGTCTAACAGTCTACTTCAGACCATAATATCATGGATAGCCCAATGCACTTCATGTAATCAATCTTACATTCCTTGGACATAGGACATAGGACGTGCCCTGGACATAGGACACTGGCCATGACCAGGACATAGGGCACATGCCTTGCCCTGGACATAGAATATGCCTTGGACATAGAGCATAGGCATGCCCTGGATATAGGGCACAAGCCATGACCTGTGCCATAGGACACAAGCCACGCCCTGGACATAGGACATATGGCATGCCCACCACCACCTCCATTTTGTATGCGCTCATTAGCACCTCACATACATTTTCCATCCCTTTCCTAGCATTCGGGGTTACCTAGAATCATAAATAATGTAGCAATTGTCCGAAAAAGCCCCCACCCTTCTCTTTTTGTCACCCTGGATTGAAATTGTCAAGATTCAGATCAATACATGAGGAACCCATTACCGTTTCATTCCAGAAAACCGGCCCAGTAAGTTCAGACAATTCAAGTGTGGGGGGTGGCGAATCAGCTCCTCCGTGCAAGAAAAATCGCTCGATCCGTACCCTAATTCAAGCAGATTAAAGCAGACACCGGGGCCATGCACTTCCCATGGAAAGGTGGTGACCCTTCGCCCAGACGAAGGCTGTACTGCATCACCCCTCCCCCATCTGCTCAACGATTTTTCCACCGAAGTCGCCCCTCCCAGGAAATGTGCCCCCCCCCCCCCCCAGATCAAAATTCCTCAATCCGCCCCTGCCCCCCCCAGATCGAAATTCCTCAATCCGCCCCTGGCGTAAGCGTCTTCGGATGCATTGGGCCTGTTGACAAACCTCATACTTCATGCATCACATGTCAGCTAGTTGCCTCTTCTCTTCTTCCTCGCATGTCACGTGACACGGACAGTCATGAAGAGTGCATCGTCCTGCCTAATCACATAGTGCCTAATCATGTGTCCTGCCTAATCACATGTCACGTGCCACGGACAGTCATGAAGAGTGCATCGTCCTGCCTTGGCACATAGCTGATAGGGCTGATGCTTGTTGCGATATTTATTTAATTGACCTCTTTTGTTGGTCAATTTAGCATCGGAAGGCTTTTTGCCAGTTCCGTCTGGCAATGATTTCCGTTTGGCATAGCAGTGTGGTATATTTTCTTTACTAAGTATACCACAACATTTGCTGATTTCTGTGGAGTTTTCCAGGGGAGTTTATGCTCTCACCATGGATTTCCAAGTACCCCAGGTCATCGGATGGAGTATCATTGCTTGTTCTTGGATCCTGCGCCCTACTTCCTACCCTCATTTTACATTCATGCACTGCTATTTTAAATAATAATTTCCTCTATGACACCCTTCCCAAAATACACGGCGGTACACTAAATCAGTACCTGGTAACCGTACCAGTGCCACACGCCGACGTTTACCAGCTGGCCTACCGTGACCATACGTGATCACACGTGACCACACGTGACCACACGTGACCACACGTGACTACACGTGACCACACGTGACCACACGTGACCACACGTGACCATACGTGATCACACGTGACCACACGTGACCACACGTGACCATACGTGATCACACGTGACCATACGTGACCACACGTGACCACACGTGACCACACGTGACCACACGTGACCACACGTGACCACACGTGACCATACGTGATCACACGTGACCACACGTGACCACACGTGACCATACGTGATCACACGTGACCATACGTGACCACACGTGACCACACGTGACCACACGTGACCACACGTGACCATACGTGATCACACGTGACCACACGTGACCACACGTGACCATACGTGATCACACGTGACCACACGTGACCACACGTGACCACACGTGACCACACGTGACCACACGTGACCACACGTGACCACACGTGACCACACGTGACCATACGTGATCACACGTGACCACACGTGACCACACGTGACCATACGTGATCACACGTGACCATACGTGACCACACGTGACAACATGTGACCACACGTGACCACACGTGATCACACGTGACCACACGTGACCATACGTAACCACACGTGACCACACGTGACCACACGTGACCACACGTGACCATACGTGATCACACGTGACCACACGTGACCATACGTGACCACACGTGACCACACGTGACCACACGTGACCACACGTGACCACACGTGCACGTGACCACACGTGATCACACGTGACCACACGTGACCACACGTGACCACACGTGATCACACGTGACCACACGTGACCACACGTGATCACACGTGACCACGTGACCACGTGATCTGGTGTTGGTCGTGGTCCAGACAACTTTCCAACGTGCCGCTATATATAGCGGCTCGCCATCGGTTAACTGGAGGTGTTCCTCCAGCTAGATGGATACATCCTTTCATGTATTATTAGTCTGTGCATTTTTAGTTCCGCAACTAGTCCATACATCCGCATATATATATATATATATATATATATATATATATATATATATATATATATATATATATATATATATATATATAAATATATATATATATATATATATATATATATATATATATATATATATATATATATATATATATATATATATATATATATATATATATATATATATATATATATATATATATATATATATATATATATATATGCATACATGTGAGTGTGTGTGTGTTTGTTTGTGTGTCTGCATGCGGATTATATTGAGTGCCAGCAAAAATTATTGCATCATAACCAATGCCAAACAACAGTTGTGTTTCTGTTTTAATCGTGTTATCTTTTTAACCGCCTCAACCCCAGCAAGGTTTGAAAGGTCTTCACGTGTCTCGTGTCCCAGCAAGGTTCTTCACGTGTTTGAAAGTCCACGTGCTGTGGTCCCGAGCACTTGGTTCCCCCATCTTCGGTTCGCCACAGCCCTCGATATTCCCCGTTCTGTTTTGATCTCGTCAATGGTTTGCTTCGGTTCTCGAGCTGCTTTGCGGACATTGGTTGGATCTTAGGTCAGCGGACTCACCGTACACTGGATGCTGTGGCCACACTCCTGTCCAGTTCCCGCCAAGGTCGACATTCTCCCGCCATCTCCTCACCGTACACTGGATGCTGTGGTCGCAGTCCTCCCCAAAGTCCCGCCACGGCAGACAAATGCCGTCCACCGCCACGAAGTTCAAGAGGCACTCGCACGATTCGAGGCAATCGCTGTTCGCAGTAATGCCCTGAGAGCAGGAAGCATACGAAACACAGCTCATTAACGGATGATTGGGCTGACCTCAAGCCTAGGAAGGTCACACCAATAGCCCAACTCAGGCGGAAGACTTGCACAATTGTCATAGTGGCAGTACCAAGCGAAACAAATCGACAGATTGGCAACAAATACCAAGCGAAACACAAACAAATGGAGCTACCGAGAAAAGGCACAGTCAAATGGTGATGCAAGTGACAGCACTTGACAACAGGCTTAGTTCTGGTAGCATATGTCACTACCATGATGATGATGATGATGATGCTGATGATGATGATGATGATGATGATGATGATGATGATGATGATGATGATGATGATGATGATGATGATGTGTATGAGGATGATGATGATGATGATGTGCGTTGTGATCATCTTCTACCTCATCTTCATCATCTTCTACCCCAGGATCTGGGCGCTGTATGACCATCGCAGTCGATGCGCCCCTAAGCCCAAATAACCAACCAACTACCCCAGGATCTGGCAGAAAACAGCCCGGGTCGCATGCTATGCAGTCGCTCATTTGTGCACGTCGAGACAATTTTCCACGTCAGCAACGCCGGTGAGAACCAACATCATCGCTCCTCATCGCTCATCGCAACGTCGCAACTTCGCTCAGCGGGAGCGATTCGTAATCGCGATTGCGCGAGACGTTCTCCACAGGGACGCAGTGTAGTTCTCCACAGGGACGCAGTGTAGTTCAACACACGCCAGCGTGCGCTGTTTTCCCTGAGCGGTGGACGCGTTCCCAGTCTCTGCCGGATTTCACATGACTGCTTGGACAGTCTCGTAGCAATGCACGCACTGTGTTGCAAAATGTCAGCGAGCTACCGAGAACCGAATTGCCAATTAGTAGTCGCTTCCTTTTCAGCCGGTGCGCCGCTGCTGCGCTCGTGTGCGCTCAGTTTTGCCGCCGTTGATCGGCATTAGTTACTTTACGGTTACGAATAGTTTATGATTTGTGGCTGACGAATGGTATGTAGACATGCGTCGTGTCATGCTGCCAAGTCATTGCTATGAATTGTCGTAAGGTAATGTGGCATATATATATATATATATATATATATATTTGCGAGTCGGTCCAAGTTGCTGTACATAGGGTATATTATACCAATAGCTATATAGGGTATGTTATGCTACTAGTATTATATTATGCTACATATGGTGTACCTCGCAGTGGATTCAGCACCGACTTTCGGGTATGTGATACTGATGCAATTGGCTATGGTATCACATTGTGGCTATGGTATCACAGTGGGGCATGATCGGAGGAGTTTGGAATGGTGGAGGAGTGTGCTATGCAATTTCAGGTGAATGATGCTGGATATGCTGGGGTATATGGTTCCATACAACGAAGAATGGCTCTTAGATGCTCCTGGGTTTTAGACATTGCGTGTAAAGAAAATATACGACCTTCAATATACCAGGAGGTGCTGAGTTGACATCAAAAGTAACGATAAAGATCATGTCAACTCAGCACCTCCTGGTATATTGAAGGTCGTATATTTTCTTTACACGCAATATATAGTTCCCTTGGAATTTGGGATACC
Source organism: Ashinkailepas kermadecensis (assembly GCA_034440615.1). NCBI lineage: Eukaryota > Metazoa > Arthropoda > Thecostraca > Neolepadidae > Ashinkailepas > Ashinkailepas kermadecensis. The sequence goes on from JAOTOM010004870.1 coordinate 197,244, forward strand.
GGTTTGATTGGGGTGTGAGCATGTACTTGTTTAGTATCTTTTCTAGGCAGGCTTAACCCAGATTGGCTCCTGCATCTCTTATTAAGCTTGAACACTTTATGAACTTTGTGCTGTAATATGCGAGTTCTTTTGGTGTGCATTGGCGGCCAGCGATTGGACGAATGTGGCAGCATTCGTTCTGAACGGACGCCGACCGTCTTTGAGGCCTTAATCGACTGTTCAGTCTCCGCAAACGACACCGGGAGGGATGACCTCGAGGTCACCTGTGTGTCGGCAGGGTGCACCCCAGGCAGCGTCGTACTGAATGAAATAACGGGCGCTCGCCTTCCATCCAAGCGATTCACGCAAGCACTTTCCATCAGTATCTGACTCCTTTCTTCTGCGCCGCCCTAGCGCCGATCACACAGTTTGTAAAAGTTTGTAAAACCATTTCTTGTGTGACTGTCGCGGCACAAGGAGGAGTAAGCGCTAGACTCGGTCGGAAAATCGTTGTTTCCTACCGAACATATCATGCTCTTAGAAAAAGACTCATCGCGTTTCAACAATTCCGATCGCCCTTTAACACAAGAAGCTTACAACAGATCCTGCCACCATGCTCTAACGCTCGCCTACATTGGTGCCCTCACCATCGCTGCATCCTAAATTTGAAGAAAGCCGTAGTTCAGTCGAGTTGCCAGCCGTTCTTGTTCGCCTCCTGCTGGACGCGAACCATCTCTGCTCTGTCCACAATTTACGAACCTTTACGAACCTTTACGAACTTTTACGAATCTTTACGAACCTTTACGAACTTTTACGAACCTTTACGAACCTTTACGAACTTTTACGAATCTTTACGAACCTTTACGAACCGAACTTGCACGACGGCGTTTTCCGTCCTTCGTGAGTGAATGAACTCCTTTTTTTTCGGGCGAACCCTTCTTCCTCCCGCCACACAAAGAAACTCATTTCGGATACTTCATTGTGTCGTCTTAGGAAAAACTTTTTTTAGAACCGCATAAAGCACGGAACTTAGCGGAACTTGGGTCCCCAGGGAGGCACATTGGGTGCGATTCCGCATTCGGGTCACTCTCGCATCTCTACTGATTGGTGATGGGTGCCTACACAAGAGGGTCTCGACTCGTAAATTCGAAAAATAATGTCAAGCTTGTGCCACCAATCAGCGAATATCTCTGGACATCAAGCCGGAGATGCTCGATGTTCGCATTACGATCGTGTCTGACGCGCACTGTGGATGCTCGGCGAATACGGCCCTCCGAAACAGAGAACACGTGAGAAACACACCACACGTCAAAGCATAGGACACGTCAAAACACAGCACAGGTCAAAACATAGACACATAACACGTCAAAAACACAGAACGAATTACAACACAGAACACGTCAAAACACAATACCAAATACCTAAGCTGGGAGAATATGTGAGGGAAGTTACGGGTAGACCTGGTGCTAACGTGACCCGTCACTGACCTGACCTTTCACTGATTGGCCTGTCACTGGCCGGGCCTATCACTGACATGACGTGGCACTGCTCTGGCTTGTCACCGATTGGCCTAGCACTGACCTGACCCGCCACTGACCTGGCCTGTCACTGATCTGATGTGACACTGGCCTGGCTTGTCACTGACCTGGCTCAGACTTGACCTGGCGCTGACCTGGCCTGTCAATGACCTGGCCTGTCACTGATCTGATGTGACACTGGCCTGGCTTGTCACTGACCTGGCTCAGACTTGACCTGGCGCTGACCTGGCCTGTCAATGACCCTGTTCCGATCTGGCGTGGCACTGACCAGGCACTGGGCTGTGTCGTCACATGGTTGGCCGATCGCAACGTGAGGAGAGCACCCGCCCACCAGTTGCACCGCGTCTTCATCACACGCGCACACATCGTCATAATCGCACGTGCTGTAAGCGTCCAACGCCTGAAAACAAGAACAGCGTTCAGCTTCATTGAGAGATGGGCCCACATTCGGCTGCCAAATGGTTCGTTTTTGTTTGCGGTGTTCGTTTCGGTTCGTTCGTTTCGTTTCGTTTCGTTTCGGTTCGTTTTCGTTTACGGTGTAGTGCAAGCGCGAATGCGTGCTTAGAATCTTTGAATCAATTCATGAATCAATTCATGAATCAATTCATGAATCAATTCATGAATCAATTCATGAATCAATTCATGAATCAATTCATGAATCAATTCATGAATCAATTCATGAATCAATTCATGAATCAATTCATGAATCAATTCATGAATCAATCCATGAATCATTTCATGAATCAATTCATGAATCAATTCATCAATAAATTCATGAATCAATGCATGAATCAATTTATTAATCAATTCCTTAATCAATTCATGAATCAATTCATGAATCAATTCATGAATCAATTCATGAATCAATTCATGAATCAATTCATGAATCAATTTATTAATCAATTCATTAATCAATTCATCAATCAATTCATGAATCAATTCATGCGCGGGCCCGCCCATGGCTTGCATTGGGGGCGTGCAGCCCGGTCTTGTGCGACTTTTCGTGAAGCCGTCCCACGGCGGATTACGGATACGCCGCGCCCCTTCCAGTAGATCCCCCAAAACGACGGCTTGATTTATCCCAAGCGGGCAGGGGAAAAGTTCAGACATTCCTTTACACTTGGCTATGCTTGCCATTGGGTACCGCTCCAGTTTGCTGGATGAGTATTCAGTTGGTTTCTAAGGGCACATCTTTTACCAATTACGCATACAAACGTGCTTTTTGAACGCCATTCGGCACAAGTAGTACTCTTAAGCACGCGGTGAATATTTACCGAACTGCAGGGTCTCGTCTAACAAGACTCGGCAAGGGCGGGGGAAGCGTTACAATTGACAGCAATAGCTGGAAAATCCCAGCCTTTCGACCTCCACCAGCGATGCCGAGTAACGGGAAATTGCGACTTGAACGGTACAGAGGGGGGGGATGGTGGTGGGCGGGGCAGTCACAAGTGAGGGGGAGGTGGGCACGTTCTCCCAGTTGGCACATTGTGGAAGGTTCGGCCGCATTGCTAGGGAACGCCAACTGTCGAGTGCTTACCTCACACTGTGCTTACCTCACACTGTGCTTACCTCACACTGTGCTTACCTCACACTGTTCTGAACCGACGCACGCGGCGCCTAAGCTGGCGACAGGCAGGCAAACGTCATCGATGTCGACGTAGCCGGAGACACACTCGCACTCGTCGTCATCGCACTCGCTTTCGCTATCGTAGCCCTGCGGCAGTCGGTGTCGGCTCTGTCATCCCTTGCCGCTGACACACGCGACACGTGACGCATGACGTCACGCGTCACGTGACACGCCCGGACAGCACGGCAACACGCGTGACGATCGGTGGCACTGAGCACAGACGGAGCGCTTTGATTTTCTTTGCGGTGTTCAGGGATGCTAGTGCATGCATTCCGATTTCAAAATGTGCATCCCTGCTAGAATGCTCCGTAACCGATACTTGCCAACACCATCACGTGCCAACATCACGTGCCAACATCAGGTGCCAACACCACGTGATCACGCTAACAACGTTTGCACTATCTCTCCCTATGTAAGTGCACGTGCCTGCACCATCTTTCTCTATACACGTGCACATGTTTGCACTATCTCTCCATATGTAAGTGTGCGTGCCTGCACCATCTCTCTCTATACACGTGCATATGTTTGCACTATTTCTCCATATGTAAGTGTGCGTGCCTGCACCATCTCTCTCTATGCAAGTGCACATGTTTGCACTATCTCTTCCCATATAAGTGCACATGCTTGCATTATCTCTCCCTATGCAAGTGCACATGTTTGCACCATCTCTCTCTATATAAGTGCGCATGCTTGCACTATCCCTTCCTATATAAGTGCACATGCTTGCACTATCTCTCCCTATGCAAGTGCACATGTTTGTACTATGTCTTCATATGCAAGTGCACATGTTTGCACTATCTCTCCCTTTGTAAGTGCACATGTTTGCACTATATCTCCCTATGTAAGTGCACGTGCTTGCACTATCTCTATCTATGCAAGTGCACATGTTTGCACTATCTCTTCCTGTATAAGTGCACATGATTGCACTATCTCACCCTATGCAAGTGCACATGTTTGCACTATGTCTTCCTATGCAAGTGCACATGCTTGCACTATCTCTTCCTATGCAAGTGCACATGTTTGCACTGTCTCTTCCTATATAAGTGCACATGCGTGCAACTATATCTCCCTATGCAAGTGCACATGTTTGCACTATGTCTTCCTATGCAAGTGCACATGCTTGCACTATCTCTCCCTATATAAGTGCACATGTTTGAACTATTTCTTCCTTTATAAGCGCACATGTTTGCACCATCTCTCCCTATGCAAGTGCACATGAAATGGTCCAACTGGTTGCTTTCACATGCCAGTTTACGCGCGTCGGGGCTAGAAATGTCTGAGCTTGGAATCCCTTCTTTGCTGAGCGAAACTAGTGTTGCGATAAGCATGACCAGCACTGTCTGCATGCTCAATAAAAGCGTAAGTAAGTAAGTAAGTAAGAAAGTAAGTGTTGGCAAATGTCAAAATGATAAATGTTAAAAAGGTAAGTATGAAAATGCTAAACATCAAGATGGAAAATATAAAAAACCGGCAAACATAAAAATGGTAATTATCAAATTGGCAAATAACGAATTGGCAAATAACAAAACGGAAAATATCAAAATGGTAAACATCAAAATGGTAGATAAGAAATGGTCCCTACCAAATAATAAATATCAAAATGGTGAATATCAAAATGAAAAGAGCGGACCCAGCTCCGAGTGGGAAGATCGAAGCAGGGAATGCTCTGTTGCACCACGAAGCGTTGTTGAAATGTGTTCGTCAGAGAAAAAGCCGCTGCAAACTCTTTTCTTCGAAGACGGAGCACACTTGAATAATATTGGAAATCAAATTGAATCAAATCGAAAGATTGCATATGGCTTCGAGTGGAAAAGTCAGAGCGCTAAACGCTGTCACAAAAATGCTAGTACGGCTTTAAAAGCGTGTCGGTCGGTCTCAGCACCTCTGCACCATAGCTCAATACTTCTGTACCATAGCTCAGCACCTATGTACAACAGCTCAACACCTCTGTACCATACCTCAACACCTCTGTACAATAGCTCAGCACGTCCCTACCATAGCTCAGCACCTCTGTACCATAGCTCAGCACCTCTGTGCCATAGCTCAGCATCACCGTACCATAGCTCAGTACCTCTGTGCCATAGCTCAGCACCTCTGTACCATAGCTCAACACCTCTTACAATAGCTCAGCACCTCCGTATCATAGCTAAGCACCTCTGTGCAATAGCTCAGCACCTCCATACCATAGCTCAGCACCTCTGTACAATAGCTCAGCACCTCTGCACAGTACAGACGTCACGAAAGGGAACAGCTCTGTTCACTTCTCGACGGCATCGGAAATTCGTCCACCTTCACGCAAGGGAACCAAGCTATAACAGCTGCCCCTAGAGCAGCTTCTGGATTGGACACCGTAACCTCACCAACCCATACCAGCTGCCCCAAGACCAGCTCCATAGATTAGAGAAACTTACTTCACACTGTTCAGTATAATCGCACGACTCGCCCAGAAGTTTGAACGGGTAGCACGATCCAGATTGTTCAGTGTACTCCTCGTCGCAGACGCAAATCCAAGACGAATCGTGGCACAAGCTTCCTGTGACCGCCATCTGCCAACAGAGCATATTTGACGTCATTTACCAGGTGCTCACACGCTGTGAATGGAGAAAGTGTGACGTCACTTCCCACGTCATCGTTATAAACTGAGTGCATCTCACATCACTTCCCGAGTCGACGTTCTATAAACAGAGCACGTGTCGCCACTCCACGCGTCTATCTTTATAAACGGAGTACATCTTTTCTCTCCTTTCTTCTTTTTTTTTTAAAAAAAGAAAAACCCCCCTCCCTTCGTCTACCATTATGTATAGCCGAAGCACACCTGTATATGCTGAGCACACCCTACCCGCTTCCATCTCCATCTCCGTCTCAGTCTCAGTCTCAGTCTCAGTCTTAGTCTCAGTTTCAGTATCAGTCTCAGTCTCAGTCTCAGTCTCAGTCTCAGTTTCGTCTTATCCCGTACGTCTCCGTCTCCGTCTCCGTCTCCGTCTCCGTCTCCGTCTCCGTCTCCGTCTCCGTCTCAACCTCAGCCGTAGCCTCAATTTCGTCCTCATTCTCATCCTCATCCTCAGTTTCAGTCCCGGTCTGACTCGTCGCCTCCTCTCATTTTCTCTATCTCCTCTTCTGCCTTCCCTCTGCCAATGTCGTTCGGGCTCCACCCGCAGGCAGCTGGCTTACGCTGCACTGGAGGCTGTGATCGCAGGCCTCGCTCAGGTCTTTGAAGGCGAAGCACTCGTCGTCCACTTCCACGTGTTCGCCGTCGCAAACGCACACGTTTCCTTCGCAAATGCTGTTGGAATCCACTGCCTGTAACCACGTCAGGTCAACAGCCGATATCACCTACAGGTGGCAGGCTGGCCAAACACAGCAACAGACACACGTCAGGGGCGTTGCTTTATGAAAATGACTGGGTGCAGGGGGGGCAATCGGCAATGTTGCGCCAGGGTGTTGGAACATCTTTCTTGCGCCACCTGAGGGAAAATATTTTGCAGGGGTTGGGAGGATGCTCTGATCTTCTCCGACTCAACTTCGGGGCACAACAAACCATACGGGAGGGTGGAATTCAACATTGGAGGGAATTGGTGCACGAGATCCTACAGAAGTGCACAACTTGGGGGACACAACCTAGCGTAACGGAGGGGCTCAATTCGGTATTGGAGAGTGTGGGTGCACGAGGTCCTACAGAAGTGCACAAACGACACGCGTGAATATCTGGTGGTGGACAAAAGGTTGCATATAATTTTTGTCGTAGGATACAGTTCGTATGCTTAATGTTCGTCATGCATACAGTATGTATTCTGTAAAGCTTCGAAGGGCAAAAGTTTGCATGGGTTTGCATACAGTTTGCATGACAAAAAGCGCGTCAAGAAAATGTTCTCAACGAAAATGTTCCTACCGAAAATTTTCAAACGAAAACGTTCGTAACGAAGGTGATTGCAATGAAAATGTTCGTAACGAGAATGTTCGTGACGAAAATTCAGCTTACACGTAAACAAAGTTCGTATAAAAAAGTTCGTAGGGAAAAAAATCGTATGGAAAAAGATCGTATGGAAAATGTCTTTATAGGAACAGATTGCTAGCTAGGCTAAATTAGGTTTGGTAGGTTAGGTTAGGTTTATGTAAACCATTGGCAAGGTTACGTTATGTTGCCTGCAATAATATTTTATGTGGCTTGATTCCACGCAAACCATTCGGACACGCGTACCTGCGACGATTATGCGAACTTCTTCTTGGCGAGTTCTTGCATGCACACTTTTGAATACGATCCTTTGAAAATAACGTATATCCATGTGAACTCTATTCATGCGAACTTTTACAATATGAACTTTTGTCAAGACGAATATTTCACATACGAACATTAAGCAAAATTAAGATTATACAATGCAAACATTCATATAGTAAAAACACTACACAATGCGAATATTATATCATACCAACACATTGTGAAATGTATTATCAAACAGCACTGTATGACAATCAAAGGGATGGGCAGAACACCTGGAGAATCCTAAATGGACTGGTTAAAAGGAAAAAACTACATCAAATTTTCTGATGCTTTGGTGGATGACGATAGCAGTGAATATCAGAGGAATTGTATACCAAGTGAATTCAATGATTTCCTTGTCTCTATTGGAGAAAAGCTAGAACGTAAAATTCCATCCCCATAAAAAATCCAACTGAATACACGGCTGAACCTACCTATGACAAGTTTTCTGAAAGTGCAAGTACCAATGAAGCACAAGTAGAATCAACAGTTAAGGACTTGAAATCTGTTGAAGGTGACATACGAGTCAACGCAAAATGATTACTACTTACATATCAAAAGATATTAAAACAGATTGGCCGTCTATTTACTCTTTGTCTGCATAGTGGAAAATGTCCTGATGAATTTAAGGAAGCAGTTGTTGTACCTACATTCAAGACAGGAGAACACGAGAAAATTAATAAATTATATACTTATATCTGAATTATAGACCCATTCTTCGCAAAAAAATTACCAGAAAATACCACCTTCGTATCGATCACTATATTTGGAACTAAATAATGTGCTAAACCCATTTCAGTTGGGCTTCAGAAAAACCATAACACAAGCATGCCAATTATGTAGTTGTAAAATTAAATTACTAAGTCCATTGAATACAGAGGTATTTTACGTGAGCTACATATTGAGGTGAAAAGGGCATGTCACACAGTTAGAACGAATATAGTAGTTACAAAATTGCATTGCATTGGAGTACAGCGTCCCCTCCTCAGGATACTAAAGCCATTCCTTCAAAATATATACCAGCAGAGTAAAGTAAATGTGACCTTATCTGAACCAGAGTTAGCTTCTATGTATGTTCCTGAGGGCTCTATTCTGGGTCCATTATTATTCATCGTACATGTCAACGACTTAGCCAGAATTTCTGAGTAAGCAAACATTTACTTTTTGCTGATGACACGTCTATTCTTGTCACGGCTATATAGATGACGTTTGAACACCCATTAGAATAATGAACACTCCTTGGAATATATGACATAAATATAACACACCTTAGAGTAATGGCGTTGTGCCAGGGCCAACTAAATGGTTTAAAACAAACAAGCTCTCACTGAAGGTCTTAGATAAAAATTAGCAAATATATTCTGAAACTCTTAGTAATGAAATAGATACCATGATTAACTCTGCAAGAGTGACTCGAATAGAGCAAATGAAGTATTTTGATGCAGTGTTGGCGAAAAACTTACTTGGTATGGGCACATACATTATGTTACATCCACTATTGTTAGAAACGTGGGTATTATTTGGATGGCTTTATTAGAAGGGCTTTACTTTATTTCCTTATTACTTACTACTTTCTTACAAGTCTAGAGCTGAAGTTATTATACCACCCATTAATCCTTCCCTATTTAACTTACTGTGAGCTGTGATTTCGGGTAATAATTATCTCATTAGATTAGACAAAATTACAAAATCCCCGGATCATGCATTGCGAATTATGTATTATTGATATTACGTTTATCATACAAGTGAATTATTTATCAAATACAACATTTTGAAGTTCAGTGATGTGGTGCAGGAACAAAATACCACACAAATTTGTTCATCGCACATTGCTACATGCTATGGCTGACTTCTTTCAATATGCAAAAACTAATAATACAAGAATCATTCAACATTTTATTGTACCATTTACGTACATAAAAAATATGTTGTATAATATTGCATACTCTGCACCAAAATCCTGAAACAATATTAAGTGCAAAATATTGCCCAGTATGGAACAGGTGCCCGGAAAAAAAGACAGAACATGACAGAATATGGTTCATATATTTGTCATAGTTGATTTTAAAAATGTGCAAAAATGTGCCTTGCTACGGAGGCACATTTGCAGCAACATTGCAAGTAGTTGCTGTCACAACTAGCAGTGCTTTCAAGTTGTGACAACACACACAAATATGCTGGTGTATAAATGAGTGCTTCTTGTTTTTATTTTCCTGGTGCGGCAGGGTGTCCGTAGGTCTCTATGCATCTGCTATGTATATTCTGCATGAGTACTCCCTATATGAATCTGTTTTCATCATCTATATGCTACCCCTAACACTTTCATTTTGTGACCTTGAGAATGCTGTAGGCGTTACTAGCTTGCTACCTGCCCACAGTTTCCGAGGGCCGCATTTCTTATCACTAATTGGTGGTGGCTTATACGCGAAAAAAAACAAAACAAAAAAGGTTGCATGGTGTATTGGCTGTGTTCACATTCCATGACATGGTGTATTGGCTGTGTTCACATTCCATGACATGGTGTATTGGCTGTGTTCACATTCCATGACATGGTGTATTGGCTGTGTTCACATTCCATGACATGGTGTATTGGCTGTGTTCACATTCCATGACATGGTGTATTGGCTGTGTTCACATTCCATGACATGGTGTATTGGCTGTGTTCACATTCCATGACACCTCTTGTTTTCCTACTGAGGCACGCGTGTGTTGTCTGCCCTGATTAATGGGCAGCTCACCAAGGGAAGCCCCACATTGAAAGACAATATGAATGTGCATGCAGCCAAATAGGATAGGCTGCTGCACCTGATATGGAGACGACAATTATAAAAAGCAAAAACCAAAAACTTTATACGATACAAACATTACACCATACCAACATCATACCACACAAACAAATATTCCAATAGGTCATCGTGATAGGATTTGTTTTTAGTACCAATTATTACGTACGAATGCATTGTAAACAAACCTTACACCATGCGAAGAATTGCGTACGAACAATTATGGACGAACTTTTTCCAAACGGACTTCCATCCGAACTTTCGTCCTAAGACCGCGACCTACACCCACAAAGTAGTTCATTGCCCACTATGGTAACACGTGGATCACAGGTGTGGTGTTGGTATAATCTGGTATGTATAAATCTGGTAAGTATGAATGTGGAAGGTCCAACTGGTAGATACGACTGGTTGTTATGACGTGAAAGAACAAGCCATTGCCGCCATATCACAAAGTAGAGGCCAGTGCAGTGATATTTATCTACAGACAAGAGTGGACGACTGCCATTGAAACCGGTGTGCCAGTTGTGCTTCTCTGGCAACTGGGAGGACGTTGGCGCTACCAAGCATGCAACATAATGCTTAATGTGCGAAAGCTGATTTTGTAATCACAGACGATGGTACAGCAGCTGAATTTCCCGTAATACTACATGCCGTCATAGGTGTAGATGTAAATCATTATTGGTGCTGCATGAAGCCCCCATCGTGTCAATGTTGTCGGTACGCCCATAGACGTGACGTCAGCACCGAGCATTGCTGGTGTCGCAGGTGAACTATTTGTGTGGCAGCTGCTATACCTAGCCTATGGAGGTCTGCACACATGCGTACCGCATCAGTGTTGCCCGAGCGCACCATCCACGAAGCATGTGGTGAGGCCTGCGTGGCAGCGTCTTGGTCCCAGCCCCATGCCCGCTCACCATACGCGTCCCACCACATCACATGAGATTTTCAGCAGGCCAGGACTTCCCACCAGATCACATGAGATCCTCAGCCGGCCAGGCCCTCCCACCAGATCACATGAGATCTTCAGCCGGCCGGGGTACAGTCGGTGACGTGACCGAGTGCTTACAGATAGTGGAAGGCGAACGAATGTCTCATGCATGATTTCATGATTTTAGTAGGTCTCGATCAGGAGGCAAAAGTGCGGTGGCAAACAAGGAATTGTTGTGCCTCACGAGACTTGCCCCTACGTGCCCTCGCCTGACTGCGCCCATGTGTCCCGTTCTCACGAGACTTGGCCCCTCAGTGCCCTCGCCTGACTCCGCCCATGTTCCCCGTTCTCACCTCACACTGTTCGGTTCCGGCGCAGCTTTCACCCGGCGCTCTGAAAGGCAGACAGACGTCCGAGACTGCCACGTACTCCTCCACGCAGACGCACGTGCCGCTTCCTTCGGAACACACGGTGTTGGCATCGGCGCCCTGCAAAATGGAACGTCACAACGTCACAGTGTTACGTCATCACACAAGTCACATCATCACAGTGCTACGGCATCCCACAAGTCACATCGTCCCAGTGCTACGCCATCACACAAGTCACATCGTCACAGTGCTACGGAGTCACACAAATCACATCATCACAGTGCTACGGCATCACACAAGTCACATCGTCACAGTGCTACGGAGTCACACAAATCACATCATCACAGTGCTACGGTATCACACAAGTCACATCGTCCCAGTGCTACGCCATTACACAAGTCACATCGTCACAGTGCTACGGAGTCACACAAATCACATCGTCCCAGCGCTACGGAGTCACACAAATCACATCATCACAGTGCTGCGGTATCACACAAGTCACATCGTCCCAGTGCTACGCCATTACACAAGTCACATCGTCACAGTGCTACGGAGTCACACAAATCACATCATCACAGTGCTACGGCATCACACAAGTCACATCGTCACAGTGCTACGGAGTCACATAAATCACATCATCACAGTGCTACGGCATCACGCAAATCACATCATCACAGTGCTACGGCATCACACACTGCACAATGTTATGCATTACCACCAGCATCACAGTGCTACCTAGTCGCCTACGTCATCATCATCATAACGTTACGCACTGGATGCTGAACGTCACAACATAGCAACGTTACCGTCATGCGCGGTAGCAATATTACAGGCCTCATGACGTCACGTCATAACCACATGCACCTCCGAAAGTGTGTTGTTATATATTTATTTATGTATTTATTTATTTATTTACTATGTCATATGAGTCACAGGTACATGTGCACTTATAGCTGAACAGCAACTGAAAACCCACAGCAGTCGACGCGCCCTAAAGCCAAAATAACTAACTAACTAGCAACTGAAAACAAACCACGGATTGATAATTACCACCTTTTGCAAATTAAACAAAAGCTGGCTTTGTCAAGTAAGCGAAGTAAGCGCATTGGAGACCACATCAGAAATGCTACATCACATAACACACACACAGATTATGCTACATCACATAAATCGTAACATCACTACATCGCACGTCATGGCATCGCCGCATCACATCAATTATGGCATTGCTACATCGCACAAGTCAAGACATCACACACGAATTGTCACAGTGTCACATCACACACACCACTCGTCACAGTGTCACATCACACACGACTCGGCACAGTGTCACATCACACACACCACTCGTCACAGTGCCACATCACACACGACTCGTCACAGTGCCACATCACACACCACTCGTCACAGTGCCACATCACACACCACTCGTCACAGTGTCACATCACACACACCACTCGTCACAGTGCCACATCACACACCACTCGGCACAGTGCCACATCACACACCACTCGTCACAGTGCCACATCACACACGACTCGTCACAGTGCCACATCACACACGACTCGTCACAGTGCCACATCACACACCACTCGTCACAGTGTCACATCACACACCACTCGTCACAGTGTCACATCACACACCACTCGTCACAGTGCCACATCACACACGACTCGTCACAGTGTCACATCACACACCACTCGTCACAGTGTCACATCACACACCACTCGTCACAGTGCCACATCACACACCACTCGTCACAGTGTCACAACACACACCACTCGTCACAGTGTCACATCACACACGACTCGTCACAATGTCACATCACACACGACTCGTCACAGTGTCACATCACACACCACTCGTCACAGTGCCACATCACACACCACTCGTCACAGTGTCACATCACACACCACTCGTCACAGTGCCACATCACACACGACTCGTCACAATGCCACATCACACACGACTCGTCACAGTGCCACATCACACACCACTCGTCACAGTGCCACATCACACACCACTCGTCACAGTGTCACATCACACACCACTCGTCACAGTGCCACATCACACACGACTCGTCACAATGCCACATCACACACGACTCGTCACAGTGCCACATCACACACCACTCGTCACAGTGCCACATCACACACCACTCGTCACAGTGCCACATCACACACGACTCGTCACAGTGCCACAACACACACCACTCGTCACAGTGCCACATCACACACCACTCGTCACAGTGCCACAACACACACCACTCGTCACAGTGCCACATCACACACGACTCGTCACAGTGCCACATCACACACCACTCGTCACAGTGTCACATCACACACGACTCGTCACAGTGCCACATCACACACCACTCGTCACAGTGCCACATCACACACCACTCGTCACAGTGCCACATCACACACACCACTCGTCACAGTGTCACATCACACACCACTCGTCACAGTGCCACATCACACACGACTCGTCACAGTGCCACATCACACACACGACTCGTCACAGTGCCACATCACACACCACTCGTCACAGTGTCACATCACACACGACTCGTCACAGTGTCACATCACACACGACTCGTCACAATGCCACATCACACACCACTCGTCACAGTGTCACATCACACACGACTCGTCACAGTGTCACATCACACACCACTCGTCACAGTGTCACATCACACACCACTCGTCACAGTGTCACATCACACACGACTCGTCACAGTGCCACATCACACACCACTCGTCACAGTGTCACATCACACACGACTCGTCACAGTGTCACATCACACACGACTCGTCACAATGCCACATCACACACGACTCGTCACAGTGCCACATCACACACGACTCGTCACAGTGCCACATCACACACCACTCGTCACAGTGTCACATCACACACGACTCGTCACAGTGTCACATCACACACCACTCGTCACAGTGTCACATCACACACGACTCGTCACAGTGTCACATCACACACGACTCGTCACAATGCCACATCACACACAACTCGTCACAGTGCCACATCACACACCACTCGTCACAGTGTCACATCACACACCACTCGTCACAGTGCCACATCACACACCACTCGTCACAGTGCCACATCACACACCACTCGTCACAGTGCCACATCACACACCACTCGTCACAGTGTCACATCACACACCACTCGTCACAGTGCCACATCACACACGACTCGTCACAGTGCCACATCACACACCACTCGTCACAGTGTCACATCACACACCACTCGTCACAGTGCCACATCACACACGACTCGTCACAGTGCCACATCACACACACAACTCGTCACAGTGCCACATCACACACGACTCGTCACAGTGCCACATCACACACACAACTCGTCACAGTGCCACATCACACACGACTCGTCACAATGCCACATCACACACGACTCGTCACAGTGCCACAACACACACCACTCGTCACAGTGTCACATCACTGTTGTTTACATGTTGCAATGTCACACAGCTCACTGGGCACACCACCACTCACGCAACGCAGTCAACTGGTGTGCTATGCAGTGCCGATGCTCTCTTACACGGAATGGTCGTGAGCAGGCCGAAAGGTCACGCAAAAAGCTGACATCCAACTCACAATCCTCTGGTTGCGAAGGAGCTGCGCTGATCACTGCACCACTGGCCCATGGCTTCCCCGATCATGATGCACGCATTTGTCACCACTATTTCGTGATTTTCCACCACGAAAAGAACAACGGCTTTGAGGGTGGGTAGCAGGAGGTGGTAAAGACAATGGTAAGTGACTGCTTGCATAAATTAACACCGCGTAAATTTTGGAAGTTAAACTTTAGTAAAATTTAAGACATGCTCTACCGTCGAATTACATCTGTGTAGCGCATCAGCCAAATAGACTAGGCACCGTTCTTCACCGCCTCCTTACCACTCACCTCACACTGAAGAGAGTGTAGGCACCCTTCACCCAGTTGCCGAATCGGTAAGCACGCCTCCTCCACTTCGACGTACTCGGGTCCGCATTCGCACGTCTGCTCCTCCACGTCATCTTCGTCTGTGCATATCATCGTCACCTGCCCGGCAGCTCAGTGGTCAAGCTGCATTGCATGCATGCAAGCTGCTGCTGCAAGCATTGCTTAAAGTGGGAGCAAGTTATAGAGACTGCGAAGTTCGAGAAGTAAGCAAAAAGGCGACAACGAGCCTGCATAAGAGCAATGTTCGCAACTACGCTCATGCTCCTGAATCTAGATCATGTTGTCTCGCACAAGCAGAGCACTTACTGCCCACAACCGCACAAACAGATCTAACATTTGGAAGAAACTGGTTGTGATATGGTTAGGGAAAGGACAATATAGCAACAAACGATACATTAAGCCCTTCAAAGTAGCATGATGAACGTATGGTTGGATAGGTTGTAGGCTCCTTGTTGTCGATGTCTGTTCTGCGTGCCAGCTCTGTGTTGTACCATTCAGGGTAGCACGATAGGCACGTGGCTGGATAGGTTGCAGGCTCCTTGTTGTGGATGTCTGTTCTGTGGGTGATGCTCTGTGCTGCGCCATTCAGAGCATCACGAAGAGCGTATGGCTGGATAGGTTGCAGGCTCATCATTGTGGATGTCTGTTCTGCGTGTCTGCTCTCCGTTGTACCATTCAGGGTAGCACGATTCAGTGTAACACGTATGCAACACGTAAGTAACAAGTAAGTAGCACGTAAGTAACACGTACCTACCTACGTTTCTGCGTGAACAACGAGGCGTGCGGCTGGATAGGCTGTTTGCTGTTTGTTGTGGATGCCTGCTCTCAGTTCCAGGATTGTACGTTGTGATTCTGCGGCCTGTTTTCACCCGGTGCTCATGCTCGTCTGTCGTTATCTTTTTCGAGGGTCGGACCCTTTGACCCTTTCGAGGGTCGGACCCTTTGACACTGAGCCCCACATCGCTCTGGGTGACCTATATAGTAAACATGGTAGACATTAGGAATAGATGGTAGTAGATAGCAGTAGAAGACATCGTAAATACAATCACCTTAGGCGCCACAAGTGCCACTTAAGCGCCACAAGCGCCACTTGACTTCCTCCCGCATCAAACACAGGAGCAAGGTGTACCTGATGTACTTGTGTGTTCTGTAACGGAGACTGTGACGTGGCTTAGCGGGACTGGCGCAGTGTGACGTAGCAGGTTCGATGCAGTATGACGTAGCAAGTTCGATGCAGTGTGGCGGGACAGAGTTCGTGCAGTGTGGAGTACGCGATGCGGTGCGAATGTTATACCGGAGATTGTGAAGTGGTGTTGCAGAGATGGCGTGTCATGACGTAGCAGGTCTTGTGCAGTGTTGTGTAGCAGTTCTTGTCCAGCGTGGTGTAGCAGGTCTTGTCCAGCGTGGTGCAGCAGGTCTTGTCCAGCGTGGTGTAGCAGGTCTTGTCCAGCGTGGTGCAGCAGGTCTTGTTCAGCGTGGTGTAGCAGTTCTTCTCCAGCGTGGTGTAGCAGGTCTTGTTCAGCGTGGTGCAGCAGGTCTTCTCCAGCGTGGTGTAGCAGGTCTTGTTCAGCGTGGTGCAGCAGGTCTTCTCCAGCGTGGTGTAGCAGGTCTTGTTCAGCGTGGTACAGCAGGGTTGGTGTAGAACAGCTCGGATGGTGTGCTATGGTGTGCCTGACACTGTCGAGTGGCATTGCAGGGATGGTGTGGTGTGGTGTAGTGCAGCAGACCTGGTGTAGTGTGGTGCAGCTCGGATGGAGCACTGTGGCTTACCTGACACTGTGGAGTGGTGTAGCAGGGCTGGTGTAGGCTCACAGTGGGGAGACAGACTTTGACGGCCGCCTCCCAGTGTTGGTCCTTGCACTGACAGGTGTAGGTGTCGGTTGCGCACTGCACGTTGAAGATGGTCTTTTCACAGTCGTGATCGAACCAGCACCGGTCGCCAATTACCGGATCTGAAATTAGGGACGTCAGGGATCAGGGATCAGGGATGTTGGCCGTGGTAGCCAGGGACAGCGATCCGTGGGAGCAAGGAGCGTCGATCTATCGGAACAAGGAGCATTAATCTATGTGATCCAGGAGAATCTGATCCATGGGAGCCAGGAGCATCGATCCATGGGATCCAAGAACATCGGACAATGAGGACCAGGAGCGTGGATCCGTGGGATTCAGCAGCTTTCGATCGTGCCAACCAAGGTCAAAGGAGGTCACAGAACTCAGTGATGCCGAGCCTCGGAAGCTTATGTTGGGCGGTGGGAGCAATGCATAATGCACATGGTTACATACATGTTCGGTACGTGTTGCTTACGTGTTACTTACGTGTGACTTACCTGTTACTTACGTGTTGCATACGTGCCACTTACGGGTTACATATGTGTTACTTACGTGTTGCGCACATGTTACGCACGTGTTAGGTACGTGTTGCGTATGTGTTACACATGTACTACGTACGTATTGCGTACATGTTACTTAGGTGTTGCGAACGTGCTACGTACGTACATTCGCTAACCTGCATCAACAAAAGCAGAACTAGGAAATTCACTTCACCGGCATTGAATTCGGGTCTCTGAAACACTAGCCAGCCACGCTGACATCGAGTTTCAGGGGCAGACCGCAGTTACCGGAAACAGAAAACAGTTACCGGAAACAGGAAACAGTTACTGGAAACAGGAAACTGTTACGGGAAACATGAAACAGTTACCGGAAACATGAAAAAGTTACCGGAAACAGGAAACAGTTGCGAGAATCAGGCCGTAGTTACTGGAATCAGGCCACAGGTACGGAACAGACCGCAGTTACCGGAAACAGGAAACAGCTACCGGAAACAGGCCGTAGATAGCGGAAACAGGCCGCAGCAACGGGGACAGACCGCAGTCACGGTGTCCGTGAGCGAAGGCCGTAGTCAATGGTTCCCAGTGCCCATTGCGTGGGAATGCCTACAGAAACGGCTTCCTTTGAACAAGTGTGTGCAAGGATAAACATGGTGTAGGGTCGTACGTCAGGATAAATATGGTGTAGGGTCGTACGTCAGGATACATATGGTGTAGGATCGTAAGTTGCGATAAATATGGTGTAGAGTCGTACGTCAGGATAATATGGTGTAAGGTCGTACGAGAGGACAAATATGGTGTAGGGTCGTAAGCCAGGATACGTATGGTGTGGAGTCGTACGTCAGGATAAATATGATGTAGGGTCGTACGTCAGGATAATTGTGGTGACGAAATTCTATTTTAAGGGGACAGGACAGGGGTCGCCTAATACCATGGTGGGATAAAATATTGGAGCTTCTGCGTCACGAACACGGGAGTAGACTAGGGCAGGAGGGGTCGCCCAGGTAAGCTTCTGCGTCACGAACACGGGAGTAGACTAGGACAGGAGGGGTCGCCCAGGTAAGCTTCTGCGTCACGTACACGGGAGTAGACTAGGGCGGGAGGGTTCGCCCCGGTGAACTTCTGCGTCACGTACACGCGAGTAGACTAGGGCAGGAGGGGCCGCCTAGGTAAGTTTCTGCGTCACGTACACGAGAGTATATGCAAGTAGATACACACACGCACAGGTTATGCATAAGCCAATCCCAGCTGCAAAAGCTGCTTTCATAAGCATGCCAAATTATATCTTTAAAATATGGACGTCCATGTGCGTCCCCGTGCAAAAGTTATGTTCTTCGCACTTAGAGACGTGGTTGTGTTTTTATGAACCCCTGTGCATATATGGAGAAGAGACAGACACTGAGAGAGAGAGAGAGAGAGAGAGAGAGAGAGAGAGAGAGAGAGAGAGAGAGAGAGAGAGAGAGCGAGAGCGAGAGCGAGAGCGAGAGCGAGAGCGAGAGCGAGAGCGAGAGCGAGAGCGAGAGCGAGAGCGAGGCGAGAGCGAGGCGAGAGCGAGGCGAGGCGAGCGAGAGCGAGAGCGAGAGCGAGAGCGAGGCGAGGCGAGAGCGAGAGCGAGAGCGAGAGCGAGAGCGAGAGCGAGAGCGAGAGAGAGGAGAGAGAGAGAGAGAGAGAGAGAGAGAGAGAGAGAGAGAGAGAGAGAGAGAGAGAGAGAGAGAGAGAGAGAGAGAGAGAGAGAGAGAGAGAGAGCGCGCTCACAGGGAGATAATTAGATGGTTGACGCAGATCGTCATGACATACCCGCTCATAGTAGTCTTTGAACTTACCAGGAGAGCTAATATCTGAATTGCACAACTTACCACAAATCGGCCTCATGTAGTTGCAGTCGTCTGTGGCTCCCTCGACGTAGCAGGGCTGTAACGATTCGCACATTGATGGGCATTGGCCAGTTGTGGAGCAGTAGGGAGATACACTCGGTTTCGGTGGGATGGTCGGGGGTACCCTTAACATGGCTGGCTCACTAGGAACGTAGGCTGTGACGCTGCACACCAAAAATTACTGGTAGGCTGCGCCATTTCACAGTTATGAGTTGCGTGACAGTCTACCAGCTTCGCCACCGGCCAGTGTCCGAGCCATAGGATTCGCGTGTGTGGTCGTCACGCGACCATTTGCCCTGCAGCCATGCAGTGGTAAACACGGGTCTTCCCTGTTCCCGCCTTGCATTCCTCTGTCGGCAAAACAACATTGGCAGTTAAACGAGTAGGTTACTGGACTTCTGTCGATAAGCAACAATTGATAGCTGCGGATTTCTGACTCCAGCAAAAGGTTGGAAAAAGCTCAGTTGCAAAGATGTAGCGAAAGGAGATGGTAGGTTTATGATGTCAATGAAGTATTCTCTGGCCCCAAAATAATACTAGAATGTCCAACATTTATACGTTTTAGAAATGTAGTTCGAACTCTTGCTGAGGTGGCTTTATGAACCAGGATCCAATTGCTAAGAAGAGATGGTTTCGTGAACCCTGGCCATGATTCCATGAATTACAGTTTTACAGTCTAAATTTGGCAAAGGGCTTCACGTGCCGTCAATACACCGACACGGCGACCCCGGCAGCTCGCTCTCGACCTCATCGTGCCAATTGCCCTCCCAGCCGGGGACTAAAAGCGAGCACGCGAAGAGACTCGAACCCAGCATTGCCAGGATAGCGGAGACGGGTGCACGACAGCGCTCCAGCCAACTAAGCTACCGAGGCGGCAAGTCACAGGGAGGCACTTGCTTGCTTAATTCAGATTCATTGACAAGTCAATTAGTTACTTGATTAAATTGCCTCTACTTCATTGAGAATCATATGTTTTAGGGCGCAAGGAATGTGTTGCATGATATCATAATATTTATTGCATATGTTGTGCACTGTACTGCAAGCGACATATTCAGAATTATGTGGGGATAAAGTATTTCTTCACGCAGACACCATCCAACTATTTTAACGTGCAAAAATTTTACTTTATATGAAGCAATATTTCTGGCACTCTTCCCGAACTCTTGCTGGGGTGGCTTTATGGACCAGGATCCAATTGCTAAGCAGAGCTTGTTGTGTGAATCCTGACCTCACCACCCGATCCAAGAATTACAGTTCTACAGTATAAATTTTGCAAAATGCTTCACGTGCTGGCAATACACCGACACGGTCACCCCGGTAGCTCGTTATCGACCTCATCGTCCCAGTTGACAACTGGCCCTCCGAGCCGGGGGCTAAAAAGCAGCGCGTGAAGAGACTCGAGCCTTGTCTTGCCAGGGCAGGAGAGACCAGTGCAGGACAGCGTTCAATCCAACTGAGCTATCGGGGCGGAAAACCCCGAGGCGCCACTTGCTTGCTTTATTCAGATTCGTTGACAAATCGATGAATTACTTGTTTAAATTACACCTGTTTCCTGGCTTGTTGAGCGCACGGCATGTGTTGTATGATATATTTTAATTTATTGCATATATTGTGAGCTGTATTGCAAGCGACATTTTCAGATATCTGTACGGCCACAATATTGCTTCAAGATGATACCATCAAAATATTTAATGAAGTTTTTAGATCCGATATATTCTTCAGCACCAAATGTATGCGGGCCGTCCGTCATTCTTGGTGTGAAACCACCTTTAATTTTTTAATTTTAATTTAATTTAACTTTAATCGGCCTGATATCGGTTCCACCACTTCGCCACCGTCTCTGCGTTCCTCCCAATTCTTCTGGCGCATTCACCGTTACTAAACCCTAATTCCTTGAAGTTGACTAACTTTCCTTTTTAAAATAAGTTAAGTGGTAGCTCATATCTGCACGATCCAATGTTGTCGGTCCAACTGAGGTACAAAGGCAGGAACGGTACTTACCTGCATGTTCTCTAAAAAGCTGGAGGGCAAATAGTCACGTGATCACCGCAGAGGCGAATACCCATCTATGGACACCGGATTAGTAACTGTTAAGTAACTGTTAAGTAACTGTTAAGCGGTGCACGATGCGGATAAATAAGAAGAACGGACGACCCGGTTACATTTCGTGCTGAAGCAATATAAACTAAACATGGATTATGGTAAACTAATTAGATGGCATCCGTTTGAAGACATATTTTATTTGCGCATAGATAATCTGAATATGTCGCTTACAATATAGCGTACAATATATAAAATAAATAATTCATATCATGCAACATATGCCGCATGCTCAACAACGCGTGAATATCAATGAAACATATGTGATGTAAGCAAGTAGTTAATCGATTCATCAATGAATCTGAATTAAGCAAGCAAGTGCCGCCTTGGGATCCGCCGCCCCGGTAGCTCAGTTGGCTTGGGCACTGGCCTGCGCTGGTCTCTCCTGTCCTAGAAAGGCTGGGTTCGCGCCGCTTCACGCGCTTGCTTTTAGCCACTGGCTAGGAGGGTCAATTGGCAACTGGCACGATAATGTGGAAAAGCGAGCTTCCGGGGTGGCCGTGTGAATGCATTAGCGGCACGTGAAGCGTTTTGCCAAATATATACTGTAGAACTGCAATCAATGGATCGGGTGATGCGGCCAGGGCTCAAGCAAGGTCTGTTTAGCAATTGGATCCTGGTTTATAAAGCCACCCCAGCAAGAATTTGAACTAGAGTTCTAAAAAGTGTAAAAGTTACAAATTATGTTATTATTCTAGGGTAGGAGAATCTTCCGTTGACATCATAAAATTCCCCTCTCCTTTCGCTACATCATTTCCAACCGAGCTCCTTCCAACACTTTCAGCTCATTCTGTGTTGCCGAAGTCCGAAATCCACAGCGATCAAACGCTGCTTGTCCACAGAGGTCGAGCGGTGGACCGCTCGCTGAACTGCCAATGTTGTTTGGCCGACTGAGGAATGCAAGGCGGGAACAGCGTAGACCCGTGTTTCTCACTGCATGGCTGCAGGGCAAATGAACACCCGACGACCGCACAAGCGAATACCTACGGCTGACCAGTGGTGAAACTTGTGGGCTGTCACGCAACGCATAACTGTGAAGCGGCGCAGTCTACCAATAATTATTAGTGTGGAGCAGCACAGCCTACGTTCCTAGGGGCCAGCCATAGTTAAGATACGAGATACGAGGGAGGTATGTAGATCCATGTGTCAGATGTTGAGAGACACGGATGAAGTATGGAGGGACATGGCTGCTGTATGGAGAAGCACGGATGAGGTATGGACGGACATGGGTGTGGCATGGAGTGACATGGGTGAGGTATGGAGAGACATGGGTGATGCATGGAAAGACATGGGTGAGGTATGGCGAGACGTTGGTGAGGTATGGCGAGAGACGGAGAGGTGGTGGTGCGACAAGTACCATGGGGATTGGGTTAGCATGTGTGGACACTGTCAGAACGAGGAGAACGTGGAGTGTGGGATGAAGTGAATGGTCATTGATGCGGTGTTAAGGACTGTCGGATAGCTTCGAGGGATATGGGAAGATTATCTTGGTGAGGAATAATCTCTTGTGATGGGGAACCTGAACGCCCATAGATGGCAGCACGTCACGCACCTGATTTGTGGTCAGATTTCAAAGTTAGTTTGGATAAAACAGGATTAGTAGTGGTTGGAAATGCGAAGCATTCTTCACGGATTGCGTCATTGTTTAGTTGATTTATCTTTAGTCATGCATCACCACTGCATCGATATTTCTTCATGGCTCGGACACACCGATCTTCGAAAGCCGCGAATGAAACGACGGAAACATCTGCATAGGACTCCCATGTGTTAGTTAGTTAGTTATTTGGGCTTTAGGGCGCTTCGACCAGTTTTGATCATTCGCGCCCATGGACTCCCATGTGTGATGGCGTCGCTGTTTCGGCTGGCCAGCTACAAAGAATGAATGCTCTCACAAGGGCTTACTCGAACGGCTTGAATTATGGCTTCAACGTCCATGTAATATGGAATGCTACTGCACATGACACTGTCAGCACCAGTCCTGAAGGGGGGGGGAGAAAGAACAGCTTAATGTCATGTCGCCGTTCAGAGTTGATGTTGGATGGAAGAGAGGTGCAAGTTATGTGCCCTGTTGACAAGAGTTTCGCCGTTTTCAGCGGCAGCGATTTTGCCATGTCGCTCAACCTACCGAGCAGCGAATGGTTCATCTCGGATGCCCCCCGAAATGGAGGCTGCACTCATAGGTGGATTTTCTTAACTATTTGGAGGAGGGGACTAGAGCCCTTCCAATATTCCCTCTCAACAATGTTCAGTTTCAGCATGATACTCGATGGCGGTGTGCCTCGAATATTCCTCTGCCCACCGAATAATGTCAAGGTTCTGCGATGGTGAGTCCCCTCCAAGCTACCACGGGTTCCCAATTATTTAAAGTCTCAACATTATACTCGATGGGGACGCTCTTCCAATATTCCCCCGTTCCTTCAATCATCTTAAGGTTCATTATGACATCCGATCGGGAAGCTCCTCGAAAGTGTTTTCCTGCCGCCAATTTTAACATCGTGAATCCACTCAATGTGCTTTTTTTTGCTCTAAGGGTCTCCGTTGATGCCATTTGATACAGGTTCCGACAATCCGCAGAATGTCGTAAAACACCGAGCTGATGTGAGAAGTCAGTGGCGGAGGCAGCGTCTCGAGTTTCAAGGTAGTTCCTCCTGGGTAACTGACCTGCCATGTAGACCATGTAGACTAACTGACCTGCCATGTGTTGCTGTTCACGAGTATGGGTATGATATGATGTATATATGAGCATAGGTAGATATGTATATATGAGTTCAGGTATATATGATACACTATAGCTAGCGGATGGGGTGGTTGGAAGCGAAGCCGACCGGCTAACATACTAAGCCAAGTGGAAACGTACTGTAATTAAGTGAACACATTCATGCAAGAAAGACTCAACAAAAGAACCATCCAAGTATGCCCGTGTTCACACAATTCCAATTTAAACTTCCTTGGATACGTGCCCAGAATAATCAAAGCATATGAGAAACCACCAAATCAGCAATTCACGGACGCAACTAGCATGAGCGTCAAACCTCCAAGCACAAGCGCTTACTCCACCGCTCAACCATGATCTTTGGCTTCCCCCACATGCAAATCATGGCCACCTCAGCACGACCCTGTCACTAGGGCGTCTGACACAGGAAATATATCCGGTGCCGGTGAGATACAGCCGAGGAGACGACTCGTATTTGACAAATGTTTGAAGGTAAGACAAAGGTAGGACAAAGGTTTGAAGGGCATGGCTCCATGGCAAAAACAGTTGGGATACGACCAGATGCAGTTGAAATACAACCATTTTCAGGTGAGGTGCAGCTTAGATGCAATCAGATAGAGTTGGGGTACAGCTAGGATGCAATTGTCATAGAGCTGAGACAGCGCTGATATGGAGACATAGTGAGATATAAGCTGAGCTAGAACCAGATGCAACTGCGACACAACCCGATTGAGTTGAGGTACAGCTGAAACACAATTGGGATAGGGTTGAGGGAAAGCTGAGAGCCACAGTGAGATGCAGCTGGCATATAGCTGGTGAGCAGCTCACGCACTAATGAGGATGTCGGCGTGACTCAGAGCGGAGCGTCCGGATAGAAGATGACGACACGATATCTGCTGGTGCGACACGATATCTGCTGGTGCGACATGATACCTGCTGGTGCACACTACACCTGACATGTCCCGAACTGGCAGCAGCTGGTGTGACACCAAACCTGCTGGTGCGACTCCATACCTTACATGTTCTGAACTGGCATCAGCTGATGCGACACCATATCTGGCATGTACTGGACTGGAAGTAGCTGGTGCGACACCGTACCTTACATGTTCTGGACTGGCCGCAGCTGGTGCGATATC
This sequence comes from Ashinkailepas kermadecensis, assembly GCA_034440615.1. NCBI lineage: Eukaryota > Metazoa > Arthropoda > Thecostraca > Neolepadidae > Ashinkailepas > Ashinkailepas kermadecensis. The sequence continues at coordinate 222,862 of JAOTOM010004870.1, forward strand.
ATGGCTGGTGGTGCGACACTGTTTTGAGACGGCGACACCGTACCTGGCACGTTGCGCTGTGGCAGTAGCTGGTGCGACACCGTACCTGGCACGTTCCGCTGAGGCAGTAGCTGGTGCGACACAGTACCTGGCACGTTGCGCTGTGGCAGTAGCTGGTGCGACACCGTACCTGGCACGTTCCGCTGAGGAAGTAGCTGGTGCGACACCGTACCTGGCACGGTCCGCTGAGGCAGTAGCTGGTGCGACACCGTACCTGGCACGTTCCGCTGAGGCAGTAGCTGGTGCGACACCGTACCTGGCACGTTCCGCTGAGGAAGTAGCTGGTGCGACACCGTACCTGGCACGTTCCGCTGAGGAAGTAGCTGGTGCGACACCGTACCTGGCACGTTCCGCTGAGGCAGTAGCTGGTGCGACACCGTACCTGGCACGTTCCGCTGAGGCAGTAGCTGGTGCGACACCGTACCTGGCACGTTCCGCTGAGGCAGTAGCTGGTGCGACACCGTACCTGGGACGTTCCGCTGTGACAGTAGCTGGTGCGACACCGTACCTGGCATTTTCCGCTCAGGCAGTAGTTGGAGCTGCAGTGGTCGTCGGTGCAGCAGTAGCAGGTGTCGTCACGCTTCGGCTGGCCGGGGCAGTATTTCACCTGCGGACGGCAGGTGGGCCGTCAGCGCCACCAGGCGCCACTCTGGCCGCTGGGCCAGCGCGGACAGGGGCCCCCCTACGGGACCCCTGTTGTCGGGCTCAGGTCGTGGGAGATGGAGGGCCATGGGTGAGGTATGGAGTGACATTGGTGAGGTATGGAGGGCCATGGGTGAGGTATGGAGTGACATGGTGAGGTATGGATGGACATGCGTGAGATATTGGGCGACATGGGTTAAGTATGTAGAGACTTGGGTGAGGTATGGAGAGACATGGACGATGCATGTGGAAGCACGGGTTAGGTTTGGAGGGACATGGTTGGGGTGTGGAGTTACATGGGTGAGGTATTGAGGGACATAGCTGAGGTATGCAGAGACATGGGTGATGCAATGAGAGACATGGGTTAGATATGGAGACACATGGGTGAGGAATGTAGAGACATGGGTGAGGTATGTAGATACTTAGGCATTTCGCACACCACTCAACGACAGGAAGCCCGTCGCAGCTGCGCTCTCTTGGCAGCCCTCGAAGGCATGCACTTCATCGCATCGAATTATCGAAAAAGCGCAGGATTGTCAAGAACAGGTAGAGCCGGTTGTCACATTTCGGTTCAGCGCATGCGAACTCTGGATGCGTGCATGATGTTTTGGCAGATAAGTGATAATTATAAGTGATCAGATAAGTGATAATTCTGTCCGCAATTTCGGCGATTGTTTACGGGCATTCAAAAGAGTAGCGATCCGCTTCAGCCGAAATTGGCCGAACTATTGCCGAAGTCCGGATCATCTGCCGACGACTATGTACGCATCCGAAACTCAAATGCACTACGTAGTGCATTTCACGACACTTTGTCGACGACGACGCTTCCCCGTACGGTGATTCGTGGGCCTGGCATCCACGTGGTGACACCGTCCTTTCGCCCACACAGCCGGTCAGCTTTCGCCCACACAGCCGGTCAGCTTTCGCCCACACAGCCGGTCAGCTTACGCCCACATAGTCGGTCAGCGTTCGCCCATACAGCCGGACAGCTTTCGCCCACACAGCCGGTCAGCTTTCGCCCATACAGCCGGTCAGCTTACGCCCACATAGCCGGTCATCGTTCGCCCATACAGCCGGACAGCTTTCGCCCACACAGCCGGTCAGCTTTCGCCCATACAGCCGAGCAGCTTTCGCCCATACAGCCGGTCAGCTTTCGCCCACACAGCCGGTCAGCTTTCGCCCATACAGCCGGTCAGCTTTCGCCCATACAGCCGGTCAGCACTGTCGTCCATCGAACGGACACATAGTGTGCCACAGCATGTCAACACATATCTGCACATATCAGTACATATCAACACATATCAGCACATATCAGCACATATCATCATATAGCAGTACATGTCAGCATATATCAGTACATATCAGTACATATCAGTACATATCAACACATATCAGCACATATCAGCACATATCAGCACATATCATCATATATCAGTACTTGTCAGCATATATCAGTACATATCAGTACATATCAGTACATATCAGTACATATCAGTACATATCAGCACATATCAGCATATATCAGTACATATCAGTACATATCAGTACATATCAGTACATATCAGTACATATCAGTACATATCAGCACATATCAGCATATATCACCACATATCTGCACATATCAGTACATATCAACACATATCAGCACATATCAACACATATCATCACATATCAGTACATATCAACACAGATCAACACATATCAGCACATATCAGCACATATCAGTACATATTAACACATATCAGTACATATCAGCACATATCAGCACATATCAGCACATATCAGCACATATCAGTACATATCAACACATATCAGCACATATCAGCACATATCAGCACATATCAGTACATGTCAGCATATATAAGCACATATCAGCACATATCTGCACATATCAACACATATCAACACATATCAACACATATCAGCACATATCTGCACATATCAGTACATATCAGCATATATCAGTACATATCAGCACATATCTGCACATATCAGTACATATCAGCACATATCAGTACATATCAGTACATATCAGTACATATCAGCACATATCAGTACATATCAGTACATATCAGTACATATCAACACATATCAGCACATATCAGTACATATCAAAACACATCAGCACATATCTGTACATATCTGCACATATCAGTACATATCAACACATATCAGTACATATCAGCACATATCAGCAGATATCAGTACATGTCAGCATATATCAGTACATATCAGTACATTTCAGCACATATCAGTACATGTCAGTATATATCAGTACATACCAGTACATATCAGCACATATCAGTACATGTCAGTATATATCAGTGCATAGTAGTACTCATCAGCACATATAAGTACATATCAGCATATATCAGCATATATCAGCACATATAATTACATAGCAATACATATCAGTAAATATCGGTAAATATCAGCATACATCAGCACATATCAGCACGTATCAGTAAACATCAGCATATACCAGCACATTTGCGCTCATATCAGTACGAATCAACACATATCAGCACATATCAGATGGAGCGGAGCATATTGCAACATGCCGACACATATACAGCAAACTAGAACACCAGAACATACAGCAGCATGCAGCAAAACGTATTAGGCGATGCAGAACAGGTCAAATATCAAAATATCAACAACAAGAGTATGAAGCGGAACATACCGACGGATCATATCGCAACATGAAATCGTACATCGCCGGAACATATAGCAGCATGAAGTCATACACCATCGGAGTATATCATAACATGAAGTCATACACCAACGGAGCATTTTATAGCATGAAGCCGAATACCGACGGAACATATCACAACATGAAGCCACTGCATGACTTAGCACGGAACGTATCACAACATGACAAAGCATGTGTGAAGGAACGGTACAACAGGACTCGGACCCAGCTTCATGGAAGTTTGGCGAGTGACCAGCGAGGTTCAAATTTCGAAGCGCCTCAAAATGCTCCCTGATACACAATAGAACAATTGCAAGCAAGTGCAATGACTGCAATAGCCGGATTTTATGGTCTGGGACATTGTCCTGTGGGTTTAGAACGCCTCAATAATATATTATGTTTCCTTTACGGTACATGAACCGTACGGTTCCTCTACGGTACGGTTCCTCTACGGTAAATGAACGAAGTGTTCAGCACACCAAATTCTCGCTTTCCAGGCAGCAAGTTGCTATCAAAGTCACATCAATAATTATATATTTTTAAGAAACATATGTTGGAGGCGAAGCTGTATGCAGGCCCTGTATATTGAAACACACCATTCTCAGAGAACGATGCCTCATAAGTGTGCCTATTCGTGTTTCTTATGAGATCAATTTCATCCCAAATATCCAGTAATTTTATTGTTATATCTTAATGCTGAGAGCAATTTATTCAATAACTTTTGTCTACACCAGCCATTCAGTCTAGAGTTTATGGACTCTTCACAAGGCCCTGGGCATCTCATCCCTGGCTATCCTCGGTGTAAATCCTGGGTAATTATCCGGGGTAAATCCTGACTCAGTGTAAGCCGAGAAAACATATTTTCTGAACACATAGACGCGCGAAAATTTTCGAACTACAGGCACGGGACATTTCCGTGTGGCCAAAAATCAGTCGGTGTTCGCTTTCTTCTACTAGGTGCATAGCCCGGTCCGTACAGCAGTTCTTCCAGGTTCAAGAAGCCAATATTCGGCGGGCCATTCTCCTGCTCTAACGAAATCGACCCTCATCCCAGCACTGCGCGTTGTGGGGCTTCAATGTCTCAATGATGAACATCATCTGGAGCGACCCTTTGAGAAACTGCTTCCTGGGCTTTCGGGTCTCCTCGTGGCTACGTCGTCAAATAGTCATTAAAAGGGGAGACAATTAATAAGGTTGTACAACTTAAAAGACACAAGCAGTGAAGAAGTCGGTAATTCAACATAGTAAAAAAACGGCCAGGTGGGAGACTGTAACACACCGCAATAGAAACCTTCACAATTCTCACCCAACTTCCCTCCGCATTACCACCGCCCGTTAATATCAGCCACTATCCAGATGGTCGACTATACCGGGCGCCGATCTCGATTCAGCTCCGATCGCGACTTTCATGTGTTCAGACATGTTTTTTTATTACCAGCAGCTTCCTTCTCCGAAACTGAGTCTCCTCTTGCCAGAATCTCCACGTCGTTCCAGCGGATGTCGTGCCGAGTATCGCCGAGTAGCCGAGTATCGCCGAGTATCGCCGAATATCGCCGAGTATCGCCGAGTATCGCCGAGTAGCGTGTTCGGCGACTGCGGACTTCTCTGGCTGGGCCTTGGAGAGGGAGTTCCGGTGCTCCTTCAGGCGCTTGCTCAGCGTCCGACCACTCCGACCACTCCGACCACTCCGACCACTCCGACCACTCCGACCACTCCGACCACTCAGACCACTCCGACCACTCCGACCACTCAGACCACTCCGACCACTCCGACCACTCCGACCACTCCACCAGTTTACGTTGCGTTGCACTCGCATGTCGGTCGGTAGGTGGTCCCCGAGCTCGGCCCCCAATCTCTTCGATCTTTGAGACGCCTCCGATATCTTCGGTCTTTGAGACCCTCAACGTCCCAAAGGCCGAACAGATCGACGGCAGAGTTCGAGGAGTTGAGACGTGAACAAAGGAAAAAATATTCCTGATGCTCAAAGGAAAATGGATTTGGACACACTGGATCAGGGAGTTGTACGAAATATCATAAAAATCTGTATTTTGAATCGTTGCAGGACGGGTGATCATAATTGCATTTCTGCAAAGGAAAATCGGAAACCAATGGAATATCTGCCGAGTTAAAAACAACTCCATACGCGTACAGAACCTCGTGGATAGAGTTCAGACCCTCGTATATACGAGTTCAGACACTCATACATACGAGTACAGACTCTCGTACATACGGAGCAGACCCTCGTACATACGAATACAGACCTTGTATATACGAGTGCAGACATTCGCCTATGCGAGTGCAGACCTTCATATATACGAGTACAGACCATCGTACATACGAATACGGACCCTCATGCATATGAGTACCGACTCTCGTACATACGGAACAGACCATCGTACATACCAATACAGACTCTCGCACATACGAGTACAGACCTTCGTGCATGCGAACACAGACCCTCGTACACCAGGCAACGTCTCAGCCCACTGAGTCATTACACGTTTTTATCAAAGCATTCCGCAAAGTTATTATACATTTCACGCGCTTTTTGGATGAGATAGCTCAGTCGCCGGGGAATTAGACCCGATCGCAAGGTCGGGCCGTGAGTTCGAATCTCACAACAGGCGTGATTACCGAGGCCACGCGCAGCCAACGGCGTGAGAGGTTGGCGGCGCTGCGTGACCCAGCAGCCGAATGCGTCGTGAACAGCCGAGGTTCTGCTTGCGCTTCACACTCGACGCGGCACGGCGCGCTGCGTGGGATCTCACCTTGCAGACAGAGTTCATGCAAATCTTGGAGGCGCAGTCCACATTTTTGGTGCAATCGCAGTCGTCTGGACGACCCCAGGGCATCCAACACCCGACAACACGAGTGGACACACCCTGTAGAGGGCCTGCCGGCTCGTAGACCTGAGCGCTCTCCACTGCGGACGTCAGGAGTGCGGCGACGACGCCCAGAACGGCGACTCGGCAGGACGACATTGTGCCGTCGGTGCGGCTGTGCCCACGGTGCCGGGAGGGTCGCTGTGTGGCGCACAGGCTGCCCGGGGGTCGGGCTTTATAGGGTCCGAATCGCCCGGCTGGCAGCTGGCGTGCGGCGGCTGAGTTGTTCTCCGATGCCAGCTGTGTGCCCAACGCGCCCGATGTCACAACTATTGCACGGAATTTCTCACAGGTGAATGGCGTGCGTACCGTTCGGTTAGAGGCGATGATAGATGGATGGCCAGCGTAGGCGCAGCGACATCAGATCGCCCGAATGCATACATCCCGGCTAGTCTGACGGCTAGTCTGACGGGTAGTCTCTGAACCATCTGTGATCTGGTATGGGTTCGAATCCCTCCAGGCGCTCGTTTTTTTGGTTCTCTGCGTCCAGTTGACGGCTGAAGTGTATGTCGGTGTGTCGGCCACTGGGTATTGCGACGACGCCGAGCGCCGGTCGAAGCTAAGCTACCCGTTGACTCGAGTCGGGTCGGTGAAGCTTTATTGCGTGGCCAGGTGATGAGCTCAGCGTCCTACTACGCTGAGGATGAACCATGATTTTGCGAAAACCACCCGAAGAAACAATTGAATTCGTCTGGAAAAATAGTGTGGAAAGGATAACTTGGCATGAGTCTAAGGTAGCAGCCGCATGTGGCCGGTAATACCGACTTGTCACGTGTCGCATATGAACTATTCAAGTGCATCTTCCCCTGCTTCCGGCATTGCCTTCGCCTTGCCGTTGGTAACCAAGCTCGCACAAACGGCCCGCAGCGCCCTCGGCCCACCTGGTGGACAAGTCTGGAACTACAAGTAAGCGATTCGCTTGCGGACGGAATCGTCCTGTCATTTGTGGTGAGTGGTTCTCAATTGTCTCCCATATTCATACCTTCATACCATTGGTTCACTGCTGATACATGTTATTAGAGATGAGGATATTCTGCATCGAAACAGCTCTGTATAATTTTATTGGAAAACAAATGTTACTGTGTTTTATGCGATGGATATTCAAAGATTTCGTTGTGCATGTAGTGTGTGGCTATGGCGATGTCCAAGAAAATCAGCAACGCATCGCAAATAAGCACAATAAACACGTTGTAGCACCATTTGGAGATGTGCAATAATAAGTGCATGATGTGCAAATGATCCAATAGCATCATTTGGATTGAAATCGACTGGATTTAACACTGTGAAATGTAGTCTGCATGGAACAACCAAAATGGCGCAATTTTGCATGTTGACCACATACGGTACAGCAACTAGCCCGGCTATAAGCCGGCTGACCAGCAAGCTGCCAGACAGCTAAAAACTTCCAAAACTAAAATGGAAGCTAAAGTCAGGGGTGTTGCCAGGGGAGGAGTGTATTACACTCAGTTTGTACGAGTCGGTGCAGTCCCCCTCTCCATTCGTGCATCTGCCTAAATCGGTTGCTTCCTGTGAACGTCTGTCTCCACGTTCCCACCACTTACGTCCACCATAAGCTCTAACAAGGACACCTTCTTGTCCACACCACGGTCTATGGTAAAATGCAATCCTTAATGCTCCCTTGATTCATGCTGAATGGAGATTAAGCTCTCATCGGTATCCACGTTGGGGAAAATTTCTTGCACGTGCCTGCAATACATTGGAGGCCTGGCATTACGGCATACTGACACATTACTTTCCACTGCACACCTGTCAGCTTGCGCGAACAGTACGCCTAACTTTCCACTGCACACCTGTCAGCTTGCGCGAACAGTACGCCTAACTTTCCACTGCCACCTGTCAGCTTGCGCGAACAGCACGCCTAACTTTCCACTGCACACCTGTCAGCTTGCGCGAACAGCACGCCTAACTTTCCACTGCACACCTGTCAGCTTGCGCGAACAGCACGCCTAACTTTCCACTGCACACCTGTCAGCTTGCGCGAACAGTACGCCTAACTTCCACTGCACACCTGTCAGCTTGCGCGAACAGTACGCCTAACTTTCCACTGCACACCTGTCAGCTTGCGCGAACAGTACGCCTAACTTTCCACTGCACACCTGTCAGCTTGCGCGAACAGTACGCCTAACTTTCCACTGCACACCTGTCAGCTTGCGCGAACAGTACGCCTAACTTTCCACTGCACACCTGTCAGCTTGCGCGAACAGTACGCCTAACTTTCCACTGCACACCTGTCAGCTTGCGCGAACAGTACGCCTAACTTTCCACTGCACACCTGTCAGCTTGCGCGAACAGTACGCCTAACTTTCCACTGCACACCTGTCAGCTTGCGCGAACAGTACGCCTAACTTTCCACTGCACACCTGTCAGCTTGCGCGAACAGTACGCCTAACTTTCCACTGCACACCTGTCAGCTTGCGCGAACAGTACGCCTAACTTTCCACTGCACACCTGTCAGCTTGCGCGAACAGTACGCCTAACTTTCCACTGCACACCTGTCAGCTTGCGCGAACAGCACGCCTAACTTGGAGCCCATGGCCACACCATCCACCTGCAAGCATATTTACTTCGGGGTATCTAAAGGGGCATCTAAAGGGGCATCTAAAGGGGCATCTAAAGGGGCATCTAAAGGGGCATCTAAAGGGGCATCTAAAGGGCACTTCTGTAGTGCATGCTCGGAGAAAGCCCTCCATGATGCGCTTGGGAAGCTCTATCGGTCTGAGCACCTCACTGTTGTAAACGTATTGAAAAACAATTTGTCGTCTTCTCCACCGAGACATTATTGAAAAGGTAATTCGCCACATCTAGCGAAGCCGGAATACCCTTTGGTTGTTTTGCACGCAGAATATCGACAAATTCCCCCATGGATCGCATAGTGTGTTTCAAGGCTATAGAACACAGGTAGAACGCTCCGCTTCCCAAAAAGGGAGACGCTTGAGCCGACCCTCAATTATATAGTCTTGAGCCGACCAATCAGCGTTTGACGACCTCCGCCGATCGTGGCAATAGTAAAGGCAGCAGGGCAAAACTTGTGGAAGCTATTATTCATATATTGTTCCATTAGTCGTGCTAATTTTCTACAAAGGCATTCTTGCTATTTTAATCTTGATCTTGAATACTACTTTATCACAATGTCACTGCTAACAGGGAAATTTTTTTTATATTTGTGTGGATGTCACCGGTTTCGCCGCACTACAAATAAAATATTTGTTTACCATTATCACGATCGACGGACGTCGTCAAACGCTGATTGGTCGGCTCAAGCGTCTCCCTTGTTTGATTGGACTAAAATGCTGGAGCGCACTCCCTGGTGTGTTTGGAGGTGAGATATGGAGCAATTATTTCGCTCAGCTTTTTGGCGACTTGGTATGCCGGCGTAGCAATCTGTGATATTATTGGCCTGATTGGCACCCGACAGTTCCCAACAAGGCTCAGAGTCACACCAACCTGTCAAGCGCCGTCCTTACTAAGTCGCAAGAATAATTCCTGAATTTGAGGCTAAACTGTCATTTACCCCAAGGTTGACCCAATTGTCAAGAGGACTGAGATTGCCATCTTGTTTGAATGACGCTGCAATTTGAAAGATGATGGGAAAATACACATCAACCCGGACATCCGGCAGCAATACTGAAGCCGGACATCGAATCCCCACGAGCGTCCTCACTGCTGCTTTGAGAAGGGCAGCCCAAGAGCGGCGAGGAAATGACAGCATCGCGATCAGAATGGCTCACAAAAGCTCCATCTTTGTCGTGCTGGATAAAGGATAAACTAGACTAGCTGAGGAAGGTGCGATAAATGTTGTCCGATGTCACAAAGTTTAGACAAATCGCCAGCGATCGTACTGCAGCGCTAACCAGTTAAGGCGAACAAGCTCTTTGATGCAGCCAATGTCGAAGTTGATGGGGTGCATTTGCAGAAAGTTGTTGGTGAGCATAGCCCGGGTTATCTGTGCGGCAACATTAAGACCCATAAATCCGAGGCGCACATCGGGCCAATAATACCACAGATTCCTATTCCGACATAACAAGTCGCCAAAAAGCTGAACGAAATAATTTCTCCATATATCCCCTCCAAGCACAATCTGCGATACATGTGGGAATTTGTCAACATTCTACGTGCAAAACAACCGAGGGGTATTCTGGCTTCGCTACATGTAGATGGGTTTGGGTGGGGTGGGGGTGATTTGAGAGTGACGAGAAAGTTGAGTTTGCCCGGGTGCCGGCATTGGCCTACTTTTGTCGAAGAGCACCGAGGTGTCTTTACCGTGCGGACAGGAGGTACTCGTCCACACCGCCTGTCACGACGGCCGCCGCGTGTTAGTTGTTAGCAGAGGGTTAGTCTAAGCATGCCGTGCAGGGTTGTCAGTCGGGTTAGCACGGTGCTTGGCAATTCGGCTAATCTACGTCCGCTGTACCTTCGGTTAGCCGTTTTATGTTATGAGTTGCAAGGTAAATCGGCTCATCTACTTCCGACGACACCGCTAGGTAACCACTTATTTCTAATTAGAAAGCAAGTCGGCTCATGTACGTCGCACGCCATTCGGGGATTGCTATTTACCATTTTTCTACGAGTGCTTCGCGGTCATGCATTGTGTGTTGAAATATGTGTTGGTGGTGTGGTGCCCACAGTGCTCCTGATAGTTTTGCGGCGTACATATATTCAAGTAGCAATTGAAGGAGTTCTGGGTGCTTGTCACCCAGAAGCACTGGAAGCGACCGGGTGATGCCCTCTTTTTGGCAGAAGGCCTTAAGTGATTGTCTTTGAGCGTTAAAGCATTACAGTTTAGTAGGATGCGGCCTATGCTCAACGTCTTTCCGGTCCTATCCTCATACCCCGTCTCGGGGGGGGTTAATACAATCCTCATACCCCGTCTTGGATGGGTGGGGTGCGGGGTGGGGGTTGATACAATCCCCCTCTCATCTCCAAACTAAGCGTCGCACGAAAACGAAAGAGGTGTCATCGGAAAGCGCTAGACGTGTTGGGCCAGACACCATCCCTACAATTGTATCCCCCAAAAGTGACGTCACTAGGGGGCCTAGGTTTTCACGACTTGCATCATGTTTTTGACTCTGGGGAGTTTATTTTGGGGGAGATTTGAAGAAAAAAATTTGAATCAGAAACGGAAGGCGAAATCAGCCATGACCATACACTTTCTGCCTATCCCAAAATCAAAATATTATTGTTTTTGAAATTTCAAAATGGTGAGTTTTCATTTTTTTTAAACAAATTTGTATTCATCTAATGGGTAGAGCGGACCGAAAAACGTTGTTCGAAGTCATCTTGCTTTCGTAAAAAATGCTTGCTTTAGCCAGTATCTTCGATTTAACTTTAATGGGCAAATATGCAAAACTAATAAGTAATCAAAAACGGGAAAAAAATATAAAATTCCTCTGGTGCGCTTTGTTTCGTCCATAAAGATAAGCAAATGCTGAAAGTTTCATTAAAATGTCTTTATCCGTTAAAGCGTGAAGTCTGGTTGAACTTTTCTGGAGGTGACCTTACTTGACTAACTCGTTGACCCTAGATGATCTAACCTCAAAATTGTGACGCAACATGCCAAATTGATGTGGGATAAGGTATGCCAAATTTCGGCGCGCTGCCGCGCGCCGTTCTTTCACAATCCGCGGGAAACTTTACGGGGGGCGCCTATCAACCCCCTCCCCCAGAGACGGCGCGGGTTAATGTGGTGTTGCAGGTGTTCCAGTGAGGTATTGTACATTGGCCATCACTTAGTTGAGGCTGTGTTAGTTCAGTGCAACCAGTTCTAAGCTAGTGATGACTTCTTTTTGTTGGCGAGATTGACTTGATGTGTTCTATGTGTCTACTGTTAGTTTGGTGTCGTGGCTGTGGTTGGATTTGTGTTGTGTTCGGTTGTGCTGTGTTCATGTGTTCCGCTGATGCTGACAAATGTCGCATTGCTGGAGTGCCTTGCAATCGCCTACCGAATATATTCCATACTGGGGCAAGTGTTCAATGCTGAGGCTTGCTGTACAGGCCGGTTTGCTTCTTCGTTACCCGGGATGTTGACGTGGCCCGGTATCCAGAGGAAGGAAAAGTTCGTGTTTACGTCATGGACCACGAATTTGTTGGATTCTGTCAAGGACGTGATGCGGACAGTCGTGAGTGTTGCTAAATGACTGAAGGACGGATTTGGAGTCTGAGCAAATAACCACGTTTCTAACTTTACGCCTCATGAGAATGAAGATAGCGGCCAGAATGGCCATTCCTTCAGCGGAGTAGCTGAAAATGTTATCCGGTAGACGCTTGGAAAGTCTGAGGCCTGGTCCAGTGATTCCGATGCCCACCTTAGGGTCGTGTTTCGACTCATCCGTGAATACGAGTGTTTTGTGATTGTTGTCATCGGCGAACTTGTGGAAGATGCCAAGAATGTCCGCCGATGTCATAGTGGATTTCTTTTCCGAGAGCAAGTACTTGAACTTTGGTTGACTGAGAGTCCAGAATGTCCTGGTGGGCGGTCGAGCTGCAGTGGCTGGCATTGCAAGGTTGAGATCTGAGAGAGCCGTGGCAATTTGAATGCTGTATGGTGGGACTTTGCGCCCAAATCGGCTCTTGCGCCAGGCGTCAGACGTAATGTTAATGCGGGCATCGGGGGATCTCGAGTAAAGAAAGAAAACAGGTAGATTCCTGATGCCATTCAAGAACTCTGAAATATGCGCCCGCGACAAACGTCCCGAATGCTCGCTAGTGTGTGCGCGAAGAAAATAGTTACAATTTATGAGACTGTCTCCTTAAAATATGATGCGTAGTGCATCCATGAAAGTTAGCTTGCCTTCAGACGTCAATTACATTGTCACTTACAGTGATATATTGCGCATATTGTTACTATGCGCATTGTCTTCCGGAACTATGTTCCACCATAGACGGCGGGCCGCCGGCGCGGCGGCCACGCCCGCGGCTCGCAGCTCGTCTCCGACCGCCCGCCATTCATAACATGGCAGGGCGCGGAATCATACCCTGAATGTTAATGGTCCCCCAACGCCAAAGTTACATTGCAGCGTACTTCTTCGATTTCCGGACATTCATCGACTGTTGTGTTGATAATGCGGCAAACAATACAAAAAATGTGTGCATAGATCCCTGATGGCCTTATATTTGTAGCTCCAAATCCCGAACATAATTTGTCATGATCGCAACTGAGCTTAACGTTCGACGAATTCATGGCATTATAGCACAGTGCTGCGAATTATTTAAAATTCCCCACCGGTTAATCTGGTATTTCGCAAACAATTATAATTTCGTGGATGCGGATCCCACGACTAAGACCGCCGCCTGGGTCGCTAGTCATCGATTATAAGATCAAATTGATACGTTTTTGTAAAAGTGCCTTCCTTGGGCAATCAACTTGAGATGTTTTTCTTTACATGTATCGTATTCCGGATGTCTATAAGCGAAAATTGGTGTCGGAATTTTGGGGTTGAAAGTAGCACGTCAACAATCCACTGATGCTGCCTTTCGCATCAATGACGATATCGTTTTGGGGGTCCAAAACCCGAACCGAATTTTTGAACAACCTGACCCCAACTGAGATTAATGTTCGCCGAATTCATGATATTATAAGGCAGTGTTGCGACTTGTTGAGATTCGTGGCCGGTTTGCTTGATATCGCAAACAATTACAACTTCGTGGATGGATCAATGACGGCATTATTTTGGGGTCCAAATCCCAAGGCTAATTTATCAACAAGATGATCGTAACTAAGCTTAACGTTCGCCGAATTTATAGCATTACAACGCTGTGTTGCGACCTTTGTTTTACATTTATCGCGTGCTTTCTTGGTATTGTTGAATTTATGTTTCTAGTCATATTTCTAGAAGTTTTGGTAGTCATGTTTTGGTAGTCATGTTTCTAGGATCCACCTACATGAAGCAATGATCGTGTACACGCGTTCCGCCAATTATTTTATTAATTTGTTCCACTCGCATGCATTTCGTGGATGAATTATTTACGTATGCTCGGGTTACCAATTTTGCCAAATTAAAAAATATAATTGCTGTTGAAGCAAACATTAGTGGAGCCATAGACATCCGACCCCCCTCCCAAACATGCACACAAAACGAACATTCCAGTGAAATTGCCAGTTGCCAGGCTGATGGCACAATCCACCCATCAACCTGCCGCGCGCTTTCAATCCGTCATCAGCCGAATGCCAGCACAAGCATTTGCTATTGAGCACACGTTTGAAATGGCAGTTCGGAGAGGTTCTCAGTCGGCATGCACACATTCTGCCACACTCTGCACATTCTACACATTCTGCTCATGCACATTCTGCGCATGCTCGCATGCCACACAGCTGTTCCATTTTCCTTGTTCCCATTCTCAGTGCAGCTGACACGTTTAACACGCGCCCTGGAGGGCCTCTGAAGATTACGCGCACTGGAGGGGGGGCGGATTCTGCCCCCCCTAAGATCTCGGCTCCTAGTAAAGCTGGAGGAACGAAATTCACAGGGTGGATGGGCACGGTAGTGAACTCTATTGTGTGCAATTTGTGTGACCTTAGGTCAATATCTTCAAGGTCAAATGAGGTCAGATTGGCAAAATTTTCCGGTTTTGCGTGGCTTGGCTTGTCATCGTTATGGATCGCTGTGATTGTGTATAAATGCTCAAAAATGGGCATTAATGATGTTTTGGACATTGCTAATGATGCAATGCAGATGCTAGACCCAACATTTGACCTCAGGTCACCTATATAGCACCACTTTATCAGGTCAGTTACCTGTTCCAGTTACCGGAACCGGCCGCCCGCCCGACTGCTCCGTCGGGGAGCTCGGAGCAATCGGCTTCGTGAAGAAGGGAGTAAAGTACATGAATAAAGTATGGAAGCGCAATGACAAACAGTACAAATGACAACCAGTAGTGCATTTATGGCAACATTCCAGTTGATCAAGTTTGGTTCCATTAACCTGTCATGAACTTGACCTGACTTGACCTTGGTGACCTAACATGACCTTGAAACTATACAGCATATCAATATGCATCAAACAAGTCGCTAGTGTTGCCTAGAACACTTCCCTTTTGTCAGTATACTGGAAGCGCATCAGCGCCGATTTTTTTTGGTCTGGCGCTAGAACATTTTTTGACTTTAGCGGCCCCTAACTAGAAAAACTTTCGGCCGATTTCCACTTTTCTTGCTTTAAACGACGCGCCGTTCATTTCTAAGCAGGTACACCGAACATTGCGTATATCGACCGGTAAAATCTGCAGTTATTTGCGAAAAACCGGAGGGGTGGGCGGATTTCGCTCCCCCTCCAGTGCGCGTGTTAATGCGCGATGGCTATTGCCAACAGCTGGACTGCCGTTTGTGTGCCGAGTGCATCCAGAGTAGATCCCCAAAGGCGCCCTTTTTGCGGTTAGAGCTCTGCCCATGGAACGATAGGGCCGTGGATCTAATCACCTGCAAATGCAAGCAATGTGACGCTCAGGTATGACACCATCTGCGTCATCTGTACTGTATGATGTCATGTCGTGCATACTGCACATTCATATGTACTATGAGAAGCATCCCGGCAACGAATGACTACGACTCCTGGTCCATCACCTATTCTGTTTCATTGTTTCTCATTTGTGTTGTCACCATGACTTGGTTTCCGTCCAAGGTGGCTGTGGAAAGATATGGAAATGTTCCCATGCAGATGGGCGGGGAAACGTTGCCTGGGCTGGAGCACTCTGACTGATGCCCTGGGCATTTCGCGGATTGAATTTACCACTGAGTGCAGCATGATTTTACAAATGCATTGAATCACATGACCTTTGCTCATTGTTTCACAAAAACTTTAAGGACATCAAACAAGTTGGCACACATTCGGGTTGCTTCTTCTTCGGACCAAACTTGCAGATGGACGTTTGATGAATTGAGCAGCGTTTTGGTGAGAAAGTTATATCGTGCCATTTATTCAGCTGGTCACGATGCCCCTGGTTGATAGAAGTCGTTAAGGGCTGGGTCGGGCAGTGTTAAAAGGTCGGGTCAATAGGTCAAAAGGTGCAAAGCATTCGGAGGAGCAATCGCCGGCGACTTTACTGTCAGGTGTGAGACGTATTCGCGCCAGATCCACTGCAATGGCGGGTTTCACTGATGCGCGTGATGCCAAATATAAAATGAAACAAATCAAGTGCGATCGCAACCTACACAGCTGCGATCGAGCATTGCGCAGGCCCACGTCAGGGCGATTGGATTGCGACACAGCAGTGCGCCTCAGATTAGCTCGGAGGGCCGGTGATCGTGGATCGACCGCGAGCCCATTCGGCTCGGCTGTGCGTCGGTAACACAGACGGCAACTCCTCGCTTCTGTGCGGACTTCTGGAGGTGTCCGGTGGTCTGCGCGTCTTGTGTTGTGTATGTGTCTCTGGTTGGCACGTTGTCCGATGGCACAGTGGATACAGGCTGGCCGGGAGTGATGATCGTCTGCACAGCAGCACACACCGTGTGATAATCGATGGGCTGCTTGACAGTCAGCCACCTGAGTTCCCTCGCAGTATCCGCTATGTATCCGCTTGACAGTCAGCCACCTGAGTTCCCTCGCAGTATCCGCTGTGCAACTGGACTCCGTACCGACTCTGACAGGGGCGGATAAAGGGGAGCACTGGTGGGCATGTGCCCCCACTCCTTCTCCTATAGAAGAGTGGCGCCTCTCCGGCTGGCAGAGGCCGGAGGTTGGATCGAGTGGATCCCCCTCCGCACCAGCTCAACACCTTAACCCTTAACACGAAACGGCGCCCTTCAGTATGCTCGAGGGTACCTCACTCCTCATTAAAAAAAAAAAAATCCCGAAGTCACCGCTCCGACAAAATGCCCCCTCCCCTCCGATGAAAATTCCTGAATCCACCCCTGGCCTCTGTGAATTCTAGTTGCGGAGGCTCGGCATTCGGTGCACTGCCGAAGGCAGCACCTGGTGTGTCGCAATCATTCGCACCCTCCGTCTGTAAACGCTGCGACTTCTTCATACAGCGTGGCTTTCATCAAAACATGTGTGCGTTGCATCACCAGCGACACACCTGTGTCAAGGCTCGGCTGTCGCTAATTCTGCTGAGGTGTTCACTGAGACGGCGCCTAGTTGCGCCATCCCGTTGGGCGGTTGTTTGTTTGTTGTTTGTTTGTTTGTTGGGTTGTTCACGACGCACTTTACCCTGATAAAAATGCAAGGAGCGTATATGTTCTCTGAGAATAGCAGACGTTCCCAATTTCCCTATTCAAATCAGACCACACAATGCTAGCACTCTGTTCGCGACATGGTGAGACTATCATTCTCAGACGAGAATGTCACTGCGTTGAGACTTACAAATGTACTCATGTGAGACCACGTTCAATACTCAGGAAGGAGAACATTGTTTGGTCTCAAGTGAAACCAGTCCGACTGAGAATAGCAATTGGTCTCAATTTAAACAGATATGCTCAATATGACACATATGACCGGTTGTTTGTTTGTTGGCTAGTTCACGACGCACTTAATGATATTCACGATTAATGGCCCCGCCCACACTGTTTCGCCGGTGCGCCGCGGATTGAAAAATGTCCCGAACGGAGCGAGTGTTGAACCAGGGACCTTTAGCACCCAGAAATCAACACATTCTTCTACACTCTACCGGAAACAGCCGACATCACCACACGGTGGCAGGCTGGCCGAACTCACCCACACACAAACACACACACATCACCACACGGTGGCAGGCTGGCCAAACTCACACACACAATTACCACACACACACCAACGTTTGTAGCCCGTTTGGAATGCGCGAGGACCACTTTATCGAGCGCTGAGCGAATATATTTGGGTCGGGAAGAAATGGAATTGGAATATAAATTGGACGAAATTCGAATTGAAAGTGAAATTGTAATTGCAATTGTAATTGTAACTGTAATTGTAATTGTGATTTTAACTGTAATTGTAATTGTAATTGTGATGGTGAGTGCAATTGTAAGTGTAATTGTAAGTTCAATTGTAATTGTAATTGTAATTGTAATTGTAATCGTAATAGTAATTATAATTGTAACTGCACTTGCAATTGCAACTGCAATTGCAATTGCAATTGTAATTGTAATTGTAATTGTAATTTAATTGTAATCGTAATCGTAATCGTAATTGTAATTGTAATTTAAGTTGTATTTGTAACTGCAATTGTAATTACAATTGCAATTGTAATTGTAATTGCAATTGTAATTGCAATTGCGATTGTAATTGTAATTGTACTTGTAATTGCAGTTGCAGTTGTAATTGTATTTGTAATTGTAATTTGAATATTAATTGGGAGGAATTGTAATTGAGCGGAATTGGATTTGGAATAGGAATTGGGAGGAACTGGTGGTGTGGTGGCGCGACACCGGATCAGAGCATCACCTTCATAGGCTGCGCGATGGACTTCACTCCAATTTGCCCAACTATTGCTCACGGCCGCCCTGGGTCTTGAATTGGTAGTTTACAACCGGTTTGGTGGTGTCCTCATCAATTGGCACAAGCATTTGCCCCCTGGCTTGCACGGCTGGCGTCTGGAGTGCGTACGCGACTACTGACCATGGACAGCAAATTGCGTGCACACCGCATAACGGAGCGCTGTGCTGTGTGGTGTTTTGTTCCTGATTGGCACCAACCTTCCATTATCCAGAAACCTTCCACTATCCGGAGTCAGCCGATCACTTTGCAAGGCAGCTGGCGTACAGTGTGTATTGCCATACATCGGCATCAGGGTGCCACAGGCATCACTCAAACTGCCCGGTCAAACGGACTTGGACGCCAGGACGCTAGGACGCGCACATCGAATGGAAATCAGCACGTCGTCGTGCTCTGCCTTCCCCTCCCCCCTCCCGTCCAGAAGAGTTGCGACGATGTGTCTGTGAACTGTTGTCGTGTAACGGGGCAGTGCGTTTGTTGACTCACAAATCGATGCCATAGCTCTAAAGGGCTACACAGTGGCCTTGGACCGGCTAACTTTAACCCTCGCACGGCTGGGGGGGGCGTAGATACCTACTCCACTAAGGTTTTCCCGCGATAGCGGGAAAATGGCGCGCGGCAGCGCGCTGAAATTTGGTATACCTTACCATTAGCTATTTTTACATGTTCCAAAAAAAAATTATGGTCGGGTCATCAAAGGTCACCGAGTTATCGCGGGTCAAGTGAGGTCACCGCCACAAATATTTAAGCAGTCGCCACGCCTTCAATAATAAAGATATTACAATGACACTTTCAGGGTTTACTTATCTTGACTGAGCGCCAAAACGTACAATTTCAGGATTTTCGAATTTTGATTTTTTTGATGACGTAATTTTTTTGCACTTTGTAGTTTTATCTAAACTAACATCAACATTGCAGACAAACTATGGACTTTTGTATAACGCTAAGTTGACTTAGAACGTCATATTTTTGGTTCGTATACCTATTTCAAAAATTCAAAATTCAAAATTCAAAAATTTTACAAATCCAAAATTATGAAAATTTTAATTTCGAGTTTTTGGTATTTTTTAGAACTACGTTTTGTGAGATCCTCTATCCTAAAAAAAAATAGAATACTTTTTTATAACTAGAATATAAAATGTTTAGATTTTTTTGCAAAATATTTCTTTTTTTTCGAAAAAAAAACATTTTATTTTGAAAGTACCGTTTGATTATCATCATAAGGACACCCATAAATAACTTTTCATGTACAAAAAAAAACATTGATTTTCCTCTCATGACCTCGGTTTGACCTCGGTCATTTTGTTATCAACATCGAAATACACGTGTATTTGGGACTTGTATAAATCAAGCACAGTTCATGGAATGGTTCACAGAAGCAGACACGGTCATCATATGCCAAACATATATTGGAAAACGACCACACAACCAGTGTTCTTGTTTGCAATACGTATACATAATCACAGGCGAAAATACATGAAACCAATCCTTTCACATATCCACCTGGATACAATGCCTGCATCCTGATCCACCTTCATTGTCTCTAATCGAGGTTACATCGATTCTATAAAACGCAAAGTTGTCAGCGACAATGTGCTCTTATCAACGTACATTGGAACTGAATACAAATACAACAGTGACACAAATGAAGATATGTGAAGTGTGTGTGTGAGTTTGGTTGCTTGGATGGTTTCGTATACTGCACATTGCCGCACACATGCGACAGTATGCCGCTGAGTTCTTCCCAACTACTTTTGGAAGCAGTGTGACTTCGTCTTTTGGAAGCAGTGTCACAGCAGTGTGACTTCGTCACACTGCTGTGTTTGCCACAAGCCGGACGGTGGCACACAGCGCAGCAGCTTACTCGGCCTAACCTGCTCCTACTTGTTTTGTAGTCCACTCCATGCATCTCCATGATGCACAGGTAGCATCGCCCAGACGCTGGCTCGGACGGACCGGCGCCGTCCGGCTGCGGTGTCACGCGAATGAGCTCGCGGTGCAGCGTCATCTCCATCGCTCGGACGGTTGCCCGATTGATCACACCCTTTCCACCAGTGTACTGGGCGGCACGACGCTCCACCTGTGCTGACACGAGCTGCATCCCGAGCGCGCGCACAAACCGCATACGACCCCCGTGTTTGATGTCCGCGACATCGGACGTGGGGTGCACTGTGACATACACATGGTAGGCGTTGAGACAGGCCACACTTTCCATGAAGAATAGCACACGCGTTGGCCAGCGACGCACGCTCGCTTTGCAAGTGTAGGTATCGATGATAGCGTCGCAGACGTCTACACCTCCTTTCGTCGCGTTATAGCACAAAATTACCTCCGGTTTCTTTGTGACTGTATCGACTAGTGGCGCTTTGTGCTGTGTTGACGCGGCCAGCACAACCTTACCAGCTTTTGGACAAAATGACACGAGCTGGACGCCATTGCGGAAGCACACCTTGGTGCTGTCCTGTTACCGGTACTTGGCGCTGGTCATTTCTGTCGGCAGGAACTTTCGTTTTGCGTTCAGAGTGCCCACCGCAGACAGGCCCATCTGGTCGCGCAGCTCTTCCACCAGCGGGATCGACGTGAAGTATCTGAAACGTGGACACATGAAACGTTACATAAATGAATGTGCATGAATGTAAATTGTACGTATTCTATGTTGCAATATAATGGGCAACTAAAAGGCATTTTTTCGTATAAATAAATATCGTGAATCCCTGGTATTGATTCATTCTAAAAACACATACGAAAGATCGTTCAAAATAATAATAAAAAAAATTGAATTATACATATACGTTTATATAAATATATACCAACGGTTCTTGCGTTACGTCGTCGTCGTAAATTAGGGAACCAAACCGGTGCAACGAGAAGGTAACAGAGGAATTATTGATATTTCTGCAAAGTTTACCTTATACATATTAACGTATTTTTATTTGAGTGCAACTGAAGTGCATTCTAACATTTCAAAATAAATGACATCCAGATGGTAAGAAAATGACTGTTGACTTTATGTTTTTCTGTAATTATAATTGTACGTCTGTATGTGTATGTGTGTGTTGTGTGTTAGTTGGTATTGACTGATATATATATATATATATATATATATATATATATATATATATATATATTGCTATCGTTACATACATAAGCTATTATATATTGGAAAAAAGCATAAACACGTCTATCGGATAATAGTTTCCCTCAGAGTAGTAATAATATTGAAATACTAGAAAATACAACAATGTCGGCGACAAAATTTAAAAGACACAATTTTACTTATGTCTCACCTGTCCATTGTCAGATTTCTGCCGGTGGTTTTTACGTCATCTGCCAGGTACCGCACCAGGTCAGGTACAGTGGGCATGATGATCCCAGGCGGAGCACGGTCGACAGCCGCTGGTTTGCCGGAGTACGGCCACAACTTCCACACATACCTCGCGTTCGCATCTGCCGCGGATCGCACCAGTATGCCGTACTTCCCCGGTTTTGTGGGCATGTATACTTTGAATGGGCATCGACCGCGGTACTTGATCAGTGTTTCATCAATGGTGATGCACTCAGATGGGCAATAGTGCTGTCTCAGATTTCTGTCAAACTTGTCGAAGACATGTCTTGTCAGACAAAACTTATCTGTCTCGCGTCTTTCTGCTCGTGTCTGAGAGTCGTCGAAGCTGACGCACGTCAGTAGTTTTGCGTATCGCTTCTGGGTCATGGTCGCCCTGAACGGAGCTTGTCCGAATGCTCCAGTAAACAGCTCGTTTGCACCCTCCAGTGGCACGGTGCCACGTAAGATGTCTAGACCGAGGAAAGCCAGCATTTCCTGTCGATCCACTGGTGCAAACAGATGTTGATTTTTATCCTGCACTTCTTGTTTGACAGTCAGTATGAATGTTGTTTTTTTCTCAGAAAGTTTTTCGTTTGTTCGTATCACCATTTCTTCTAAAATGTCGTCACCGAAGTACAGCAGGAATGCATCCATGGGTGACTGAACATTCTTGGACTCCTCTCCTTTCAATCCCTGCGATTCGCGGAGGAGATTGGCGGGATCACGTCGCCGCCGCGTTTCTCCTGCATCAGTTGACCAGGTTGCCAGATGTCCTTCACGGCGATTTTCCACTTGATACTGCACCGTTTCTTGGTCCAAAGTCACCAGCTGCGCTTCCGCCAGCTTTCTCTGGGAAATGGATTCAACACGAGCCGCTACTGTCGCGCGGCCAGTGCGTAGCGCCTGATCTTCGTCGTCATCATCAGCAGCTTCTTCAGCTGTCTGGTTGTCCTGCACCGTCACTTCATCCTCTAACAGGTCTAGTATCACCACCCGGTCCTCTTCTTCCTCAGATTCCAGTATACCGTCCTCTTCCTCTTCACTGTCCAACTCGTGAACCATCTGAGCGGCCTCTAAGGCCGTCAGCGCTCGCTCTCTGAACACGGACATGTTCACACTAGTACCAGCACCACGTATTCACTGTTGTACCGACCGAAACCAACTGATGACATTTATCCATAGGAGAGCTCCGCCCACCCCCGGGTTAGCCCCGAGTTGTCCACCCCCGGGCATGTGGGTACCAGCCAGCATTTCCTGACAACAATCCGCCCTCTATCTCTCAGAATGTGTGTAAAAACATTTGACTACACCAGCACGAGTTTGGTCAACACCAAAGTCATCGGTTAGGGCAGTTTTCCTATTACCTGGGTGTTTCCAGACTTGCATCTGTCTGTTGTACAATACTCATCGTATGGGCGTCGTCGTGATAAATTCCTAGCACGGGGACGGTTACATTCATAGCGCATGTATTTTCACCAGAATCGTGACCGCTGAATGCTACCTGGTCGCAGATTATCAAGCTGGTATGTGTGATGTAAACGTCGTTTGGGGCGACCGGCGCTTCCAGGTTCCGGTCAGGTGTCCCTTTGTCCACTATGACAGTATTGTTTGAATGGGTGAAGCGGCACGTGCGGAGACGGGGTTACACGCGGTGGGTGGGCGCCGGGGCGGGGGAGCGACAAGGGATTGAGACCCTGCGTCCGGGTTCGCATGACAGTGGACAGAGACAAATCAACGCCGTGAATAGTGCAGACACACGTACCGCGCGACGGTTCACAATTGGGTTGTTTTATAGCTAGTAATTACAATATCATACCAGAAGTTCTTCCCAGTACATTTGTACATTGCAATTATGTCAGCAAAGCAGCCGCAATTCATGAATAAACAGCAAAATATTATGAGTTATATTTTATATTTACAGGACTGAATGTAAAAATGTGAATGAAATATGAAGAATTTCTCAGATTATTTCTTATGGCTCCAGTAAACAGTGGGACAGGTACATGTCCCTGTCCCTGCCATGCGAGGGTGATACCTGTCACACCTTTGCTTTGTATTTACATTTTAAATTGTACAGTTATCAAAACATAACGTTTATTATAATTTTTTTTTTAGGATAGAGTATCTAAAAAAATGTATTTCTAAAAAATTACCGAAAACTCAAAATTTAAATTTTCGAAATTTTTGATTTTCAAATTTTTTTATTTTAAACAATTTTTATTATCAAAATTTTGGATTTTCAAAATTTTCTTTCTGAAATAGGTATACGAACCAAAAATATGACGTACTAAGTCAACTTAGTCTTATACAAAAGTGCATAGTTTGCCTGCAATGTTGATGTTAGTTTCAATAAAACTACAAAGTGCAAAAAAAATGACGTCATCAAAAAATCAAAAATATAAAATTGAGAACTTTTACTTTTTGGCGCTCCGTCAAGATAAGTAAACCCTGAAAGTTTAATTGTAATATCTTTATTATTGAAGGCGTGGCAACTGCTTAAATATTTTTTTAGGGTACCTCACTTGACCCGCGATAACTCGGTGACCTACGATGACCCGACCCAAATTTTTTTTTAGAAGTTGTAAAAATAGTATGCCAAATTTCAGCGTCCTGCCGCGCGCCGTTTTCCCGCTGTCGCGGGAAAACTTTGGTGGGGTAGGCATCTACCCCATTCCTTTGGTGGGGTAGGCATCTACCCTTGGGGGGTGCATCAGCTATGCGAGGGTTAAGTTCAAATCCTAGCGTAAAAACTACCGAAGTACTTTCGACTGGAATTTGTTCGAGCTATCCGATGCAATTTTCAGATTCGTTCAATCTGCTTGGTTCGTGAGTTACCTGGGGGGGGGGTATGTATCTACCCCCCCCCCCCCCCCCCAGCCTGGCGAAGGTGGCTCAGACCACCAGCCGTGCGAGGGTTAAGGTGTTTGGTCTGTCCACAAGTTCACACATCTTCAGCTACTCCAGCATTCACGCACGCGAATGGTGACGAGTCGAACTGCTTGGTGTGGCCACAAGTCCCCACCACTCCCAATTTCTCCAGCTTCCCCCAACGGGTTGTGAGTGTGTTTCACCACTGAACATGAATGCGATAGAGATTGATTCATTTCCCTGCATGTCCACTGATGTGCGCTTATGTGATGAATATCCTAATTAACCCTCTTGCCGTATAACTATACTCTACTTACTGAGAAGGGAACACTGTAAACCAAATCTACCACCCATGGCTTAACAAACCATGCACACGCTAGTGGCATGGCATGCATCAAGTTACTTTGCAATGATAAGGTTCGTTTAATGATGACAGACGTGTTGTGAATGAGCACTACTCGGCCTGCACAAGTACACTGGCATAGTTAATTAATTATATCCGAAGCCATGCCACGTAAATGAGCAAGGCATACATTCATCTAATGAACAAATTCTTGCCATGAGGGTTAACCAGCACCTACATTGTGCTGGTAAGGTCACATGTCAAATGGCTAGGGTGCTCCTTGCAAGGATTAATGCACCAGTGCGAAACAAGCTTCTTACTTGAGTGATCAGTTCAGCTTTTAAGATCTCACATGCCGGACGCATGTTAAGTAACCACCGAGTGATCCATTGACAAGCTACAAACCACACATTCGTTTTTGACTCGTTTCTAAAATAGCGTGATGAACTTCTCAGCCTGCCATCTTTGATTCGGTTTCAGAGTGAGGTGGAAGGGACTGCCAGTGCGAACCACAATGGTAAGCAGGGGTGTTGTTTTATATGTTTTTGGGGTTGCAAGTGCCCCCTTGATGTTGGCTTTGTCCCTCCCCAGATAATTTCAACTTTTAACATGGGACCCTAAGGAGTGTGCCCCCCTAATCCATTTGTATTCCCTGCCCATTGCCTTCATGTATTTTTCCTCTCCAATAATTTGAGAATCAGCACTCGTGATATTATTGCATTTTGAACTGCAAGTGATGAATGTTGGTGGAGTACTACATGAGATATATTCAGCATCATGAAGTAAGTGATACAGAATTAGCACGATTCCCCAAAATTTGAAAATTTGGATGGAAGATGACACCAAGAGGAAATTAATGTCTGCCCATCATACTTGAAGCTCAATTATGCACTCTCGTCTTTTGATATGCACAATCAATTTGTGTTCCTTTCTTAGGGACAAAATAAAATGCATGTGCTTGGCAAATGAGCATCCTATTGAATTTTACACAGTCTGGAGTCCCAACATCCTTCTATTCAATGTCATGGTTTTATGTCCCATATGGATTTTTTTGGTCGGTTTTATGCCACACTCCAGCATAAGTATAATTTTGGAACACTGAAGCAAAGCCTCACCTGCCATGTTCCTCCACAGTAAGATATTTGGTATTATTATGCTTTAATGTATTCACGAGACAAGTTTTGCATATTTTTATTTCATAATGCAAAGAAAAGGGCAAGGCTTGGTTAGTGTAGGTAAGGTTAGTAAGTTTTTATCCCAAATCCCAAAAGACATGAGGGGTTATCCGGGGGTGGGGGGGGGGGGGGGAGGGTATGTGAAGAGGGGTATCCGAATACCTAAGACATCATTCAATGAACGGCTCTGTCGCTTCCCCGGAATGGCCGAACCAGTAATTGTACGGTGTTTACAGAGTGTAAAAATTTACAAGCTATACATATTTAAACATTTACACGGCTTCTTTTAATGGAAATCCTGTAACCGCTCGCCAAGAGCAAATTTAAACAGACAATTATTTCGTAGTGGTGTTGTGTATTCCGAACACGAAAATGTGGGTGTTCTGGATTACAAACACTAAGTGTGCTGTTTCCCGAACACTTTAATTATTGTTGTATATCCCCCAAAGGAATGTTTTATTTCATGACGAAGGCTCATTTTTAGGTCTGTGGCAACTTTTCTGATCACAAGCCTTGGCACATACATTATTGAACGACTGTGTATGAGATGCAGATGTTCACAGATCTATAAATATATCACATCTGACTTAAGGTTTGTCTGGTGTTTTAATACATCCAAGACATGAGGGAGTATACGGGGTATATGAAAAGCGGGTATTCGAACACATAAGACATCATTAAATGAATGGCTGTACGACTTCCTCAGAATACCCGAACCAGTAATTGTACGGTGCTTACAGAATGCAAAAAAAATATCAAGCTATCAATATTTAAACAGTTTCCTTAATGGAAGTCCAGTAACCGCTCACAAAGAGCAACTTTAAAACAAACAATTATTTCGTAGTAGTGTTTTGTATTCCGAACACGAATATGTGGGTGTGCTGGATTACCAACACTAAGTGTGCTGTTTCCCGAACATTTCAATGAATATAGTATATCTCTCGCATACATGTTTTATTTCACGACGACAGCTCATTTTTAGCTTTGTGGCACATATTATGATCACAAGCTTTGGTACATTTCTTATTGAACGGCAGTATATGACCTTGGTAGAGGCGGATATAGAAAGTACACTGGACGTCCGATTGCCTATATTTTATTTTTAGTTTTTATTGAAGAAGGTGCACCCGATCTGACCGAATAGTCAGGACGGTCGCTTAATGTGTACTTGTCACTCAGGCAATACTCGGAGCAGGTCCCACCAGTAGGAAATTCCTAGTGGGGACAGGGGTGGATCCAGAAATTAGATCGTGGGGATTCGTCTGGAGGGAAACTATTTTCAAATCACATCAGAAGACATCATAAAACAAATTGATAGGTAGGTAAGCAACCATTCATTTGGGAAATCCTATTTAATTTAATCACATTTAGGTAATTCAACATCAGTAGGTTTTAGGTGATCTAATCATGGATCATGTACGCCTGGATTGGAAACCAACAGCTGTTATCTATCAGTAGGTTTTAGGCAATCCAACATGAGTAGGTTTGGCAAATTTGTGCTTGAAGATATTTTTTGAAATACTGAATTCAACATAAGGGATAGTGATACACAAGCATCTCGCAAAACAATTCCAGGCATAGGCGTAGGAACGTATCAAAATTGGTTGGGCCAGGTCAACAGCAGAGGTGCACCCAGGAATTTCGTAAAGTATCATAGTTGAACATTTTTACATAGAGAACCCTATAATTTTAATAGTGAGCACACAACTTTCACCGCTATGAGGGGGGGGGGCAGGCCCATTGGGCGCGCCTATGGCTACCAGCAACATGTGGTACTAAAAACTATCATCACAGCATAAGTACTTTCAAATTCACACTTCTCGCTTCACATGTAACTCTTCTCGACTGGTGAATTCAATAATAGGTTCATCTTCTTGGTGGAAGGGAAACCATTAGAACCTATTTCTCTTGAAATAAAATTTATTAAACTTCCGCTATGTGCGTGTGTGTGGGAAGTGCACGCTCATTACAGCCTCACTAATGGATATGTGGTGTGCCCAAGTTTCCATGAATTAATACTTTACGTCACTAAGATGTCCCCCTTGTAAATGTTCACTGATGTTGGTGAGGAGAAATAATGAGCAAAAACGTAGTTTACTTGCTGCCCCATGGCAAAAGAAGTATCATGATTGATGCTGGAGAGGACGAGAAACGGGAAAGGCGGGTGATCGCTGATTGGAAATTATTTGATCCGGTGTGTGACAGACCAAGATTGGCAGGCTAACAAACAGACTGGGGAAAAGAAAAACGCAATAATTAAAGATGCATGGTATGGTGTTCATCATCAGGGCTTAACTCGAACACATAGGTGATCAGGCAACTCTATCATCACTGTAGTACACATTATGCATCTTAGAATAACCGCCACTTGAAACGAATCGCTGCAGCTACGTCATGTGGCACCAGGCTGAAACGAAATATAACCGCTTATTTTGGGGACCAACAATTCAGTGCAGAATAGCTGACCGGTGACAACACACGGCACTTCATAAAGTCATAACGTGTTCAGACTTACGAGGCACAAGGCCCTATCCTGAATTCAATTCGATAATTAGTTCTCTTTTTCTCACGTTTTCTGGTGTGTAAGAAATCCGGATAACCGCTGAGCTTTGATTCACCTCATCCCTTTGGTTAAATACGCTCCCAAATTGGCTACCGAACTTAGGCTCTAGTTAGGTGTTCTTTTTTA
Source organism: Ashinkailepas kermadecensis (assembly GCA_034440615.1). NCBI lineage: Eukaryota > Metazoa > Arthropoda > Thecostraca > Neolepadidae > Ashinkailepas > Ashinkailepas kermadecensis. Next base: position 251,936 of record JAOTOM010004870.1, read on the forward strand.
ACCTCTCTCTTTTTCTTTGTCTACGGATGCGTTTTAGGGCTCCAGCCAATTTCTGTACGGGCCCCAGCACATTTTTTCGCCCCGGCTTTAAAAAAAAAGTTTGTTGTTTTTGTTGTGCATCGACGATATTTTGTATGTATCGTCGCGTTTTCGCAGACCCCGAAGTGTTTATTTAATACCGGTCTTTGTGTTCCTTATCTTGTACCGTGTCTCCAGCAGCAGTCGTCAGCAGGCCCCGTTGTGTTTTGCTTTTTTAACTCCCGGTGTGTTTATTTAGAGGTGCAACGCATGTTTTGGGGCCCTGCCGAATCTTGCCGGAATCGGTACACTTTGGAGGGCCCTGTACATTTTCTTTCTCCAGTTGTGCTCTTAGGGTCCCACTGTGTTTATTTGGGGTTCCTCACTCACATTTGTGGGACCGCAGTACAATATTGGGGGCTCCGGTATAATTTCTCGAGGTCCCGTCGCGACTTTTCGGGCCCAGGCGCGTGGTTCCGGGGATCCGACGTAGTGTTCCGGGCTCGACGCAATTTTTGGTGACTTCTTCTGAATTATGTAAAGTTCGAGCCACGCCCTGATTTTTCGTGCCCCCGGGGACATTTTTTATTCTGTCCCGCCGCGATTTGTTTAAGCTCCGTTACGTTTTTCGGGGCCGTATGTGATTTGGTAAGGCATATGGTGGTATGTTTGGGCTAAGGAGAGATTTGCCTGGCTCGAACATTTATTTTTTGGCATCTCTTTATTTTTGGAGGCTCCGGCTTAATTCTTGTTGGGTTCCGATGCGATTTTGTGGCTACGCTATGCTTATTTGGGACCATGGACAAGTTTTGGGAGCCCCGAGTGGATTTTTTATGACCCAACCACAATTTATGGGCCCACAGACAAGAATATTTGGTCCCAAGCGCGATATTTGAGGGGCTTGGCGCTAGTTCGCGGGACGCGTTGTACTTATCTGGGCCCCGGCGCGATTTTGGCGTTCCCGGCGCAAATTTTCGGGCCCTGTGCAAGTTTTTTGGTGCCCACTGTATTCATTTATAACCGCTAATTTTGGGTAACCAGACGCGAATTTATGGGGCCCCAGAACAATTTTTGTGGACCCCGGAGCGATTCTTGGGTTCTTCGAAGCCAAACTCTTCAGGATGGAAGGGGGGGGGGGATTTTCCTCTTTAGTATGCCACTGCGGCTGCTCAACGTGTTTTTTTCTCAGGTCCTCAGTCCCGAAAGAAAGTCCTCAGGAGAACTTTCTTTCGGGACCTGTTCTGGATCTTCCGGTGCTCAGGTCGACTCGATAAACACCCATTGTGATTTCTTGGGGTTGACTTCTATTTTTGTAAGCCTCCTGCGCGATATTTGTGGGCCCCGGTACAATTCTTCGTGCTCCCGGTGCATTTTTATCGGTGCTCCAACGTGCTCTCGGTGCTCTCGATGACCAACGACCATAAAAGCAATCCATATATAAATTTGACATGCACATGGAGCTTACAAGCTTCTCAGAAGATTCACTTTCCTTTTGCAAAGAGGAAGCACAATTTCGTGGGCGGTCGTGTCGGCACATTGACGGAACTTTAAGCTCTCAGTCAAAGCCCTGCCGTGGAGCTTGAATTCTCAGATCGGGCGGTAGGCCCAGAGTTCACGCAACAAGCTCGGCTTAGCATAGAACTCTAATTCATAATGCGACCCCGGTGAATGTGAAGGAAAAATATCCGTGTTTATCGTTATTTGGGTTTAGGGGCGCATCAACTGCATCAGTTATTCAGCGCCCATCAGTGTTTGTCGTCTAATTATAGGCTATTTTCCTTTGTGGCATAGAGGAGGCGTGCTGGACCCAGCTCCTGGAGTGCCTCCGTGCTGAGAAGGAGGAGTTCTTCGGGGAAGAGCGACCGGCAACTTACCCAAAGATACTGGAGGAAGATTAAGGTGCATGTCTGAAGATTGTTCGCACATTTGTCGCCATGCCCGCCGGGAACTCAGAGGCTTTCACCACATCGGCTGCAAGCTTCCCTGTCTTTAATCTTAAGTTTCCTCATCGCGGCGGTGCGAGATGCGTCGCAATTCTACTGTAGTGTTGGGCGAGTGTTGGGCATTGTGGTAGGGGCAAAAATGCCACAGGCATTAATGCAGTTTTTAAAAGAAGTAGCGGCCTGCACAAAAAATGAAGGTAGCATTCCCCCACTCCCTCCCTAGTGCGGAGTTCGGAGTGACGGAGCATATCGTGGCCGGCCCTCTCGGAGGGTATCCCCACGGGCTAACCCGCGGTTCCACCCGTGGGCAGTCAGCATGTGTTTTTCCTGCGTTGCCGCAGGCTAGTTGTGTTTTTGGTTATTTCATTTGCACATGGAATACTGGATAATAGGAAGACTGCGGCAATTTATATAATTATTTATATATTCTTGTATTGACACACTGATCCAATAAGCTCGTCATCACGGCCAATTCTTGCGCATAATCAAACATGGTTTGGGAAAGGCGGTTTCAGTACAATCTTGGGATCGTCATCAGTTTTTTTTATTCTGCTGCTATTCTATTTTTATTTTATTTATTCTTTATATTCTACCAATGTTCACATGTTAATTATGTACACATGTGACCAACCAACCTTAACACGACACTTCTGTGGTACAATTGACGTAAACACAACCGATGATGACAGGATGCTTGGGGATGAGGAAAGGGCAACAGATCAAAACATTGGAGGGGAGGACAGAGATATAAAGAGAAAAGAGAGGGGAGAGAGGGAGGAGATAGAGGGGAGAGAGAGAGAGAGAGAGAGAGAGAGAGAGAGAGAGAGAGAGAGAGAGAGAGAGAGAGATAGAGAGAGAGAGCGAGAGAGAGAGAGAGCGAGAAGGGAGCCGCCGCCGCGCTGGCGGCGCTCGTGGCGGCCGCCGGCGCCGCCGGCGTGCTCTACTTGCCGCACGTCATCGCGCACGCCCAGACGCCGCTGGTGACGCGCGCGCCCACCACCGCGCTGCAGTGTGCCATCGCGTGCGTCGCGTACGCCGACTGCGAGAAGTGGAGCCTCACCGACTCCGGCTGCCGTCTGTGGCCGCACCACGGCGACGACAACCCGCTGACGGCGTTCGACGAGCCGCTCTTCCAGCGCACCCTGCCGCCAGACTTCACGCTGAGCAGCGATCCGACCATCGCCTACAGTCAACACGAGTACAGCGTGCAGGGCGGCAACGTCACCATGATCGCCGGCTGCCGGCAGCTCGATCCGGACGCGGTGCCGGCCGTGCCGCGCACGCAGGCGCAGTTCGACTACCTCAAGTCGTTCGTCACCGGCTGGTACTTCTTCGTGGGCGTGTGGAACAAGCAGGCCGGCGCCGTCTTCCGCGACATGATCAGCGGCGAGGTGCTGCTCCCTCGTCGGCATCTGCCACTGAACGTTGGACGCAACTCCCACCTCCATCTACCACCACTGCGTGACGATGTGCTCACACGGCCACCACAGGTGACCATTGGTCACACGGCCACCACAGGTGACCATTGGTCACACGGCCACCACAGGTGACCATTGGTCACACGGCCACCACAGGTGACCATTGGTCACACGGCCACCAGAGGTGACCATTGGTCACACGGCCACCAGAGGTGATTGGTACACGGCCACCACAGGTGACCATTGGTCACACGGCCACCACAGGTGTCCATTGGTCACACGGCCACCACAGGTGACCATTGGTCACACGGCCACCTTCACAGGTGACCATTGGTTACGCATCTCTGACCACAGATCACAGGCGACCATCGGTCACACGGCCACCACAGGTGACCATTAGGTCACACGGCCCCCAGAGGTGACCATTGGTCACAGGTGAACATTGGTCACACGGCCACCTGTGTTGGTCTGATCGGCACGGTTCCCGCCAGCGGTATCACTTCGCTTACGCTAAAGGGGTCACTGGCCTACTCAGTCCCCCTCCCCTCCCGGTCAGACCGGAGCTTAGCTCAGTGCACAAGATGGTGCACAAGCCAGTGCACAAGATGGTCGCGTCTCGTCGCGCATCACGTGCCAAATGATTTCGAGCCAGTTTTCGCTGTCAAAAATGTAATTGCTACCCGCTCTTCCCAAACAGTCCTACAAAGGGACACGAGGGTACACGACAAGGGACACAAGGGACACAAGGGTACACGACACACTTCAGCACCCGCCGCACGCATCGCTGATGCTATCGTCTTCAAATTGATGAATCATACCTGGTAACGTGAGTGGAAACAGCTGGCACCGTGGGCACGAACAGCTCTGGTATCGTGTGTATGAACAAAACAAACCATGCTGGTTCTTGTGCACGGTAAAGGAATTTGTATGAAGCATCGAAGGGAGAAGCGGAAACCTTCGCTGAAAATGAGGGTGACGGAGGGAAAGTGTATAAGAGGCTTAGTACTTAGTATTTATGCAGTAGTATATATAATATTCTCATCCAGATAGTCGGTGTACTTTTCAGTCGGATATCCGGTAACGACCTCAATCCGCAACGCGTTTTGTCTGTCTCTCAAATGTGTATTGCTCTATCTATGCTGTGGATTGAGCATGGATATATTCTACTAGCTTCATCTAAGTGTATAACTCAAAACTGATTTGATGGTGTATCCCGATATACATGATATGACATGATATGATCAAGACGTTATCTCATTATTAGACGAAAGGGTAAAATAGGTTACGCCAGTGCATGCATGTGCATGCATTCGAAGGAAACTACAATACCGGACACAAACATGCTTCATGTATGCTATATAAATAAATAAATAAATAAATACCTAAATAAATATATATATATATATATATATATATATATATATATATATATATATATATATATATATATATATATATATATATATATATATATATATATATATATATATATATATATATATATATATATATATCTCTCTATATATATGTGCAAGGGTGTCGATTTGTGAAAAACATTGGGGGGGGGGGCGAAGTGTCAACGTACTGGACCCCCCCCCCCCAAACAAAAACTCATCGGATTTCGCCTACTATATTTTCAGACCTCAACAATTCTGATTTTTTATTTGACGATGTGTATGTTTATGTTTATTCAGCATCCTCTCCAACGGGCAAAATCGTCCAGTAACAGATGAAGTCACATAAACAAAAGAGCAGTACACAGTACATGCTAACATAGAAACTTTGAGTCATAGCATGCGACTACACAGTCATACAATGGACTCGGGTCCATCGTAATCGTGGGTTAGGTGGGTTAGGTGGGTTAGGTTAGGTGGCTTTGTGGTAGGTTAGGTTAGGATAAGTTGGGCTTTTTCTTAACACTCGCACGTCCGGCGGTCCGCGCCAACTTCGCATGTCCGGGGGGGGGGGCAGATGTCTGCCCCCCTAAGATCTCCAGAACTATGCTAGATAGCGACAAACGGAAAACGGCGTTGGATAGCTGATGACAAGCTCTATCGAAAGTATTTCGGTCATTTTCTCGCTCAGGTCAATATTTAGGTCACCGAGTCATCATATGTCAAATTCGACCAGATCGGGTGGGACCCTCAGATATTGGCACATATCTCAGGACCTGTAACAGATAAAAACAAACTGCAAACGCTATTCGACAGCCCTTGAAATGTGCTATCGACATACGCTGTGTAATTTAAGGTCAAATCAACAGATGGGTCACCGAAACTATGACCTCAGGTCAATGCCATGGGGTAGACTAGGGAGGTCATGTAATATATCAATCGACACATCTTGGCGATGCAAGCACAATGATGGTAATGTCAGCCTTCTAGCTCAATGCAGTGCGATATAATGCGCAGAAATGTGCTAGTGATTCCAGGTAACCTCAGCTGACCTTGGTGAGGTCACCGAGCAAAAATGTCAGCGGGGACATTGAGAATAGCTTTGAGCTACACGCCATAACCGTTGGAGGTCATCCCGAGAGCAAATATGTAACCAGGAAACATTTGTATATTTTACCATAGGCCTATAATGGGGAAGCCATGGCTGGGACCTGACCTCAGGTCAATGCTACAAAAAAACTGTGAGATACATATTATAGTCCTTGATAAGATCATGACGTGATATAAGTTTGAAATAAATCGCCCAATTATTGTGGGATTGATGCCACTTAGAACTCCGAGGGATGTTGGGTCACTTTGCATGACCTGGTGACCTGACTTGAGATGACCCAGGGTCAAAAATTTCTGAGGACATGCGGAAAAGACCAATGAGCAGCCATGCGAGGTTTGGCCTTGCTAACCCTATTAGTATGGCGGCAAAGTATGAAAAACCGCAGGGGGGGGGGGGGGCAGATATCTTCCCCCCCCGGACGTGTGCGGGTTAAGTTGGAAAATTGTTTGATTGTTTGAAAGTTGGCAAATTGCTTTTTTAAATAGTTTTGCTTCTCTAAAGGGGAGCCTTGGCTATGATAAGACAGGCTATGTTACATTTCTGAAACATTACTTTTATGCTATGTTACCTAATTCAAAGCCCCCTTTATAGTGTCATTTTACTCACAAACTAAAAAACAAGCATTTGCACAGAACATAAGTGGTCCCATCATCTTAGTAGCATTCATGAACATTGCATTGGAAGGATAACTTCAAAGAATTCACAAAACACCTTAAAGCCAACTTTATCAGCAAAACATATAATTCATTGATCCTGTGAACAAACTAAACAACAATAATATTGTTGTTAAAATCATCGGCTGTACAACACGTGCGAACCCTTCCCCGGCAGAGCCGTAGGCAACCATCAGCGTAGGTTTCTGAAAATGATCAGATATTCTGAAAAATGTTCAGAAATTTTCCATTAAAAAATGTTTTCTTGCATGCAAGGGTAGGCTAGGTTAGGTTAGGTTATATTCCATTTTTCGTTATTTTGAACATTACTTTGCATGCTGTATTACACAACTCCAAGCCCCTTCGTGGGTGTCATTTTGCCTCTCAACTGAAAAGTATGCATTTGCAGAGGAATGAGTGGTCACATCACAATCATGTTGAGCACATTCATAAACATTTCATAAACATTGCATTGCACCTGCGGCCGCGGTACCTTAGTTGGTAGAGCGTTGGTCTCTTGATCGCAAGATTGTGGGTTCGAATCTCACCACCGGCGGCAAAACCGAGTCCGAGGTTGGCGACGCTATATGACCGAGCGGTTGAATGCGTCGTAAAAGAACCCACTAACGATAACCTGTTCTTTGGTGGATGTTGTCTTGTGCTGGCTTTTAGTGATATTTGCGTTCCTTCCACACGTTTGTGTTGGAGTATAACACGTGAAGCCCATCCTGTTCATTTTGAACCCGGAGTGCAAAAAAGTTTTGAGAGATGAATCTCTGAAGATGTGTTGTAATTTCCACCTTGCCGCCAATCCATTTGTGCCTGCCCATTATGAATGCATATCCTTAGCAATAAGAGCACAGGAGCATCTGCAGAAGCATAACAGACTATACTATGTCTATCTCTGGGCTCTCATAATTCCAGATACTCAATGCAATATTTTGTTTCTAGGGCTATGTTCCTGAACGGAATGATAAAACGTATCGCTAAATGGAACCATTACTGAGGGCAAAAGCCGCCAGTATTTTATGTCGCGCAATTTCCCCGGCAAACACCCCATTTACCCGGTCAACATATTTCTGATTCAGACCCAGTTTTTTTTAAACGTACGCACGCCCCTGTACTGAGGCGAAGGCGCCCCCTGCCCTCATACAGCATGCCTGTCCCCTGTGACCAGCGCCCCCTCCTGGATCGAGTCCACGCCATGCCTCTGAATGATGCATCGTTTCGCTCCCGTGCTAGCAATGCCAACAGTCGCATTGCACAGTGAGGCATCCTCTCCGGTGGGGAAAGCTGAATACGGGACACTGTCGTCCGCAAAGGATGCCTAGGCCGCCCCATAGCGCATTAGCTATGCTCATAGAACACACTCGTAGGATTCGGGACTAATTGCGAACTGTCCACATTGGTTGTCATGACAACATGCGGACATTGGTTGTCGGCCTCGACTCGTGCTGTTCTATGGAGTTCTTTCGGCATAGCTAACACGTCGCCCGACGGGATAGGGATACTTTTTTCGTGAACGGCAGTGTTCTGTGTTACTGCGCGAAACGTTTACGTTCCTTGGCTGGGACTGGAAGGCTATATGAGGATTGCAATCTAATATTTGCCGCCCCGGTAGCTCAGTTGGTTGGAGCGTCGACCTGCACTGGTCTCCCGTGTCCTGGCAGGACAGGGTTTGAGTCGCTTCACGCGCTCGCATGTAGCCCCCGGCTGGGAGGGTCAGGTGGCGACTAGCCAGATAAGGCCGGGGGTGAGCTACCGGGCGGCCGTGTCGGTGCATTGACGGCACGCTAAGCTCTCGGCCAAAATTCAGCCGTTGAACTGGAATTCATGGATCGGGTGGTAGGGGCAGGGTCCACGCAATAAGCTCTGCTTAGCAATAGGACTTTGGTCCATAAAGCCATCACAGCGATAATTTCGATTAAAAAGAATATGTACTTTGCTCTTGTTCAACGTGCCCCTCGCTGTCACGTTAAAGTCGGCCAGTCATTACGTGTTCCATGTGCTCCTTGATTTGGAGTAACCACTGACGACCAACATGGATCTATCTAACATGTGCTGAACGAACTTATCCAACAACCATCGCAACTGTCTGTCATCGGCGGCCAACATTACGTCGCAAACGCCTCCAACTCTAACAGAAAACATGCGTTCTAATATTCTAACATATGCGTATCTAATGTGCATATGCGTTGCTTGGGGCCAGTTCTGTTTGGTGATGTTCCGTGCATAGTCTTGTTTGTTTTATGTGTTTCCGGGATGTCCAGGATGTCCGGGATGTCCGGGATGTCCGCTGATGATTTGCGTCTGGCCGGGATTCCAGATGAAAGGCTGCGTTGAAACCCAATCTAGACATCTGTGTTGGTCCATAACTTCCCCATTTTCAGTACTACTGCAGGTATCTTTAGTTAACTACATCCGGCACAGGAATGAGTACCGGAAGGAAAGTACTTAAGTGAAAAATACCTCATCAGGTGTCGTTTTGGGCTTTTTTCGGTGCTACAATCTGACCAGCAATAAAAAAGCGTTGCTCGAAAAGGCGTATTACGCAAAGTAGACATGGGGTGAATGGCAGCGGCGTTGGCTAAGTACCCTGATGACACCACTAGGAGTGATAGAAGCACCCGCAGGCGTCAGCAGAGTACCGCAATCTGATATTTAGTGTATTATGAACACTGCCAGAATTACGCATAGGCGTGCCGTGTTGGGCACCAGCTAAATCACCCCATAGGGTCTAAATAGTTCTTTGAGTGACAGACGTTCAGCAGCTTAGCGCGCCGTACTAAGCTGCTGGCGGGGCAGCAGCCTGCCACGTGGCGGGGCAGCAGCCTGCCACGTGGCGGGGCAGCAGCCTGCCACGTGGCGGGGCAGCAGCCTGCCGTGGCGGCGGCCTGCACGTGGGCCGTGGCGGGGCAGCAGCCTGCCACGTGGCGGGGCAGCAGCCTGCCACGTGGCGGGGCAGCAGCCTGTTCTTTTCTTTTCTTTTCTTTAATTCTTTTCAAACTTTGCAAGTTTGAAAAGAACACATACAGCTGTGACTTGGTTATCGAATTTGACACCTACTGCTAGAGGCCGACTTGGTTCCATTTCGTATTGGCGAGCATTTGTTGCCACAATTTCCGGTCAGTCGATCTACCGCCCAGGGAATTGAACGCTGATCGTTTCGCGATCGCGACCGAGACACGGCTGCAACAGACACACCTGCGGTGTTCTCGGACTTCCCGACGTCCACAACGGCCTGTTCAGGGATGTCGGCACCGACGATGGACTGGTCACACCTAGCGTAATATCGACGCACTGTCGGAATCGACGCAAAGCTAGCGGACAGTTAGCATGGGGCCCAATGAGTCTGCATATTCTGATATTGCGCCGTCCTTGCGTCAGCTGTCTGCCGAGTCCTACAAAACGCTGGCGATTTCCGAGCGGACAAAGTTGGGTTTTCTCAACTTTTTCCGCTCGGCGCACCAGCGGCTTGACGCAAGGTCGACAGACTGCTCGGGGTAAACTGCGGTCGCCATATTTGCTGACCTTCGATTATATATTTGCTGCTACATTTGCTATATCTGCTATATTTGCTGATCTTCACTGGTCTGTCGACGCGTCGAAATTACGCCCAGTGCGTCGGGATTACGCCTAGTCCGTCATTGCGCTGTCTTTATTGCGTCGAGATTACGCTAGGTGTGAACAGTCCATTACGGACTGCAGCGCGCCCGAGACACGGCTGCATCAGACACACCTGTGGCGTTCTCGGACTTCCCGACGACCACAACGGCCCGCCGCAGGATGTCGGCACCGACGATTTATGGACTGCGGCCGACGGCGTCGGAGCTGACGGTAAATTGTTCATCTTGGAACCGAGGAGGACGAACCTTGGAAACAAGGGGTGTTTTCGTGCCGCGATCTAATGCGGCCCGCGCTCATCCCCACCCACTGTTCCGGCAAATGTCGCTCCTCGGCGTTCTGGGACGTGGCGTGGAACGAAAAATGGCGGCGAAGCGGGTCGGCAACGTTCGCTGTCGTCCACCGCGCGCCCACACGTCCATTCACGTTCACCAATCAGATGCTCCAAGCATCAGATGCACCAAGCATCAGATGCACCAAGCATCAGATGCACCAAGTCTTAGTATACCAAGTATACCAAGTATACCAAATATACCAAGTATACTAAGTATACCAAGCACATCAAGTGACGTCATTCAGGACGTTATTGCCGTCTCCCGTGACGTTGGGATTAGTCCATGCTGCATCTTTTTGGCAAGACTGAGGGCAGCGGCGTAGCCAAGGGAGGGGCAGTGGGGACATGCCCCCTCCCCTGGAGCTCGCGGAGGCCCCGGAATTTGTTGCACAATGCCGGCGCCATCTGGTGCAGCCGCCCCCTGGCATCAGCCAGGGGGAAAACGTATCCCCCTCTCCCACTCTGAATTTAAAAAGGCCACAGGAGGCCCCATGTAACCCATGTTAAAACTACCCATTAAATCAACTGTAGGCCCCTGAAACATGCAATTTACCCTACCTGACCTATTGGAGACACTTGTGGGTCGATAGGGTGCCCCTCTTGGTGGATAGACGGCCACACCAGACCAAATGGACGCCCCACATTAGACATTGGAGGTCTGCTCTGCACAGGAGGCCCTAGCTAACCGACACGAGACCCCATCATATGAAGAGGATGCCCGACCAGACCAGGAAGGAGCCGCATCAGACACACAGGAGGCCCTAGCTGACCGACACGAGACCCCATCATATGAAGAGGATGCCCGACCAGACCAAGAAGAAGCCGCATCAGACACACAGGAGGCGCCAGCTGACCGACACGAGACCCCATCATATGAAGAGGATGCCCGACCAGACCAGGAAGCGGCCACATCAGACACACAGGAGGCCCTAGCTAACCGACACGAGACCCCATCATATGAAGAGGAGGCCCGACCAGACCAGGAAGCGGCCACATCAGAGACACAGGAGGTCCCCGATGGTCAGTGGAAGGCACCTGCTTATCGATAGGAGGCCCTACCGGACCAATAGAGCCCACCAGATATCTATGTCGATCTGGGAATATCGATAGCCCGCCAGATGTCAACGACCGGGGCCTTCAGGCCCTGTTCGGCGATAGTTCGCACCGTACGACCTGCAGAAGGCCCATCAGAACAAGAGGAGGCTCACCAGAAGCACTGTAGGCCCCAGATTGTCAGTGTTCCTTTACAATGACTGGCCATTAGGAAGGTAGGCTGTGCCCTGTTCACAGCAATTATTAACAGAAAGTACTGCATCGCTTCACAGTTAGGCGCTATGTGAACGTCTGTCTACCAGGTTGACCACGGGCCAGTGTACAAGGACTGTAATTAATTCGCATTTGCGGTCGTCACGTGGTCATTTGCGGTCGTCACGTGGTCATTTGCGGTCGTCACGTGGTCATTTGCGGTCGTCACGTGGTCATTTGCGGTCGTCACTTGGTCATTTGCGGTCGTCACGTGGTCATTTGCGGTCGTCACGTGGTCATTTGTCCTGTTGCCATGACGTGAGAGACACGGATCCATGCTGTTCCCGCCTTGCATACCTCAGTCGGACGACCAACATTGGCAGCTCAGTGAGCAGGCTACCACAATACTCCTGTCGACAAGAAACAATTGATCGCTATGGATGTCGGACTTCGGCAACACAGGATGAGCTGGAAAGGCTGCAAGGAGCTAGGTTGCAAAGGGTGTAGTAAAACGGGTGGAAAGGTTACGATTACCATCCAGTTTACTTTGCAATTAGAGGCTTTTAGTGTAAGTTGCTTCAGCACGAAATACAGCCGGCCCATTCGTCATTCTTTGTGTGAAACCACTTTAATTATTTGAAGACGGAGCAGCGTCTGATACGATATTTTGCATGCTGGACTGCAGCATGGCCAGCATAAATAACGCCTCATGGAGCCAGTGGAATACTGGCTGTTGCCTAAGTCAATGGAGGGAACTGGATGTTATTGAAGAGGAAAGGGACTTAGGTGTGTTGGTTTCAAAAGACCTTAACACGCGCACTGGAGGGGGGCGAAATCCGCCCACCCCTCCGGTTTTTCGCAAATAACTGCATGTTGTACTGGTTGATATACGCGATTTTCGGTGTACCTGCTTAAAAATGAACGGCACGTCGTTTAAAGCAAGAAAAATGGAAATGTCCCGAAAATTTTTCAAGTTAGGGGCCGCTAAAATCAAAAAATGTTCTAGCGCCAGACCACAAAAATCGGCGCAGATGCGCTCCCAGTATACTGACAAAAGGGAAGTGTTCTAGGCAACACTAGGGACTTGTTTGATGCATATTAAAATGCTGTATAGTTTCAAGGTCATGTTAGGTCACTAAGGTCAAGTCAGGTCAAGTTCATGACAGGTTAATGGAACCAAACTTGATCAACTGGAATGTTGCCATAAATGCACTACTGGTTGTCATTTGTACTGTTTATCATTGCGTTTCCATACTTTATTCATGTACTTCACTCCCTTCTTCACGAAGCCGATTGCTCCGAGCTGCCCGACGGAGCAGTCGGGCGGGCGGCCGGTTCCGGTAACTGGAACAGGTAACTGACCTGACAAAGTGGTGCTATGTAGGTGACCTGAGGTCAAATGTTGGGTCTATCATCTGCATTGCATCATTAGTAATGTCCAAAACATCATTGATGCCCATTTTTGAGCATTTAAACACAATCACAGCGATCCATAACGATGACAAGCCAAGCCACGCAAAACCGGAAAATTTTGCCAATCTGACCTCATTTGACCTTGAAGATTTTGACCTAAGGTCACGAAAATTGCACACAATAGAGTTCACTACCGTGCCCATCCACCCTGCGAATTTCGTTCCTCCAGCTTTACTAGGAGCCGAGATCTTAGGGGGCGGAATCCGCCCCCCTCCAGTGCGCGTAATTCTCAGAGGCCCTCCAGGGCGCGTGTTAAAGCAGAAAAGCAATGTAGCTCAGTTAGGAACAGGGCACTCAGAATGCTGGGACTCGTTAATAGAAGTGTGATGTGTGAGAGCAAGGAAGTCATGAAAAAACTGTACTTAGCATACGTGCGACCCCACTTGGAATATTATGTACAAGCTTGGAGCCCCTACCTACAAAAAGATATAGACAAGTTAGAGAGAGTGCAGCGCAAAGCAACTAGACTCATCAGTGGATTAGGTAACCTAGAATATGGAGAAAGGCTTGTGGCATTAGATATGTACTCACTCAATTATAGGAGATTAAGGGGGGACATGATTGAAATGCACAAAATTGTTAAAGGACTAGATCAGGTCAATTTAAATGTCACTCTTCAGTTTAGAGTATCACATAGGGGTCATCATTTCAGGTTAGACAGGTTGAGGTGTAGGACAGTTAAGCGACAACAGGTCTTCAGTCAAAGGGTTGTTGATCAGTGGAATGGGCTGCCTGCTGATGTTGTGGGGAGTTCCTCATTGAGTGTATTTAAAAGTAGGGTGGATACATTTTTTAGACAGGAAAATCTTGTTTTTCAGTTCTATTTTGTGATGGATGGGGTGAGATATATGTTAAGTAAGTGTGCACGGCACAGACCCCTTTAAACAGGCATGGATGCAGTTGGAAAATTATTGATAAGGCATTCAATCCACATGTGCTAAGAGAGATCAGGGGAATAGGGCTGGAAAGCTAGGGTAGATAGGCATTGATAGGTGTGTGGGATATTGGAGGACTGGTTCTTCAGGATGTGGGATGGTTGGGGAGGGTCTTTTACCAGCTTATATTATCTTCAATTTACAGACTTAACTGGATGGGCCCTTGGGTCTCTTATTAAGACTACACGCTTTATAACTTTATATAGGGTGTACCTAGCAGTGGATTCAGCACCTTCCTTCGGGATGTGATACTGATGAGATTGTCTATGGTAGCACAATGGGAGTGTGTTATGCAATAGCAAGTGAATTGGTGCTAGATAGGCTGCGATATATAGCTTCCTAGGAACTTGAGGTAAGGGATTGATTGGGGTGAGAGTATGTACATTTCTAGTACCTTTTCCAGATAGGCTTAACCCAGATGGGCCCCTGTGGCTCTTATTAAGCCTTAGCACTTTATGACTTAATACACTTTCCAGGACCGAGGTCATTCTATAATTGTCCACCCACACACGTCGATGTTGTGGCGTTCAGTGCGACCAGTGTTCTGGGAATTTACATTGGACCACAGCTGTACCCGCTTCCACGCCGCATTTCTGGAACGGTCTGGAACAATTACCGACTAATTTGCATGAATCTGATCGTTTACCAGATCAAATGGCGTGTGTACACTAACGGTGCGTGGGCATCATTTGGCTGATGCTGTGGCCCCGGCGAGTTGATTTCGACTTGACCCCGGTTGGCAGCACGGGGCAAATCGCACGTGGCACATGGTACGTGGTACGTGGTAAGTGGTTATGCGAGCCGCATGTTCCGAAATCACGGCCATGATCCTTGTGCCGAAACAGTTCGCCACTTGTGAAAACTTGGACGCAATCGACCCGATCGTTTTGGCGTAGCATGCATCGAAGCTGCACAGGCACACACACACACACACACACATATATATCCCTATATATATATATATATATATATATATATATATATATATACAGCAGACACACTCATTATCTAATGACCCGTGCATTTCTGCAATGCAAACATTTGCGTTGACGCAAATTTGCGCTTACGTACATTTGGGCACTGGTACATTTGCCATACATACATTTGCCATACGTACTTTTGCGCTTGCGTACATCTGCGCATACATACATCTGCCATGCTTACGTTTGCTCACGTGCGTTTGCATACTGCCATATATGCATATCTGCCATACGTACATTTGCCATACGTACATTTACCATACGTACATTTGCCATACGTACATTTGCCATACGTACATTTGCCATACATAGATTTGCTATAAGTACTTTTGCGCTTACGTACATCTAACGCTTACGTACATCTAACGCTTACGTACATCTGCCATGCGTACATTTGCTTGCGTACATTTACTTACGTACATCTGCCATACCTACGTTTGTCCTTACGTACAGTTGTCCTAGAGTCGTTATTCATGCTGCCTATGCTGCAATCCAACATAAAATATGGAATTAAGTGCGGCCGAATCTTCAAATTATTAAAAGTGGTTTGACACAATGTATGGCGGATGGGCCGTCTGCAGTTCGTGCCGAAGCAATTTCACCTAACAGCCTCGGATTGCAAGATAAGCTCGATGGATTTCGTTTGGAGAAATATATTCGTTGCACAGCAATCTGAGCATCTTGTTTGCCGCACAGTACACAATGTGCACAATAATATAAAATACATGCCATCCTGCATATGACGTACTCCCAATAACGTGGGTTCCGCAATAGAACAGGTGCAATTTTGGCAAGTAATTAATCGATTTGTCTATCAATCTATGTTAAGAAAGCAAGTCTAAAAGTTGGGAATTCTACCATTATTTTGGGAAAAGAGAATGCTTCATTGACATCATAAACTTCTCCTCCCGTTGCATTGTATCCTTTGCAACCGAGCTCCTTCCAGCCTTTCCAGCTCCTTCTGCGTTGCCGAAGTCCGAAAACCATAGCTGTGAATGAAATATCCGATGGAGAATTCCCGTACTTTGCACTCAAACTCCATTTCAGAATTTCAATGGCTTACAAAGTGTTGCTATCAAATTTGTTTTCGGATAGATTGCTTACTTCTTCAAAGCAGTGTGATCCGTGTTGGCACATGTGCATCTGTCGTCATCTGTCGTCATCTGTTGACATCTGTCGTCATCTGTCGTCATCTGTCGTCATCTGTCGTCATCTGTCGTCATCTGTAGTTATCTGTCGTCATCTGTTGACATCTGTTGACATCTGTTGTCATCTGTCGTCATCTGTCGTCATCTGTTGACATCTGTTGACATCTGTCCTCATCTGTCGTCATCTGTCGTCATCTGTCGTCATCTGTTGACATCTGTCGTCATCTGTCGTTGTAACAAAGTTAGGTTTTGGGGCATCTAAATCCCAGTCATTCAGCCCCCTACCCCCCAACGTTCAATGCCGGGTGATGTGAATGTGGGTGTCTTGGATGATGAAATGTAATTTGGGCTGCAGCGCCCTGAGCCGGTCGGCTGTCTGAACAGTACGCCTTACCGAGCCGATTGTTGTGGGTCGCCTATCCGGTGCATCCTGTCGGAACAGCTCACGTGTGCGGCGCCAGGCCGAGCGAGGCTACCGAGGTGCCGTCTCAGCACTCGTTCCCACGCGAGGCCAGTCTCTGGATGTCATCAGAGGCGGCTCTGATATCTGACTCTGAGCTGACATTGTGTCTCTGATGTCTGATGTCAGAGAGCGCGCCTGTCTGCAGTATAGTGCACGGGGTTCAGAGAGAGCCATTGTGCTCTCTAGACGCCAGTTCAGAGCGAGCCTTTGTTCGGGCCGACGGCCTGGCAATGCGCAGTCAGCCAGTCAGGTGACTTTGATCACGTGATAGTGATGTACTGTGAGTTACCTCGAACGCGCCGCAAGGGCCCTCAGTCATTCTCTGGCTCTCTTGGAGGAACGGTCGTGGTGGGCGGTCGCCCCTCTGGCGGCCGCCGTCTGGCCAGCCCTGGCCCCATACTAAGGTACGTCGGGACTCTGCCTGAGAGTCGCTGTTTGTGGAGATGTAATTATCTGATAGAAATAGTTGCACCTGTCTGTCAAAATGAAACTACCTTGTTAACGCTATATCACGCTGCGCATTATTGTTTGATCTTCGTGGCCATTTGTCTGTTGACTAATAGCACAATATAGAAGTGCTGGTTTTGGAAGTGCGTGTCAAGATGTGAGATCAGACCTCGGAGATGGAAGGCTTCGAACCATTGAAATTAACCGGGGTCTTAAATATCGTCCAACGCCGAGGTACCCTAAACTATCAACGTGCCAGAAGAGTTGCCCCTTCAGGGATGGCCCTGAAAACTCCTCTACATCGTCATCTGTCGTCATCTGTTGACATCTGTTGACATCTGTCGTCATCTGTCGTCATCTGTCGTCATCTGTTGACATCTGTCGTCATCTGTCGTCATATGTTGACATCTGTCGGCAGCCATGCAGAAACTATGAATCCATTCCAACGACAACAAGTAATGGCTCGAGTGGTTAATAATCTAATGGCTCGGGGCGCAATCTGAGACAAAATCAGGCCGTGAGGCCTCCGCCGTGAACTGCAGGTGCACGTTAGATTACAATCTAGATTACAGCCTGGCGTGTGGAAGTGGTGCATGGCCAAAGCTACCGCAGGTAATGAACGTGACGCTGCGATGCCTTGACCTGCGGCTATTTCCTACTGGTTACCAGTGGCGTACTGAAGTGGGCGAACGTGGCCCCCTGACAGGTTGTGGGGCCCCCAAGAATAGCGCCGGGGACGAGTGGTCTAGGGGTAAGATGCTCGTCTCACAATCGAAAGGTTGTGGGTTCGAGTCTCACCTGTCGCTACTCTTCGCCCGCGACCAATCGGTGTGAGAGATTGGCGACGCTACATGACTCAACGGTCGACTTGTCGTAAAACCAATAACCAACCAACCAACCAAGAATAGCGCCGGGGTTCGGAAAAATTGCGCCAGGCGCCCTAAAATCCTGTTGAGCCCCACCCCCCATATCGCACTGTGGCCGATACAAATCACATTGGGGGCCCCAAGAAGTCTAGGAGAGGTCCCTGAAAATGACGCTGGGGCCGCCAAAATCGCATCAAGGCTCATGAAGATCACATTTTGGCCCGAAATATGGCACTGAGTCCCTACAAATCACATTGGTGGCGTCAAAGAGTTGCGTAATGGGCCTGAAAATTACGCTGGGTGCCCCCAAAATTGCACCAAGGCCCTTGAAAATCACATTGGGGACCAAAACGTCGCGCAAGTGCCCTGAAAATGACGATGGGCCCCAAAAATCGCGCCAAGGCCCCTGCAAATCTCATTCAGGCCCACAAAAATCGTTCCGAAGGGCCTAAAAATGTTGCTGGATGCTCTAGAAAGTGAGACCGGGGTTCATACAAATACAGCTGGGCCCTTAACACGCGCATTGGAGAGCGGGGGGGGGGACACGAAGCCCCTCGGATTTTTCGTCACTAACTTCCGTTTTTACCGGTCGTTTTCCTGGTTTCCCGACATTTGCCATGCTTTCTGTACCTGCTTGGAACTGTCCGGCGCGTCGTTTAAAACAAGAAGAATTACAATTTTGCGCACCTGCTTAGAAATGTCCGGCATGTCGCTTAAAGCCAGAAAAACGGAAATCTGCCGAAAGTGTTTCGAGTTAGAGGCCGTCAAAATCAAATCATGTCGTAGCCTTAGACCACAGAAGTCGGCGCTGATGAGTTTCCAGTATATTCGCAATGGGGAAGTGTTCATGGCAATACTAGCGACTTGATTGATGTAGTATATTGTTATGCTATGTTGTTTCAAGATCATGCTAGATCGCCGAGGTCAACTCAGGTCAAGTTCATGACAGGTCAATGGAACCAACTTGTTCAACTGGAAGGTTGTCATAAACGTAAATGACAGTCATGCGATTCATGCCATTTTGCATGTCACTCTCTACCGAAAACTTCTGTGTTTGTCATTGTGAACCTAAACGCTTCCCTACTTAATTCATGTACTTCAGCCCTTTCTTCGTGAAGCCGATTGCGCCGGGCCGCCCGCTGGTCCGGCGGAGGCCTGGTTCCGGTAACTTGGAACCGGTAACTGACCCGGTAAAGTGCTGATATATAGGTGACAGGAGGTCAAATATATATCTATCATCTGTATTGCATCATTTGTTGTGTCCAAAACATCATTGATTCATTCCATTTTGGAGCATTTAAGCACGATCGAAGCGATCCATAACCATGTCGAGCCGAGTCACGCAAACCAAGCCAACTATGACATATGTGACTTATTTTGACCTTGAAGACATTGATCTAAGGCCATACAATTTGCACACAATAGAGTTCCTCGCCATTCCCATCTACCCTGAAAATTTCGTTACTCTAACTATAATAGAAGCCGAGATCTTCGCGGGATGCGGAATCCGCCCCCCCCTCTCCAGTGCGCGTGATTTTAAGAGGCCATCCATGGCGCGTGTTAACAAGTCGCGCCGGGGTCCCTAAAATAATCCAAAACTAAGATAACAATCACGCTGGGGCTTCAAAATGTCGTCCAGGGTGCCTGAAAATCATGCTGGGAGCCCAAGAAATCTCGATGGGGCCCCTGAAATTGACGTTGGGGGCCACGAATAGGTAGGCCGGGCCCCTCAAAATAACGCTTGGGAGTTCCAAAAAGTCGTAATAGGATTCTTGAAAATCATGCTGGGACCCCAGAATCGCGCTGCTTCAATCGCGCTGGGACCTAATAAAAAAATCGCGTCGCAGCCCTTGAAAATCACACTGATGGCCCGCAAAGTCGCAGCCGGCCCATACAAATCCAATTTGTACCCGGAATGTTATTCTGCGGCAACACAAATTGCGTACAAAAATCAAGAGAAAAGCGCGCCAGGCCCCGGAAAAGAAGCTTGTTCAGGCATGGAAAAAAGCACCGGAAACCCGAATAATCGTACCGGGCCAAAAATATCCCACAGGGGGCTTACAAAAAAAAATAGAAGTGGACACCAAAACAATCACAAAGGAATCCATCGAATCGACTCGAGCACCGGACAATTCAGAACAGGTCCCGAAAGAAAGTACTCTGAAGAGTGCCATCGGCTAAAAAAAACTCGTTGAGCAGCCGCAGTGGCGTACCAAAGAGAGAAATGCCCCCTCCACTCCTGAACGGTTGGGCCCCCAAGGATCCAACCGGGGTCCCCAGAAATCGCCCCGGGTCCCATAAATTCGCGACTGGCCCCCAGAATTCGCGCAAAGGGGATCTAAATAGATATAGTGGGCACCAAAAAACCGCGCCTGGCATGATCATTTGCGCCGGGCCCGCCAAAATCTCGCTGGAGCACAGCTAAGAACAACGTGCCCGGCGGCTCGCGCCCAGTCCCCCAAATGTCGCGATCGAGACCCACAATTCCCGTCGGTGACCCCAAAAATTCTGGTCGTGGCATCAAAATGCCCTTCTGGGGTGCCACAAAATTGATGTTGATGACCCAAATAAGCACAGTGTGGCCCCAAAAATCGCATCAGGATCCGACAAAAATCAAGCCGGAGCCCTCCAAAATAAGGAGAGATTCCGAAAAATAAATCTCCGAGCCAGGGATATCGCTCCAGAGCGGAAAAATTTTTACCAGATGCCGTAAAAAAATCGCGGACGTCCCCGGCAAAAAAAAACGTACCATAGCTCGAGAAAAAAAATCGCGGCGAGAAACAAAAATATGGCACCGGGGGCTGGAAAAATCAGGCCGGAACTCCGACTTTAAAATATTCAGAAGATGTCACCAAAAATTACGTCCAGCCCAGAATACTGGCGGCGATACCCCGATAAATTATACCGAAGCCCCAAAATCGTGCTGGCGTCCCACAAATGTGCGTCAGGAGCCAAAAGTAAACACAGCAGGACCCTAAGGACCTTACAGAAGGCCGAAAATGCACCGGGCCCTCGAAAGCGTACCGAGTCTTGCAAAAAGCGGGAGGGCCTTAAAACATGCGTTGCAGCTCAAAGTAAACACACCGGGAACTCTAAAAGAGCACATGGTAAGCCCTCAAAGCACACCGGGGCTATGAGACCGCATGGGACCTCAAAAACCGGGTGAGGCCCTTAAAATGCGTCATGATCCTAAAGAAGGAACACAAAGACCTGGCATTAAATAAACAGATTGGGGTCTTCGAAAACGCGCCGATACCTCAAAATATCGTCGGTGCACAAAAAAGCAACACAACTCTTAAAAAAAAATAGCTGTGCTCTCAAACATGTACCGAGCCCCTAACAAACAAAAAAAACTACATTCCTACAACACATCCATAGACGAAGAAAAACAGAATTGGTACAAAAACAAACACCGAACTAGCGCCTCGGTACGATAGCCAATCTGGGAGCATATTTAATCAAAAAGATGAGGTGCATAAAAGCTCAGCGGGTCTCGGGATTTCATAACCACCGGAAAATGTGAGAAGAAGAGAACTATTCATTGAATTGAATCAATCGTATTTTCTCAGCGAATCCCCATCCGAAGCATTCCACACGTCAGATATAGAACAAACTGTCATGTGACAGCAAATAGCAAAACGTAGGAGGCTTAGCAGAAACCGGAGAATCGTAGGTAGTGTGGCGAATGCGCCGAATGCGTAAGGCGGGTGTGCACGTGCACGAACGTTGGAGTTTTGGCGAACGGGCATCATTAATTTGAATGCCTGAAATAGGAAAATTTTACACTTTTTAATGATTTGTACAGGTTTGATTTCAGCAGTGTGAGGTGACTTTTCAGGGGATACCAAAAGAAAACCATTCGAACGGGATGGGATAGTTAGGGTTGACATTCGGTGATTTATAAACGATGATGGTAGATTGGGCTCTCTCTACAGGGCAACTAAGTTGGTCACAAATTATTTTATTTAATAAAGGGTCCCTTTGAAAAGTAGTAGTCGAAATCCGGCGACTTAAAAAGAAAATGCGGCTAGGTGGGCCCGCTCCAAATCCCCCAACACGTTAGCCCCCGTCCCCCCTTCCCATAGCGCAAATCCTAGGTGCACCACTGCCGGTTACATGTACCGTTGGGTCGTTGGTGCCTCAAACATGGGCGTTGAGGGCCCGAAATAATCAGCAAGGCTAAAAAAATCACTCAGAGGCCTGGAAATCGCACCGAGGCCCCTAAATATGCCATCGCAGTCACAAAATTATCGTCGTGGCCCCAGCTACGTATAGCGGAACCCCGAGAACTCGTGTCCGAGCCCAAAAAAATCGTGCTGGGTACTAAAAAAAAACTTGATGGCGGGCAGAGCAAATTCGCGTCGAGGGACCCAGATAAATGGAGAAGTGCCCCGAAAAAAATCGCGATGTGGACCCAAACATTCCCTTCGGGGCTCCCAAAAATTCCGATCGGGGGCCCGATTAAAGACAGTGGGACCCCGAAAACTCGCTCCGCGGCCCCCCAAAATGCACATTGAGGTTCCAAATCGCGCCAGGGACGCAAAATTCGCGTTGAGACCCCACCAAATTCGCATCGAGGGCCCGAAATAAACGGCGGTGCTCCGACAATTCACACAGAGGCCCGAAATCGGCGCCGGGTCTCCAAAAATCGCGCTGGGGCCACACAAATTCCTGTCGTGGACCTAACTAAGTACAGCGGGTCCCGAAAACTCGTGTCGGTCCCCCCCCCCCCAAAAAACAAATCACGCTGCACTCCCAAAAATTGCGCGGGGTGCTAAAGAAAACTTGATGTCGGGATCCCCAAAATTGGCGTCGAGGCCCCCAAAAAATGCAGCGGTCCTCTTTCATCTGAACTAGGTCAATGACCTTACATGACTTGAGTTTGAATGTTTTACATCGGACGGAAACGATGAAGGAAAAAATACCATTTAAAAAAATCCAAAAATCGTGCGTCAAGGCGTACCGCCATTCTTCCAGTGCCGCTGGATTACTTTATGGGCGTACAAGAACTCCCGAAGACGGCTTAACCGTCAACAGCAATCGTCATTTTGCTAGCTTCTACGGGCATAGGGGGCTTTTGGGCTGATACAACACCAACCCCCTGCCAATTCAAAGCCGGTTATGCTAGACAAATGGCAACCAGCGTGTAGTTTGTGACGACATCTCGCGATTGACAACAAATTTGAACCCATGAGGGCGTTGTCTGGCCGCTAGGGCGAAGCCAAATAAAACATATTTAGGAAAAGTAATTAACGTCGCAATTTTTTTTTCAGGTTTACTACTGGGCTGTGCACCAAATGCCTAACAACATGTTCCTTCAAGTCATTCCAGTGACGTATCGCTCGTGTGACATTTCCCACATAATGAAGGAACCAGGTGAAGGTCGTGATCCCATCTTTCAAACGTTGGAAACTTGCTCAGCTTCTGCTTTGTACGTCTCTTGGGTAAAAATGGATGAATAATTCAAATTTAGCACTAAAACGTACGATAGACCGGATCCAAGCCAGGAAATTGTCGTCCGAGGTCACCTTAGGTCAATGTCCTAGGATAACCTTAGAAAGGTCAACAAAAAGAGTAATGCCATTGCCACGATACACCCCAAGCGGTCCAACAGACCAAACATTGTTCTCTCAGTGCTACAAAGTGCCGGAAACCGCGAAAAGCAGAGGTTTTGCCTAAAAGAGGCCGGAGGTTACTGCATTCATTGCGTGATAGCCTTCGAAAAACCAGGCGTGTGGTTCAAAATCAGGCGCAACCCAGACACCCAGATTTTGAATTGTTCGCATGGTAAATGTGCAATATGACACTTTTTTGGTGGGGGGGGGGGAGTCATTGGTATCGGTGAGCAAACTTTAAATCCCTTCTGCATCAAAGCACGGTTGCACCTTTGGTAGTGGAATTCTGCATGGGCGGCTCCGCCGTCCCGGACGTGGGAGACGCCGACCTCACATTTGAAATCAAATTTAACATCACGTCTATGGCGATGCATGGCAAGATCCAGAGGAGCTGCATCTCGTCCATGAGTGTAGGAATCAATAGGGTAGGAATGGGTATAGGGAATAATAGGGTAGGAAGTGGGCGGTGACCAGGGTAAGAACCAAACATGCACGGGATCAAACGACAAATTGTGAGATTTTCACCACGCAACACAAAAATTTCCGGCGCCCCGGGCGCGCCGAAAACGGTTTCTGTTGTATGACGCTTCATTTCTTGGGGGAGAGGATCCGGCCCTAGTTAAGAAAATCCCGGCTGCGCCACTGACTAGATGCATACCTTCTCCTCGGAATGTTGGTGTGTTCAACATTGGAGAGGTACCTCAGTGCATTCCAAGGCATAGAGGTTACGCCCCCAACCGGGGACGTAACCCGCCCCCAACCCAACGACCCGAACTGAGTTGTCCCAACTTAGCCGAAACGAGCCTAATCAGGTCAGGTCAGTCCAGGCTAGGTTAGCCTAACTTAGCTTGGCCTGACCTGACCTGATCTAACATAACCAGCATAACTTAGCCCAAAACCCACAAAAACTCGATAACCTGAAACGCACGGATATTTGGTCTCCTAAACCTACGGATAGTTCATTGCGTTAAAATTGAGGATGCTTGATCGCCAAAAACCCATGGATGTTTCGTTCATGACTCATGGATATCCGTCGCCTGCGGATATCCTTCCATGTTGTCGCTTGATGTTCAATTTCTATCAGTGCTCGATTTTGCACTCGCATTCAGGCGCGCACCCAAGATTTTTCCATGGGGGGGCCCGGACCGAAAAGGGCACTTGGCCGGCTCAAAAGGGCACTTGACCGGCTCCGAAGGGCACTTTGCGGCCCGGGGCACACTGCAAAGTTTGTTGACCGGGGGGGGAGGGGGTAGCAAGCAATTTGTTTTAAAATTGCTAGAAAAAAAGATTTTTTTGGCCGGAATGTCTCAAATTTAGCCCGAAAATCACCTGCCTTATAATAAAGCAGGTGATTTTTGGGCTAAATTTGGGACATTCCAGCCAAGAGGGCACTTTTCGGTCAAAGGGGCACTTTTCGGTCAAAAGGGCACTTTTGGCCAAAAGGGCACTTTGGTCTCATGGGGGGGGGCCTCCGGTGCGCCACTGCTCGCATTCATCACTGCAGGACTTTGCTGAGTTGGGCCTTCGCCGACGTACCGCCCGGAAGCTTGGTGGCTATTGCATTTGCCGACTGAGTGTGTGGTGTTCTTGTCAAACCAAAGGCACGGTCCTCTCGGCTACTTGGTGCGCCCAACCTCGCCGACACAAAACGGCTGATTTCGTATGGGGCACACATTTTGAAGAATTTTCGGATGCATCCACTTTTTGCTATTGACTGGTTATGACCATTTGTAAAATGGGTGCAAAGGCATTGCACGTGCATGACGCACGCAACACGTCCTCCGCCTCTAGGAGTTGGAAGTCCTCGGAGCATCCTGGTTGAGAACAGCTCGCCCAGCAAACTATGACGGTTTTTTTAAATAGCTGTTGGCTATGCAAACATGTTTTTATAGCTATTATGTTTTTTAAAATGTTTGTATAGCTATTTTATATAGCTGTTATATGTTTTTATAGCTATTGGCTTAGCTATTATACCTATTCGCTATAGCTATTTATAGCTATTGGCTATACTATTTATAGCTATATAGCTATTTTAGGTATAGCTATTGCCCGTGACAGTATCAACTCGGGCGAGTTCCACTCAGAACAGATGCACCTCCCTGTTGGCCACAAGAGTATACTACACCTATCTATCGACCCCGCGAGAGCCTGGATCCTTGTGCGGCGCATGCTTCTACAAAACCTCAGCCGTCGTGCCTCGTTTGGTACGACTGTAGCACCAGCCACTGATATCGGGGTGCAGTACAATAAGTGTAAGGAGTCTGTGACGTGCCTGCCTCCGCCCGTGCTCAGTGGTGCGCGACGAAGCGGGTTCGCTCTGGCGACGTGGGCGCTCTGGCGGCGGCAGCGTGAACTGCGCCGGCACTGCGGCAAGCGTTGTTTGTGCGCGCGTGCGATTGCTGAGTGTGCCTCTGCGGCGGATCGCCCGGGGTCGTCCGGAGGTGACGTCGGGTCACCTTGGCGGTGGGAGCGGGCTCCGCCTGACTCGGGACACGATGGCGCACGTTTGAGGGGTGCGGCGCTGTCCGGTAGTGACCACGCTCTTTCACGTTGGAGTTTGTACCGCCGAATATAGGAATGGAAGTATGAGACGTGTGCGGCAGGCGAGCGGTAACTCGGAATATATCAAGACGGAGATTGCACGCTTACATAAACACGTGCAGAAGGTGCACACGACACATTCCACCGCGATACACCACGTGGTGGTGTATCGCGGTTGTGTGTTGAAGAGTAATTTGTTTGCTTTTGTACTGGTCGGTTAATGGTCTGTTAATGGTTAATAGGTCGGTTAAAGTGTGGGCGGGTGCCTGCCAGTTTGGTGTGCTTGACGTAAACACCATACAATGCAGTTCATGGATGCTCCCAATATACAATCTAATTAGGTAGCCTGAGAGTCCTGGACATAGTCGATGCTCGGAGGTGTTCTATTCAAGGTGAATGCACGTGTTTGAATGGCACATGGTATACACCACACTGCCGTCAAACAAAAGTTGTTGGGTCAGGGTGAGTTGTGTGCGCTGATCAAATTGTGGGATTATGTGTTTCCGATGTCACCTGCTACGCAGCATGATTGGTAGAAGGGCTAAAGATATGCACGTGCAACCCGAGCAGAGCCTGGCAGCCACCCATATCAAATCACTATGCCAGAAAAGCCCACATGGTAGGCTGTACAACCACCAAATCTTGCGGGTATCGCAAGTGCCGTTAGAATCTCGGAGTCCTCGAGCGCCGGCCCTGAGTGCCCTTTGACCATCCCTCCCTTCCTCAAGGGGGGGATGGGGGAGGTAGTACCACGAAAGGGCGCAATGCCGAAACTCCCTGATTGTTACTCCTGGGTAGTGTTTCTAAGTGGAAACTGCCATCAATCCATACAAATGCACATGACTCACAGTAACGTGGTACACCTCACTGGGCCACCTACCCCGAAACGGTCTGAGCCCGTGTCGGCTGTACATCCTGAAGAAATTTCCGGCGGATGTGCTCCATAGTATAGGTCGTAAGTCTTTCTGGCTACAGCAGGGACGCACACAGCTTGCACGTGTAACACTCGTACAATGCGGCACCCACCCGGTGTTGGTGATCGGCTGCCCTCTCACCATATTTTGTAGCCACAGCACGCGCCGTCCTCAACTCGAAGGTGCCCCGCTAAAAATAGATACTGTAAGAAGTTTTACATTTTTTCGCAAAGATGTTCGGACGCCCGACCAGAAACAAGATCTCGCGCAAAATGACCAGGCATCCCCCACCCCAGCGTGTCAAGATCACAGCTGCGGCTGACGCAAACAGGATTCAACAAGAAAATCGCCATAGCAATCCACCGAGAGGCAGCAGGGCAGGTCTCGAACGCCGAATTGAAAAGGGCTGGCCGATCGTTAACGCCCGGTCACGCTGCTCGACCGTAAGAGGGGGGGAACATCGCGGAGAGCTGACCGGCCCGCGGCGGAAGCGGGAGAAGAAACCAGAGTTCCAGAAAATTGTCGATCGCCCGCGCGGAAAAAACGGAAGAAAGAGAACGCATTGGGTCTAAAGCCGGAAGGGATGGAGGACGGGGGTACTCTTGGGCGCACCACGGCGGAGACAGGGCACCCTCGGATGCGCGGCGGTGGACGCCGTGCAGCCACACTCTCGTGGAATTTCAGCGGTGGGGCACGATGGCGGCACTACCGGATGGAGGAGCCGAAGAGCCGAGCCGAGCCTGCCCGCCATCCACCATTGCCATGTGAGTCTACCATTGCCATCCACCATTGCCATGTGAGTCCACCATTGCCATCCACCATTGCCATGTGACATAATATAGTCTCAACCGTCATCACCGCAGTCCCAGTTCAGCCAACCCCACCGGTGCCGGCGACTTCCCGCGTGATTGGGGGGGGAGGGGTTGCCATTACTCATAGTATGTACGCAGGTAATGAAATAGAGATGTTATTCGCCCGAGAGAGCATATGAATATATTGTTTTTCCTTATTATTTTAGCGTAGTAGCGAATTGCAGTGTGAATGGCTGTGGCCGAGAACGGAGTTCGAGTCATTGATGACTCCAAATAAATGCCTGGGTGTGATTTCGCCTCTCTGACCTATGCTGAATTTTACCAGACTCGCTTTCTGACTTGGCACATAATATCAGGCAATGCAAATTAAATATGATAAAGTTTGCGAGCATGTAACCAGTGACGACACCAACGCGAAAGTACGGGTAGACCCTGAATATGGTCTACCCGTACTTCAAGGTCTATCAAGGTTCAAGGTCTATCAAGGTCAAGCCTGGACCTAAATGCAGCTGATTTGGTGACAACATTCTGAAGGACATGATCGGAGGGCATTTGTTGCATAATATCTTGTAAAAATGTGTTAACGTCTCAACTTCGGTCTCTGTATCATGATTTCCGTCCAAATGCCGGTCTGTCTCTGTCAGTATCTCGATCTCGATCTCGACACAGGTCAGTATATCTGTCCCTAACTCGACCTCGATCACAGTCTAAATCTCTGTCCATATATGTGTCGCCGTCTCGATTTCGAACCAAGTCCCAGTCCCGTGCCCTCGGCATCAAGCCCGATATCGATCTCAGTCTAAACATCTGTCTGTCTCTGTGACTATCTTGATCTCAATATGGGGAGAACTCTCGGTCTCGGTCGATCAATCTTGCCCTGGCACGGTCCCTCTTTGCATCCGGGTGCATTTACGGCGGATAAGGTACGGCTGCGAGAAGAGCTCGACGGCATCCCCAGGAAAGCGAGCACAGATAAAGCTAGAGAGAGACAGCCTGCTAGCTGTCCTTATATGGGCGATATGTCCTCGGGTACCGACCGTAGGTGCCCTTTGACCATCCCTCCATTCCTCATGGGGGGGGGTGGAGGCAGTACCACGAAAGGGCGCGATGATGAAACTCTCCTGATTGTTACTTCTCGGCGGTGTTTCTAAGTGGCAACTGCCAACTGGGCATTTTGGAAACTTAGGTAACTCTGGTTACCACAGAGTTACCACACCCTTTGACCTTGGGTGTTGATGGGCCTTCGGACGGTAGGACGAGTAAGTTCCGTGGTATGGCGGCATCGATTGGCACCGTGGCATGGTGGTGTTCCGAAAGAAGTCTGGCGCCAGACTTGGGTGGAGGCCAACCACGGCCCAAGAGGGAACACCCTCACCCTTCCATTGATCTCACGCGCCCAAGTTAGATTCTCCGGTTCACC
Source organism: Ashinkailepas kermadecensis (assembly GCA_034440615.1). Classification (NCBI taxonomy): domain Eukaryota; kingdom Metazoa; phylum Arthropoda; class Thecostraca; family Neolepadidae; genus Ashinkailepas; species Ashinkailepas kermadecensis. Next base: position 281,290 of record JAOTOM010004870.1, read on the forward strand.
ATCCCTGTCCCCCTTCTAGATCTACATCCCAGGTCACCTCCACCGGTCCCGTTCCGCACTCCTACCCTGTATCATTTCCATGACTACATTGACCTGTACAAAGCCGCACTTCAGTGTATATGCAATCTAGCTCGCTTTATTCACCAAATGTGCTGTTATGCATACTTAGGTACTACTTATTGCTGCACCTTGTGATCAACTGGACAGATAACATGATGGTCGGTATTAAATCAGGCCCTGCTAGCTGCGGCCGTGTAGTTTGTGCGGTGAGGGCATTCATGCTATATTATTTAAACGATTCCATCCTCGAGCATAGTGTATGCAGTGTATGTAAGTGCATACAATTCCCCAGTTCCCTTCCCCGGTACTCTTCCCCGGTTCCCTTCCCCGGTTCCCTTCCCCGGTTCCCTTCCCCAGTTCCCTTCCCCGGTTCGCTTCCCCGGTTCCCTTCCCCGTTTCCCTTCCCGGTTCCCTTCCCCGGTTCCCTTCCCCGGTTCCCTTCCCGGTTCCCCTCCCGGCTCTCTTCCCGGTTCCATTCCCGGTTTCCTTCCCGGTTCCCTTCCCGGTTCCCTTCCCAGTTCCCTTCCCGGTTCCCTTCCCGGTTCCCTTCCCGGTTCCCTTCCCGGTTCCTTCCCGGTTCCCTTCCCGGTTCCCTTCCCGGTTCCCTTCCCGGTTCCCTTCCCGGTTCCCTTCCCGGTTCCCTTCCCGGTTCCCTTCTCGGTTCCCTTCCCGGTTCCCTTCCCGGTTCCCTTCCCGGTTCCCTTCCCGGTTCCCCTCCCGGCTCTCTTCCCGGTTCTCTTCCCGGTTCCCTTCCCGGTTCCCTTCCCGGTTCCCTTCCCGGTTCCCTTCCCGGTTCCCTTCCCGGTTCCCTTCCCGGTTCCCTTCCCGGTTCCATTCCCGGTTCCCTTCCCGGTTCCCTTCCCGGTTCCCTTCCCGGTTCCCTTCCCCGGTTCCCTTCCCGGTTCCCTTCCCGGTTCCCCGGTTCCTTCCCGGTTCCTTCCGGTTCCCTTCCCGGTTCCCTTCGGTTCCCTTCCCGGTTCCATTCCCGGTTCCCTTCCCGGTTCCCTTCCCGGTTCCCTTCCCGGTTCCCTTCCCGGTTCCCCTCCCGGCTCTCTTCCCGGTTCCCTTCCCGGTTCCCTTCCCGGCTCCCTTCCAGGTTCCCTTCCAGGTTCCCTTCCCGGTTCCCTTCCCGGTTCCCTTCCCGGTTCCCTTCCCGGTTCCCTTCCCGGTTCCCTTCCCGGTTCCCTCCCCGGTTCCCTTCCCGGTTCCCTTCCCGGTTCCCTTCCCGGTTCCCTTCCCGGTTCCCTTCCCGGTTCCCTTCCCGGTTCCCTTCCCGGTTCCCTTCCCGGTTCCCTTCCCGGTTCCCTTCCCGGTTCCATTCCCCGGTCCCATTCCCCGGTCCCATTCCCCGGTCCCATTCCCCGGTCCCATTCCCCGGTCCCATTCCCCGGTCCCATTCCCCGGTCCCATTCCCCGGTCCCTTCCCCGGTCCCCTTCCCCGGTCCCTTCCCCGTCCCGGTCCCCTTCCCCGGTCCCCTTCCCCGGTCCCTTCCCCGGTCCCCTTCCCCGGTCCCCTTCCCCGGTCCCCTTCCCCGGTCCCCTTCCCCGATTCCCTTCCCCGTTCCCCTTCCCCGGTCCCCTTCCCCGGTCCCCTTCCCCGGTCCCCTTCCCCGGTCCCCTTCCCCGGTCCCCTTCCCCGGTCCCCTTCCCCGGTCCCCTTCCCCGGTCCCCGGCAAGTGAAATATGATAAAGTTTGCGAGCACGTAACTAGTGACGACACCAACGCGAAAGTACGGGCAGTGGCCTGGACCTAAATTCAGCTGATTTGCTGACACAATTCTGAAAGACATATCATCATCGGAGGGCATTTGTTGCATAATTTCTTGTAAAAATGTGTTAACGTCTCAACTTCGGTCTCTGTTTCATGATTTCAGTCCAAATGCCGGTCTGTCTCTGTCAGTATCTCGATCTCGATCTCGACACAGGTCAGTATCTCTGTCCCTCCCTCGACCTCGATCACAGTCGAAATCTCTGTCAATATATGTGTCGCCGTCTCCATTTCGAACCAAGTCCCAGTCCCGTGCCCTCGGCATCAAGCCCGATATCGATCTCAGTCTAAACATCTGTCTGTCTCTGTGACTATCTTGATCTCAATATCGGGAGAACTCTCGGTCTCGGTCAATCAATCTTGCCCTGGCACGGTCCCTCTTTGCATCCGGGTGCATTTACGGCGGATAAGGTACGGCTGCGAGAGAGCTCGACGGCATCCGTAGGAAAGCGAGCACAGATAAAGCTGGAGAGAGACAGCCTGCTAGCTGTCCTTATATGGGCGATATGTCCTCGGGCGCCGACCGTAGGTGCCCTTTGACCATCTCTTCCTTCCTCATGGGGGTGGGGGGGGGGGGGAGGGAGGCAGTACCACGAAAGGGCGCAATGACGAAACTCTCCTGATTGTTACTTCTGGGTAGTGTTTCTAAGTGGCAACTGCCAACTGGGCATTTTGGAAACTTAGATAACTCTGGGACGCAAATTTCTGCCGGCCCTATGATCTAGGGTGCGGATGGGCCTTCGGACGGTAAGACGAGTAAGTTCCGTGGTATGGCGGCATCGACTGGCACCGTGGCATGGTGGTGTTCCGAAGGAAGTATGGCGCCAGACTTGGGTGGAGGCTAACCACGGCCCAAGAGGAAACACCCTCACCCCTCCGTTGATCTCACTAGCCAGGACCGTGTGGTTATAGCGTTGGCTGGGAGGAGACTCCGGCGTTTCATAAGCGGCGTAACATAAGCTGGCAGGCTAGGGTATCAAGACGGTCGGGAGAAGGAATTGGGCGAGGCAAGGCCCTGGACCACCCATCAATGCCGCTCCCGGTCGCAAGTTCCAACGTGTAAGGCCAGGCATGGCAGCGATTGAGCAAGGTTAGGTAAGTTGGCCATTGATACCTGAGTCCGGCTGTAAGGCCACGCAGAAGCCGACGAAAATTTTCACCACCAAGTTTTGCCAAGTCATCAGGTCAGTAATTAAAAAAGACACAAATCATGCAATCAGGAGGGCTTCGTCGGCCATTTCCATGTAGGACTTCGAAACGGGTAAGTAAAATGTAATAAGAAATAATTGAGCCTGCATTGACCTTCGGAAGTAAGACCTGCTAAATGTTCACGCAACGCTGGAGGGAAGACATTGTGGCCACCTGGTTTTAGTATGGACGGAATAACCGTTTGGGAATTAGCGGAGTGAATGATGGTCGTGAATAAAAGGTTCGTGTGAATTATAGAGGGGTAAAATAAGGACCAGAGGAGACTGGTGGAAACTCAGCGCAAATGATCAACGGCCAGAAAACATCACTGTCGAATTTGTTACCGGGAGGTTACCCGGGCCCAGCTTGCATCTGACTGCCTCAAGAACGTTGGGTGGGAGAAGGATGAGTGGATGGTGGATGTCCTACAGGGCGATACACGGGTGGGTCCTGTAAATGGACGAGCGCCGACGGCGTTGGCAGTACCCATGTCGTGTACCTATGCATCATCTCCATCCATCAGTGTCACATCACACCCCAAACCCACCGCCCCTCCTCGCTACATGACCAGCCGGGCGCACTCACGGGCGTCTTTGATGTGGACAGGAGCCTGACCTCGCTAATCTAAATTCGTGTAGTGGTGGCCGACGGGCTGCAGCGGGGTTGCTAGGACACGGGGACGCGGGGTTGCTAGGAGGATAAACAGCAGCACCCATCCAGCCGGCCGGGCGGCGGCCAGCCGCAGTCGCCCGCACAGCGACCCACAACCCGAGCCGTGCCGCCACTGGCAAATCCGTTCCGACACCGCCCAGCCCGACGTGGCCCGGACCCCTCCCCCCCTACATGTACCTGTGTTCACCTGTGTGCACATGTGTCCACCTGTGTGCACTTGTGTGCACCTATATGCATATGTGTTCACCTGTGTGCACCTGTATGCACCTGAGTGCACCTGCGCTTATCTTGAGCAGTCTTGTTTTGTGTGTTCAGTGGTGCTCACGAACAACCGACTGGTGGACTGTCCCACCGGCAGGGACACTGTCTGACCGACCGTAGCACTGTCCCACCGACCGTAGCGCTGTCCCACCTACCGTAGCACTGTCCCACCGACCGGGACACTGTCCCACCGACCGGGACACTGTCTGACCGACAGGGACACTGTCTGACCGACAGGAACACTATCCCACCGATCGGAACACTGTCTGACCGACAGGAACACTGTCCCACCGACAGGGACACTGTCCCACCGATCAGAACATTGTCTGACCGACAGGGATACTCTCCCACCGACCGGAACACAGTCCCACCGACCGGAACACTGTCCCACCGATCGCGACAACGTCCCACCGACCGGAATACTGTCCCACCGATCAGAACATTGTCTGACCGACATGGATACTGTCCCACCGACCGGGGAACTGTCCCACCGACCGGGACACTGTCCCACCGACCGGAACACTGTCCCACCGACCGGGACACGGTCCCACCGATTAGAACATTGTCTGACCGACAGGGACACTGTCCCACCGACAGGGACACTGTCCCACCGACCGGAACACTGTCCCACCGATCGGGACACTGTCCCACCGACAGGGACACTGTCCCATCGACCGGAACACTGTCCCACCGACCGGGAAACTGTCCCACCGACCGGGACACTGTACCACCGACCGGAACACTGTCCCACCGACAGGGACACTGTCCCACCGACCGGAACACTGTCCCATCGACCGGGACACTGTCCCACGGACCGGGACACTGTCCCACCGACCGGAACACTGTCCCACCGACCGGAACACTGTCCCACCGACCGGAACACTGTCCCACCGACCGGGACACTGTGTCCCACCGATCGCGACACTGTCCTACCGACCGGAACATTGTCCCACCGGCCGGAACACTGTCCCACCGACCGGGACACTGTCCCACCGACCGGGACACTGTCCCACCGATAAGAACATTGTCTGACCGACATGGACACTGTCCCACCGACCGGGACACTGTCCCACCGACTGGAACACTGTCCCACCGGCCGGAACACTGTCCCACCGACCGGAACACTGTCCCACCGACCGGGACACGGCCCCACCGATTAGAACATTGTCTGACTGACAGGGACACTGTCCCACCGACCGGAACACTGTCCCACCGACCGGGACACTGTCCCACCGACCGGGACACTGTACCACCGACCGGAACACTGTCCCACCGACTGGGAAACTGTCCCACCGACTGGGAAACTGTCCCACCGACCGGAACACTGTACCACCGACCGGAACACAGTTCCAGCGACCGTGGCGCCGCCCCAGCGACGCCAGTGCTGCCGCCTAGCGTGAGTTGTTGGAACCCGGGCGAGCCGCACGCGAGGCAGACTATTTGCGCCCCGCCTCCTTAACTGAACGTCGGTGCTCTTCCACTCATCCAGTCGCCGTGAAAGGGACGCAGACCACTGTGAAAAGGGCCACTGTGCACCACAGAGAGGACTGGAGTGGGATGTCTCAGATGGTGTGACGGTCCCATGAGACGAACATGGAGTGGGATGTCTCAGATGGTGTAACGGTCCCATGAGAGGACTGGAGTGGGATGTCTCAGATGGTGTGACGGTCCCATGAGACGACTGGAGTGGGATGTCTCAGATGGTGTGACGGTCCCATGAGACGACTGGAGTGGGATGTCTCAGATGGTGTGACGGTCCCATGAGAGGACTGGAGTGGGATGTCTCAGATGGTGTGACGGTCCCATGAGACGACTGGAGTGGGATGTCTCAGATGGTGTGACGGTCCCATGAGAGGACTGGAGTGGGATGTCTCAGATGGTGTGACGGTCCCATGAGAGGACTGGAGTGGGATGTCTCAGATGGTGTGACGGTCCCATGAGAGGACTGGAGTGGGATGTCTCAGATGGTGTGACGGTCCCATGAGAGGACTGGAGTGGGATGTCTCAGATGGTGTGACGGTCCCATGAGACGACTGGAGTGGGATGTCTCAGATGGTGTGACGGTCCCATGAGAGGACTGGAGTGGGATGTCTCAGATGGTGTGACGGTCCCATGAGAGGACTGGAGTGGGATGTCTCAGATGGTGTGACGGTCCCATGAGACGACTGGAGTGGGATGTCTCAGATGGTGTGACGGTCCCATGATAGGACTGGAGTGGGATGTCTCAGATGGTGTGACGGTCCCATGAGAGGACTGGAGTGGGATGTCTCAGATGGTGTGACGGTCCCATGAGAGGACTGGAGTGGGATGTCTCAGATGGTGTGACGGTCCCATGAGAGGACTGGAGTGGGATGTCTCAGATGGTGTGACGGTCCCATGAGACGACTGGAGTGGGATGTCTCAGATGGTGTGACGGTCCCATGAGACGACTGGAGTGGGATGTCTCAGATGGTGTGACGGTCCCATGAGACGACTGGAGTGGGATGTCTCAGATGGTGTGACGGTCCCATGAGACGACTGGAGTGGGATGTCTCAGATGGTGTGACGGTCCCATCAGACGAACATGGAGTGGGATGTCTCAGATGGTGTAACGGTCCCATGAGAGGACGGGAGTGGGATGTCTCAGATGGTGTAACGGTCCCATGAGACGACTGGAGTGGGATGTCTCAGATGGTGTGACGGTCCCATGAGACGACTGGAGTGGGATGTCTCAGATGGTGTGACGGTCCCATGAGAGGACTGGAGTGGGATGTCTCAGATGGTGTGACGGTCCCATGAGAGGACTGGAGTGGGATGTCTCAGATGGTGTGACGGTCCCATGAGAGGACTGGAGTGGGATGTCTCAGATGGTGTGACGGTCCCATGAGACGACTGGAGTGGGATGTCTCAGATGGTGTGACGGTCCCATGAGACGACTGGAGGGGATGTCTCAGATGGTGTGACGGTCCCATGAGAGGACTGGAGTGGGATGTCTCAGATGGTGTGACGGTCCCATGAGAGGACTGGAGTGGGATGTCTCAGATGGTGTGACGGTCCCATGAGACGACTGGAGTGGGATGTCTCAGATGGTGTGACGGTCCCATGAGAGGACTGGAGTGGGATGTCTCAGATGGTGTGACGGTCCCATGAGACGACTGGAGTGGGATGTCTCAGATGGTGTGACGGTCCCATGAGAGGACTGGAGGGGATGTCTCAGATGGTGTGACGGTCCCATGAGACGACTGGAGGGGGATGTCTCAGATGGTGTGACGGTCCCATGAGACGACTGGAGTGGGATGTCTCAGATGGTGTGACGGTCCCATGAGACGACTGGAGGGGATGTCTCAGATGGTGTGACGGTCCCATGAGAGGACTGGAGTGGGATGTCTCAGATGGTGTGACGGTCCCATGAGAGGACTGGAGTGGGATGTCTCAGATGGTGTGACGGTCCCATGAGAGGACTGGAGTGGGATGTCTCAGATGGTGTAACGGTCCCATGAGACGACTGGAGGGGATGTCTCAGATGGTGTGACGGTCCCATGAGAGGACTGGAGTGGGATGTCTCAGATGGTGTGACGGTCCCATGAGACGACTGGAGGGGATGTCTCAGATGGTGTGACGGTCCCATGAGAGGACTGGAGTGGGATGTCTCAGATGGTGTGACGGTCCCATGAGACGACTGGAGGGGATGTCTCAGATGGTGTGACGGTCCCATGAGACGACTGGAGTGGGATGTCTCAGATGGTGTGACGGTCCCATGAGAGGACTGGAGTGGGATGTCTCAGATGGTATGACGGTCCCATGAGAGGACTGGAGTGGGATGTCTCAGATGGTGTGACGGTCCCATGAGAGGACTGGAGTGGGATGTCTCAGATGGTGTGACGGTCCCATGAGAGGACTGGAGTGGGATGTCTCAGATGGTGTGACGGTCCCATGAGAGGACTGGAGTGGGATGTCTCAGATGGTGTGACGGTCCCATGAGAGGACTGGAGTGGGATGTCTCAGATGGTGTGACGGTCCCATGAGAGGACTGGAGTGGGATGTCTCAGATGGTGTGACGGTCCCATGAGAGGACTGGAGTGGGATGTCTCAGATGGTGTGACGGTCCCATGAGAGGACTGGAGTGGGATGTCTCAGATGGTGTGACGGTCCCATGAGAGGACTGGAGTGGGATGTCTCAGATGGTGTGACGGTCCCATGAGAGGACTGGAGTGGGATGTCTCAGATGGTGTGACGGTCCCATGAGAGGACTGGAGTGGGATGTCTCAGATGGTGTGACGGTCCCATGAGAGGACTGGAGTGGGATGTCTCAGATGGTGTGACGGTCCCATGAGAGGACTGGAGTGGGATGTCTCAGATGGTGTGACGGTCCCATGAGAGGACTGGAGTGGGATGTCTCAGATGGTGTGACGGTCCCATGAGAGGACTGGAGTGGGATGTCTCAGATGGTGTGACGGTCCCATGAGAGGACTGGAGTGGGATGTCTCAGATGGTGTGACGGTCCCATGAGAGGACTGGAGTGGGATGTCTCAGATGGTGTGACGGTCCCATGAGAGGACTGGAGTGGGATGTCTCAGATGGTGTGACGGTCCCATGAGAGGACTGGAGTGGGATGTCTCAGATGGTGTGACGGTCCCATGAGAGGACTGGAGTGGGATGTCTCAGATGGTGTGACGGTCCCATGAGAGGACTGGAGTGGGATGTCTCAGATGGTGTGACGGTCCCATGAGAGGACTGGAGTGGGATGTCTCAGATGGTGTGACGGTCCCATGAGAGGACTGGAGTGGGATGTCTCAGATGGTGTGACGGTCCCATGAGAGGACTGGAGTGGGATGTCTCAGATGGTGTGACGGTCCCATGAGACGACTGGAGTGGGATGTCTCAGATGGTGTGACGGTCCCATGAGAGGACTGGAGTGGGATGTCTCAGATGGTGTGACGGTCCCATGAGACGACTGGAGTGGGATGTCTCAGATGGTGTGACGGTCCCATGAGAGGACTGGAGTGGGATGTCTCAGATGGTGTGACGGTCCCATGAGACGACTGGAGTGGGATGTCTCAGATGGTGTGACGGTCCCATGAGAGGACTGGAGTGGGATGTCTCAGATGGTGTGACGGTCCCATGAGAGGACTGGAGTGGGATGTCTCAGATGGTGTGACGGTCCCATGAGAGGACTGGAGTGGGATGTCTCAGATGGTGTGACGGTCCCATGAGAGGACTGGAGTGGGATGTCTCAGATGGTGTGACGGTCCCATGAGAGGACTGGAGTGGGATGTCTCAGATGGTGTGACGGTCCCATGAGAGGACTGGAGTGGGATGTCTCAGATGGTGTGACGGTCCCATGAGAGGACTGGAGTGGGATGTCTCAGATGGTGTGACGGTCCCATGAGAGGACTGGAGTGGGATGTCTCAGATGGTGTGACGGTCCCATGAGAGGACTGGAGGGGATGTCTCAGATGGTGTGACGGTCCCATGAGAGGACTGGAGTGGGATGTCTCAGATGGTGTGACGGTCCCATGAGAGGACTGGAGTGGGATGTCTCAGATGGTGTGACGGTCCCATGAGAGGACTGGAGTGGGATGTCTCAGATGGTGTGACGGTCCCATGAGACGACTGGAGTGGGATGTCTCAGATGGTGTGACGGTCCCATGAGAGGACTGGAGTGGGATGTCTCAGATGGTGTGACGGTCCCATGAGACGACTGGAGTGGGATGTCTCAGATGGTGTGACGGTCCCATGAGAGGACTGGAGTGGGATGTCTCAGATGGTGTGACGGTCCCATGAGAGGACTGGAGTGGGATGTCTCAGATGGTGTGACGGTCCCATGAGAGGACTGGAGTGGGATGTCTCAGATGGTGTGACGGTCCCATGAGAGTTGGGATGTCTCAGATGTGTGTGACGGTCCCATGAGAGGACTGGAGTGGGATGTCTCAGATGGTGTGACGGTCCCATGAGACGACTGGAGGGGATGTCTCAGATGGTGTGACGGTCCCATGAGAGGACTGGAGTGGGATGTCTCAGATGGTGTGACGGTCCCATGAGAGGACTGGAGTGGGATGTCTCAGATGGTGTGACGGTCCCATGAGAGGACTGGAGTGGGATGTCTCAGATGGTGTGACGGTCCCATGAGACGACTGGAGTGGGATGTCTCAGATGGTGTGACGGTCCCATGAGAGGACTGGAGTGGGATGTCTCAGATGGTGTGACGGTCCCATGAGAGGACTGGAGTGGGATGTCTCAGATGGTGTGACGGTCCCATGAGAGGACTGGAGTGGGATGTCTCAGATGGTGTGACGGTCCCATGAGAGGACTGGAGTGGGATGTCTCAGATGGTGTGACGGTCCCATGAGAGGACTGGAGTGGGATGTCTCAGATGGTGTGACGGTCCCATGAGAGGACTGGAGTGGGATGTCTCAGATGGTGTGACGGTCCCATGAGACGACTGGAGTGGGATGTCTCAGATGGTGTGACGGTCCCATGAGAGGACTGGAGTGGGATGTCTCAGATGGTGTGACGGTCCCATGAGACGACTGGAGTGGGATGTCTCAGATGGTGTGACGGTCCCATGAGAGGACTGGAGTGGGATGTCTCAGATGGTGTGACGGTCCCATGAGACGACTGGAGTGGGATGTCTCAGATGGTGTGACGGTCCCATGAGACGACTGGAGTGGGATGTCTCAGATGGTGTGACGGTCCCATGAGAGGACTGGAGTGGGATGTCTCAGATGGTGTGACGGTCCCATGAGAGGACTGGAGTGGGATGTCTCAGATGGTGTGACGGTCCCATGAGAGGACTGGAGTGGGATGTCTCAGATGGTGTGACGGTCCCATGAGAGGACTGGAGTGGGATGTCTCAGATGGTGTGACGGTCCCATGAGAGGACTGGAGTGGGATGTCTCAGATGGTGTGACGGTCCCATGAGAGGACTGGAGTGGGATGTCTCAGATGGTGTGACGGTCCCATGAGAGGACTGGAGTGGGATGTCTCAGATGGTGTGACGGTCCCATGAGAGGACTGGAGTGGGATGTCTCAGATGGTGTGACGGTCCCATGAGAGGACTGGAGTGGGATGTCTCAGATGGTGTGACGGTCCCATGAGAGGACTGGAGTGGGATGTCTCAGTGGAGGTCCCATGAGAAGATGGTGTGACGGTCCCATGAGAGGACTGGAGTGGGATGTCTCAGATGGTGTGACGGTCCCATGAGAGGACTGGAGTGGGATGTCTCAGATGGTGTGACGGTCCCATGAGAGGACTGGAGTGGGATGTCTCAGATGGTGTGACGGTCCCATGAGAGGACTGGAGTGGGATGTCTCAGATGGTGTGACGGTCCCATGAGAGGACTGGAGTGGGATGTCTCAGATGGTGTGACGGTCCCATGAGACGACTGGAGTGGGATGTCTCAGATGGTGTGACGGTCCCATGAGAGTCCCATGAGAGGACTGGAGTGGGATGTCTCAGATGGTGTGACGGTCCCATGAGAGGACTGGAGTGGGATGTCTCAGATGGTGTGACGGTCCCATGAGAGGACTGGAGTGGGATGTCTCAGATGGTGTGACGGTCCCATGAGAGGACTGGAGTGGGATGTCTCAGATGGTGTGACGGTCCCATGAGAGGACTGGAGTGGGATGTCTCAGATGGTGTGACGGTCCCATGAGAGGACTGGAGTGGGATGTCTCAGATGGTGTGACGGTCCCATGAGAGGACTGGAGTGGGATGTCTCAGATGGTGTGACGGTCCCATGAGAGGACTGGAGTGGGATGTCTCAGATGGTGTGACGGTCCCATGAGAGGACTGGAGTGGGATGTCTCAGATGGTGTGACGGTCCCATGAGAGGACTGGAGTGGGATGTCTCAGATGGTGTGACGGTCCCATGAGAGGACTGGAGTGGGATGTCTCAGATGGTGTGACGGTCCCATGAGAGGACTGGAGTGGGATGTCTCAGATGGTGTGACGGTCCCATGAGACGACTGGAGTGGGATGTCTCAGATGGTGTGACGGTCCCATGAGAGGACTGGAGTGGGATGTCTCAGATGGTGTGACGGTCCCATGAGAGGACTGGAGTGGGATGTCTCAGATGGTGTGACGGTCCCATGAGACGACTGGAGTGGGATGTCTCAGATGGTGTGACGGTCCCATGAGACGACTGGAGTGGGATGTCTCAGATGGTGTGACGGTCCCATGAGAGGACTGGAGTGGGATGTCTCAGATGGTGTGACGGTCCCATGAGAGGACTGGAGTGGGATGTCTCAGATGGTGTGACGGTCCCATGAGAGGACTGGAGTGGGATGTCTCAGATGGTGTGACGGTCCCATGAGAGGACTGGAGTGGGATGTCTCAGATGGTGTGACGGTCCCATGAGAGGACTGGAGTGGGATGTCTCAGATGGTGTGACGGTCCCATGAGAGGACTGGAGTGGGATGTCTCAGATGGTGTGACGGTCCCATGAGAGGACTGGAGTGGGATGTCTCAGATGGTGTGACGGTCCCATGAGAGGACTGGAGTGGGATGTCTCAGATGGTGTGACGGTCCCATGAGAGGACTGGAGTGGGACTGTTTAGTCCCATGAGAGGCTGAGTGGGATGTCTCAGATGGTGTGACGGTCCCATGAGAGGACTGGAGTGGGATGTCTCAGATGGTGTGACGGTCCCATGAGACGACTGGAGTGGGATGTCTCAGATGGTGTGACGGTCCCATGAGAGGACTGGAGTGGGATGTCTCAGATGGTGTGACGGTCCCATGAGACGACTGGAGTGGGATGTCTCAGATGGTGTGACGGTCCCATGAGAGGACTGGAGTGGGATGTCTCAGATGGTGTGACGGTCCCATGAGACGACTGGAGTGGGATGTCTCAGATGGTGTGACGGTCCCATGAGACGACTGGAGTGGGATGTCTCAGATGGTGTGACGGTCCCATGAGACGACTGGAGTGGGATGTCTCAGATGGTGTGACGGTCCCATGAGAGGACTGGAGTGGGATGTCTCAGATGGTGTGACGGTCCCATGAGAGGACTGGAGTGGGATGTCTCAGATGGTGTGACGGTCCCATGAGACGACTGGAGTGGGATGTCTCAGATGGTGTGACGGTCCCATGAGACGACTGGAGTGGGATGTCTCCAGATGGTGTGACGGTCCCATGAGACGACTGGAGTGGGATGTCTCAGATGGTGTGACGGTCCCATGAGAGGACTGGAGTGGGATGTCTCAGATGGTGTGACGGTCCCATGAGAGGACTGGAGTGGGATGTCTCAGATGGTGTGACGGTCCCATGAGAGGACTGGAGTGGGATGTCTCAGATGGTGTGACGGTCCCATGAGAGGACTGGAGTGGGATGTCTCAGATGGTGTGACGGTCCCATGAGAGGACTGGAGTGGGATGTCTCAGATGGTGTGACGGTCCCATGAGACGACTGGAGTGGGATGTCTCAGATGGTGTGACGGTCCCATGAGAGGACTGGAGTGGGATGTCTCAGATGGTGTGACGGTCCCATGAGAGGACTGGAGTGGGATGTCTCAGATGGTGTGACGGTCCCATGAGAGGACTGGAGTGGGATGTCTCAGATGGTGTGACGGTCCCATGAGAGGACTGGAGTGGGATGTCTCAGATGGTGTGACGGTCCCATGAGACGACTGGAGGGGATGTCTCAGATGGTGTGACGGTCCCATGAGAGGACTGGAGTGGGATGTCTCAGATGGTGTGACGGTCCCATGAGAGGACTGGAGTGGGATGTCTCAGATGGTGTGACGGTCCCATGAGAGGACTGGAGTGGGATGTCTCAGATGGTGTGACGGTCCCATGAGACGACTGGAGTGGGATGTCTCAGATGGTGTGACGGTCCCATGAGACGACTGGAGGGGGATGTCTCAGATGGTGTGACGGTCCCATGAGACGACTGGAGTGGGATGTCTCCGATGGTGTGACGGTCCCATGAGACGACTGGAGTGGGATGTCTCAGATGGTGTGACGGTCCCATGAGACGACTGGAGTGGGATGTCTCAGATGGTGTGACGGTCCCATGAGACGACTGGAGTGGGATGTCTCAGATGGTGTGACGGTCCCATGAGACGACTGGAGTGGGATGTCTCAGATGGTGTGACGGTCCCATGAGAGGACTGGAGTGGGATGTCTCAGATGGTGTGACGGTCCCATGAGAGGACTGGGAGTGGGATGTCTCAGATGGTGTGACGGTCCCATGAGAGGACTGGAGTGGGATGTCTCAGATGGTGTGACGGTCCCATGAGAGGACTGGAGTGGGATGTCTCAGATGGTGTGACGGTCCCATGAGAGGACTGGAGTGGGATGTCTCAGATGGTGTGACGGTCCCATGAGACGACTGGAGGGGATGTCTCAGATGGTGTGACGGTCCCATGAGACGACTGGAGTGGGATGTCTCCGATGGTGTGACGGTCCCATGAGACGACTGGAGTGGGATGTCTCAGATGGTGTGACGGTCCCATGAGAGGACTGGAGTGGGATGTCTCAGATGGTGTGACGGTCCCATGAGACGACTGGAGTGGGATGTCTCAGATGGTGTGACGGTCCCATGAGAGGACTGGAGTGGGATGTCTCAGATGGTGTGACGGTCCCATGAGAGGACTGGAGGGGATGTCTCAGATGGTGTGACGGTCCCATGAGAGGACTGGAGGGGATGTCTCAGATGGTGTGACGGTCCCATGAGACGACTGGAGTGGGATGTCTCAGATGGTGTGACGGTCCCATGAGACGACTGGAGTGGGATGTCTCAGATGGTGTGACGGTCCCATGAGACGACTGGAGTGGGATGTCTCAGATGGTGTGACGGTCCCATGAGACGACTGGAGTGGGATGTCTCAGATGGTGTGACGGTCCCATGAGAGGACTGGAGTGGGATGTCTCAGATGGTGTGACGGTCCCATGAGACGACTGGAGTGGGATGTCTCAGATGGTGTGACGGTCCCATGAGACGAACGTGATCCCTGCGATGGTCATCAGAGGCTGACGATGGTTGTGAGATATACTGAGAGCCAGTCTCAGACCTAGAATGTTCTTGATAGCCAGAATGCCTGTGGGGAAATGCACGTCACCGCGTTCAGTTTCCATGTGGGGTGCAACCCCAAAGGGCGCAGGAACGATTTTAAAGCTGAATGAAGAAAGATTGCGACCATCGTTTGTGGCCCGTTTGGAATGCGCGAAGACCACTTTATCGAGTGCTGCGCGAATAGAGTGGGGATTGGAGGAATTGGAATTGGAATATGAATTGGGAGGAATTGGAATTGGAATAGGAATTGGGAGGAATTGGTGGTGTGGTGGCGCGACACCGGATCGGAGCATCACTTTCATAGGCTGCGCGATGGACTTCACTCCAAGTAGCCCAACTATTGCTCACGGCCGCCCTGGTTCTTTAATTGGTAGTTCACAACCGGTTGGTGGTGTCCTCATCAACTGCCACCAGAGGGGCAAAAATATGCCAATCGGATACCCACTCTTGATTCCAAAGACCAGTTTTGCTACCCATCACATGCGGCCCCACCTAGTGCATTTACCTCTTTATGCTTACATTCCAGTGCACAGTACCGCCACTGAAGATGCCGATCACTACCTATTTATTCTTGGGAATGCTAACATTGATTTTCCTCAGTCCTTGGTTTATTGGTGACAATAAATATTACATAGACGCACATAAAAGCAATGAATGGTGCATGCAAGCTTAGCTTAGCAAGCTTAGCAATGGTGCAAAGGTGCAGCATGACAAAAAAGGTTCAAAATTGCATTGGCACACTGGGTATGCTTGAACTGCAATATGTCAGCAAATAGTGTCAAGTCAGTGTGCCTACAAAACATACCAATTTGTGTGACAACACACTTCAGTTGCTAAAAGTGAATGTATATAAAATGTAAAAGATGCCAGAACAAGCTGCGGTTGCCAAAACCATAACATGCAACAAAGCTTCCAAAATTGCATTGTAACGACATGGGTACAGGGATGAAACAAAAGCACACTGGTTCTGGATCTTTTCCATCTAGAGGATTGTCTTCTCCAAAAAGAAAAATATCCTCAATTTTCCGGTTTGAAGGTTGAACGGTGCCACATCCATTGTTGATTTACCATTTGGCATAAGGTTGGCAACTCACATAGAAGTCACAGGTTTTTCACATAGGATATGGATTGTTGCTACCACAACACGAAGTGGTATCCACAAATGTATTCTAATCAGAGACGGATACAGGGGTAGGGGAGCAGTGGTGGCATGTATCCCCTCCGCATGGAAAGGTGGCTCCCCTCCAGGAAGTCTTGAGTGCACCCGCCCACCTTCCGCTCCAGGGTTTCTCAGCCAAATGCTCACCTCTCGGAGGAAAAGGCAGCCCCTAAGACGAAAAGGAGCCACTTCAGCATGCTGGAGTGCACCCCCTCCCCCGTTCAAAGATTTTCTGCAGAATGCGTCGTTCCGGGGACTTTCGCAGTGGTGGCCCTCCGATGAAATGGTGCTACTCCAGTAAAGCCCTTCTACCTACTGAAAATTTCTGACCCACCCCTGTTACAATGTTTCCAAGTTAATACATGCAATTTCGGTTAGCATCTTCATTTACACGAAACATCCATTTTAACACAGTGGTGACTGCTAATGTTTTCGACAAGAGTGTGCTACCAAGATTGTGCATCAGGTCCATCTGCTACAGACCATGGAGGGTAAGAGGGTACTTTTTTGCACTTCTGATTGCTACAAGCCTTTGCAGCTTGGGTGTTGTCTTGCCGTAGCGACTTTTCCGGCAAAAATGGACAAGTTCGAAGCTGAATGTTCTTGATTGACGGAACTGGACTTGATCACGTTACGTCATTCGCTCCCTTTGCGAGTTATCAAAACTAAATTCGCTTCAATGAAGGACTACATCACAAATCTAGCAAAACACGTTAGTGGAAAAGTGTGTACCACAAAATATGGTTATAATTGGTGCGTATTTTTGGTAAATAAAAGGTTCCTGCAGTGCTCCTCGACTGAAGGAAAATTTACCAGCCATGGTCAAACACCATCAAAGATGCTGAAATATGATGGACAATAGCTACAGTGCAGCTTTGTACGTAGCACTGGATGCACACCATGCCTCACACCAGATGTCTTCCCAGCACATACAGCGATCATACTTAGACGAGGTATATTGCAAGCTATAATCAGGTATTCACCGCAGAGTGCACAATGATGTTGCGTACGTCGCTGTCATGGTGCACAAGAAAGTCGTTACAAACAGGCGATCACATGGATATTGTGTTCATGGCAAGCTTAGATTGAGCGACACGGCATCGGAAACGTGGTGTGAACGGTCCGAGCCAGGGTTCACACGCACAGCGCACGCCCACACTCGCTCAGTCCACTCCCGACGACTTCTGCCGGGACAGATGGGTATGGTGACGTCATCATGACGTCATCAGTCCGGACGAACGGGGGCAGAGTCTAGACGAGTGTAGTCGGCTCGAGAAGCTCGTGCGTGCTGTGGCGACCAGAGACAGCTGGTTAGAAAACGTGCAGTGAAACAAGCATAGCGTAACCATGCCGACGGTTCGGGGCCGGGTAATTTGATCGTCCGGTGGTAATGCGATGACAAGCTGACTTCCCAGATGAACGTTCAGTTCCATGCAGTTTCCTACGGCGAAAAATTAAATGGCGCGTAATTTGCACATGTTTAAATTGGCGAAGTGTTGCAACGCCCCTCGAAATTGTGCTCAGAAGCTATGACAGAAAGCCGCCGCCAACGACCACCGGCCGGTTGTGGTGGTTTGCAATGAGGCCGTTGTTTTGCTCACACGACCACCATACCAATCGGTCGGACAAATGCCAATTTCCTCTTGAATACCGAGTCCAAGTCACGAAGTAGCAGGACGGCAGGTCTGTTCGGCCAATGCATGGACATATGGACCGACTTCGAAGCAGTTAATTCACACAAAAGCATTGGCACCATAAAGGCATCGATATGTCCAACACACACCGCCAAACTGCATCATAGCGCCTGCTTCACACCACTATAAGCGTAACCACTCGTCCCGTTCTGTCACTACTAACCTCAATGAAGATACCCCTGGGCCGCATAGCCGTAGGCGGGGGCGCCGTAGCCGTAGGCACTGCCGGCGTTTCCGTAGGCGGGGGCGCCGTAGCCGTAGCTGCGGGCGGACAGACCGTAGGCCGGGGCGCCGTAGCCGTAGCTGCGGGCGGACAGGCCGTAGGCGGGGGCGCCGTAGCCGTAGCTGCGGGTGGCGTGGCCGTAGGCGGGGGCGGCATAGCCGTGGGCGCCGTAGCCTTGGGCGGCGTAGCCGTAGGCGGGAGCGCCGTACCCGTAGCCGTTGGCGGCGTAGCCGACAGGGGTGGCTACGGTGTGTCTCTGGACGGCCACGGCGTGCGTGACGCCGCTGTTGTAGCCGCTCACGCCACGCGGCGCCAAGTAGCCGTAGGCGCCGCCGTAGGGCACCACCGGGCTGGCCAGGTAGCCGGAGGCGCAGCCGGCGGAGGCGCACAGCGCGATCAGGAAGAGCTGCCGATGAGGGAGCCGGTGTGGGTGATGACGGTGGTGCGCAGGCACGATTCGCACCGCAGTTACACGGGCGATAAGTGCAAAAATAGTACCGTGACAAAATGTCCTCTTGGAGTATTGTCACGTCCGCGGCAACAATTGCTCTAGCACGGAGCACTTCCAAAGGTGAGGAACGATCCATGAAAATTACACAGGCGCCACACGTTGTCGCCGCCGGATTTCTTCACCCAGTCGCAGCATTGCCGATCTGCCCCGTATTCTACTCTAGCTATTCTATTATATTCTACTCTATTCTATTCTGGCTGTGTGCGTGGCATTCGCTTACCTTGGCTGCCATTGCGGAGGGAGGTGTGTGAGTGTCTGTGGAACTGGCTGCCTTTCCGCCGACTCCATCGGTTTATATGGCGCCCGCCACCGCCTCGGGCCGCGCCGTGACCGCGGAGCGGTGACGTCACCACCGCAGGCCACACCCCTGCCTTGCACGGCTGGCGTCTGGAGTGCGTATGCGACTACTGACCATGGACTGCAAATTACGTGCACACAGCATAACGGAGCGCTGTGTTGTGCGGTGTTTTGTTCCTGATTGGCACCAACCTTCCATTATCCGGAAACCTTCCACTGTCCGGAGTCAACCGATCACTTTACAAGGCAGCTGGCGTCCAGTGTGTGTTGCAACACATCGGCATCAAGGTGCCACAGGCATCACCCAAGCTGCCCGGTCAAACGGACTTGGACGCTTGGACGCGCACATCGAATGGAAATCAGTACGCCGTCGTGCTCTGCCTTCCCCTTCCCCCTTCCCCGTCCAGAAGTGTTGCGGAGACTTGTCTCAGAACTGTTGCCGCGTACCGAGCAATGTGTTTGTTGACTCACAAATCGATGCCATAGCTCTGAATGGCTACACAGCGACCTTGGACAAGCTAACTTTAAAGTGTTTGGCCTGTCAACAAGTTCACACTGCTCCAGCTACTCAAGCACGGAACTACGCTATACTTTAATCTCCTACATCCATTGTTGTACGTTGAAAAGATATGAAGCCAGTGTGCTTCTAAATATTGCCATGCATTGTTTTTAAGATCCTTAGACATTGTAAGTAAGAGATCGAGCAAAACAAGATGAAAGAGCATGTTTCATAGAAACTATTGCTGTGTTCGAAAGCCTCGAATATATCACATGACCTGAGTTTTCCAAACCATAAATTGCTCCCAAAAAAGATCCGTTCCATGCTATCGGGAATGGGCTGCTCTGCCTGTACGGTTCATACAGCTATGAGTCAGTGCGCCTGAAAACCCCAATGGACAACAGCCCGTGTGATTGGAAGATACGCAATGGATCTTCCACTATTATACACTATTATATGGTGACGCCAAATCGCCAGCATGACTTTCTTCGAATGATGGCTGACTAAAACAAAAATGACTTAGCCTATACCTAAAAAATGGTTGTTTTGGCCAAGCTGCCCGTTAAATAGATAAATGAGGTCTTAAATAACGAGACGACACGGAAAGCCGACGATGAATGCATGTCGAAGATAATTGGCTCAATAAAATATGTCGGTATGATTTGTAAAGGTGCCTAATACACATTCCCTAACCATTCCTGTTAGAGAGGAACATTTCGAATGGTACTATCTAATCAGACGGAGCATGGACAACAACGAGCATTTTAGGCTAAAAACCACCCTCATGTGTATGGTTGGCAAAGACAACTACAGGCACACAGCCAGGCTTTGCTGGTTGGGAGTTGCTTTCCAGTAACTCTTGGTTGAGCTCACTTTATCAGGGGAAAGAACTTGGAACTTGGCACTGGACTCGGAAAAATGCATGTAAAAAAGCAGCAAGTTCACTGAACTTGCTCCACAAAGCCTGGAAATTGCTGGCAAATAACTGGTATTGAACATCAGGCCCTTCCCATGGTGGACTAGTATTTCAGATCAGTGTTTTGTGTTTCACGAGGATATATGTACTGTGTACTTATGTGTCCTTGTTTCCTTTTTCAGTCAGTTCCATGAAGCCTGAGGACGTCGATGTTACAGCCTTAAGTAAACGAGTGTGCTACTGCGGACAGCTCGGGTCTGGCTGACAGACACAATTTGGTCTGGCTTTCAATAGGAACGTAACTTACAAATTTCCCGCATGATTGTTTCTGCCTTCGTTAGTTTTATCAACCATGTGTGTAGGATTCTGTGAATGATTTGGATGGCACAATACATTAGGGCGATGGGCGTGCCCAATTTCATTGTTAGGCATGCCACATAGGGTCCCGTCTTAAACTTTGAAGTTATTGGTGGCACATCTAACACTGCGGGGGGGACAAGTAACCTCCCAAAAGCGTACCAAGCTGCACCGCTGTATCAAACAGACACCTCGCATTACATCTGTTCACAGTTAACTTCACCTTCTGCTGGTCGGTTGTGAGCGGGATGCATTGGTGTGGTGTGAATCGAGTGTGAATTCACACAATTGGTGTGGTGTGAAGTGAATGTGATTTCACACAATTGGTGTGGTGTGAAGTGAGTGTGAATTCACACAACTGGTGTGGTGCGAATTGAGTGTGAATTCACACAACTGGTGTGGTGTGAATTGAGCACCATGTAATGCAGCGCCGACGTCATGATCGTATCTGTACGTTTCCCGGCACTGTGACTTTTGCGCCAGCCGTACTGTCCAACTGTCAGAGTAGCGGCGGCGACGCGCGATCGACTGTGCGCCGTTGCACCAATCCCGTTGTCATGAGAAGATTTAAACGATTTCGTAACGTAAGTTCTGTTTGTTAGTTGCATTGCTGTTGGTTTGTTATCGACGCACTCCAGTGTAACTCTATTTCTAGCATGTGATCACGCATCACGTGCAGTGATAAGTGATAAAGCACTATCTAGCATGTGATCGTGTGCTGTTGATAATCTGTTTTATGCTGCAGTTTTTGGCCGGCGGTGGGGCGGGGGTTGCACGTATTCTGCTATTTTAATTTAGACGAATAATATTTCCTCAACATTCCATCGTCCCCCGTACCCCTCCCTCGCAAGTGAGTGTTGCCAAAGTCAATGTCCTGGACTTTGCCCATGTCCATGTCCCAGACTATATTCATTTGGTTAATATCCTAATCCATAAACAGAGTAAAGCTGTTTTATAACAACTAATTCGAGGCACACCACATTTAACAGCTGAACCAATGTCCGTACATTTTAAAACTCGGATGCGGGGATGCATCCCAGGGACAAGACGTTTTCATGTTTATCTTCCTATTTCATTCACAATTCACCACTTCCGAAGGTGAAACTAAGGTTTGCATTAATTGTTCCAAATGGATAATTTGAGCTTCTGCACATGTCATTTATATCTTCCCACCAACACCCTGGAATATATTGAAATTTGGGACGCTTGTTGGACCCCTTTGAATCTGCTTTGTTGAAAATGTTGGTTTTTGGTCTCTTTTTCAGGAGCTTCACCGACTTCTGTTCCCTGACATGTCGAACGTGCAAGAGAACGATGCTGAGGATGATGAAGCACGAAATGTGCGTGCCTGCGTTGACCTGACTTTACACCTGTTGACAGTGATGGAATGAGGATTTTCTTAAGGGGCAGGGGGAGGGGCGACGAATAAAAACGTCATGAAATTGAGAAGGCTTTTGGCGCACTTTGTCCGACCGATTTTCATCGTTCACGTTTGCTTAATTTATAAAAAAACGAGTGTCTGGGAAATGTTTTCACCCATCCTGAAACAATATTTAATTATGAAAGCAAGTTGCATGTTTATCGTATTGCAGATAAAATATTCGATCTCTACCCTCTTGCTGAAACCAACCGTGCACACCATTAAAGACAACGAAATTTTCACGGCAAAACTCTACATGAGATCGTAAGTTGTCGTCCCCCCCCCAACAGCCCCGCTGTCTGACCGGATAAAATCCGCGTGCCATGTCTGGAAATCAAATCCTATGCCTGCCACTCGTTATCGTTCCGAGTATTATGCCGTATTAACTAGGATCCCAATTCCATGCTGGTGTGTTATAAATCGTAGAAGTACCTCAATACATAGCTTAAGGATAGACAGTCTTCCTTCCCATTCCCGAGAGGATTTCAACCGAAGAAGCCCAAAATTAGGTACCTCAACCTAACCTAACCTGACATATTCTATCCTAACATAACATAACATAACCTAACCCAACATCACTTGCCTGACCTAAGCAGACCTCATTTGATCTGACCTAGCCTGTCATTTCCAAACTTCATTTCCGTACTCCCTATAGCACAGCTGTAATTCCCCGTATACAGCGTAAGTCACACTCCCCTATGAAGTCCTTCCCACGGTAGTCTGGCTGGGAGTACGTGCGACGGCATAGTTTTCGACCGACAAAGTTGGCTACAGCAAACCCAGCGATCCATCAATATAATTAGCCGGCTAAGAAGGTAGGAAATGATGTTTGCCATTGTTTCAAAGCAGCATTGATTGTAGGTATTTTCGTATTTTTCATTTTTCGTATTAAGTGTAGGATTTTCGATGGGAAAAATATAGAAATATCGTGGGAATAACAACATTTAGCGTTATGCTTGCCCACTACTTTTCGTCCAAAATGGGGCCTGACCGAGATGTTGATGGGGTGCGAAGCAGCGGCTGTTTTACCGGCCATGACACTTGTCGCTCTCGTCACGATGGCTGACCACTGGCATGCGGCAGGTGTCGATGGTCAATGGGAAATGTGTAGCCGATACATGGCATGGGGTAATGCAGGGAACGGCGTATAGTCACTCATAGGTGTCTTCCAACACCAGATAGAATCGTGAAAAACGATGAAAAATGCTGCTTTTTATTTACACCAAGTTGGTGCACAAGAATGATCACATTCTGACTTGAACAATCACATTTTACACTCTGAGCGAATTAACGGCAGGGGATTTCGGCGTACCCTGTTCTCCCACCACGCTGGTGTCGGTCACGTGCAGTACATTGACCCGATCGTATCGAAATTGAACGCAAAGTGTAGCCAACACCATGGGCTTTCACGTGGTGTCACACATCCCCCGTTCCCTGTGATGTGAGCCGAACCAAACGCCAATATGTGGCGGTCGCTCTTTTCGTTGAAACAAATCCAGCCCGTTGTTGAAAAGAAGTGGGGTTGTCGAACGAATATTGAGCGAATGGCACGCGCTACGTTTCATCCACCCCTATAGATTGTACATTAGGGTGTCCCAAAAAACAACTTTTTGGCCGTGCAAGCTGCCCAACCAAAACGGGGTGCTATTTTACACAAAGACTAAGCTGACCAAGTTTGGTCGCCCTCCTTTAAGTTTTGGTCCCCCCCCAGCCCCTCAAAGGTCAGTGACCCCACCCCAATGGGGTGGAAAATCAATTTCATCGCACAGACTTGGGAGTGGGTTTATTTAAAAGCTTTCCTTGACCAGAACAAACTTTAACTCAGACAAAATGTTCGAATCACAATATTTATTGTTCTATGCGGCCATTTCAGATCCAACGCAACCGGAAATAACGAGCGGTTATCAGAGTAAGGCATTGCGGTGATCGCCGTGACTTGGTCTGTGAAGAAATGTATTTAGAAATGATAGAAGGGTTGTTTCGAGACAGTAACATACTATTTTCAGTTCAGTCCATTATTTTGACCTATTGACATATACCTATTGACATGTATTTGACCTATTGACAACTCACAGTGGCACATCAACATCAGTATGCTAATCAACATCACTATGTTAGATACAGGTCGAACTGTGAGAATGAGAGTGCAAAATGACAGTGAAGTAGATGCACATTTAACGCGATAATGTACAATACTATGGCAAAATAATCCTTTTCTCATCTGCGCTTCATCTGTGCCAGCCACGTTGCACTGTCTACTCAGTCGTAGTCTCATGCCGTCAGCATGCACGATGCACAGCCAGCTCACTTTTCCGCATTGACGGGACCGCAGCCCGGTGTGAACTCGCCACTGCGATCATACGACTTCTAACTCTGCCGTCTCTAGCCATGTCTGCGTACTCGGTAATGCCCTTAATACCACGTTCGGCTGCGTCATTCACGACTGACAACTGCTGCATTTCATTCTCCATTCGAACATACTCATCGTCAGCTGCCCACTGGCTGGACTCTGATAACCGCTCGTTATTTCCGGTTGCGTTGGATCTGAAATGGCCGCACAGAACAATAAATATTGTGATTCGAACATTTTGTCTGAATTAAAGTGTGTTCTGCTCAATGAAAGCTTTTAAATAAGCCCACTCCCAGGTCTGTGCGATTAAATTGATTTTCCACCCCATCGGGGTGGGGTCACTGACCTTTGAGGGGCTGGGGGGGGACCAAAACTTAAAGGAGGGGGACCAAACTTGGTCAGCTTAGTCTTTGTGTAAAAGAGCACCCCGGTTTGGTTGGGCAGCTTGCACGGCCAAAAAGTTTTTTTTTGGGGGACACCCTATTGTACATGCCCGGATAGCCCCAGTGACGGGCTATCCGCTCACGAAATTTTATAGCTCTAGTAAGTGCCGCTCGTAGCTCGAAGGTGCCCCACTGAAAACAGATGCACGAGCCTGACGATCACACGGTACAGCGCACCCGGTCGCCGACCATAAAAGCGCGCATTTCACGTTGGGCGCATACTTCTAAGAATTTTCGTCTTCGTGCCACTTTTGCCACGCATATATGATGTGGCCATAGGTGTTGTTTATGAAAATTATTGAGGGCGCAGGAACGATTTTCAAGCTGGATGAATACAGATTGTGACCATCGTTTGTAGCCCGTTTGGAATGCGCGAAGACCACTTTATCGAGTGCTGAGCGAATAGATTGGGGTCGGGAAGAATTGAATTGGGAGGAATTGGAATTGGAATAGAAATTCGGAGGAATTGGTGGTGTGGTGGCGCGACACCGGTCGGAGCATCACTTTCATAGGCTGGGTGATGGACTTCACTCCAATTAGCCCAACTGTTTGTTGCTCACGGCCGCCCTGGTTCTTGAACTGGTCGGTCAGCCGGTTTGGTGGCGTCCTCATCAATTGCCACAAGCCTTTGCAGCTTGAGATTTGTCTTGCCGTGGCGACTTTTCAGGAAAAAAACGAACATGTTCGAAGCTGAATGTTCTTGATTGACGAAACTGAACTTGGCAAAGTTACGTCATTCGCTTCCATTGCGCGTTATCAACACAAAATTCGCTCCAATGAAGGACTACATCACAAATCTAGCAA
This sequence comes from Ashinkailepas kermadecensis, assembly GCA_034440615.1. Taxonomy (NCBI): domain Eukaryota; kingdom Metazoa; phylum Arthropoda; class Thecostraca; family Neolepadidae; genus Ashinkailepas; species Ashinkailepas kermadecensis. The sequence goes on from JAOTOM010004870.1 coordinate 306,905, forward strand.
AAACTTTAGTGGAAAAGTGTGGACAACAAAATTTGGTTATAATTGTTGCGTATTTTTTGGTAAATAAAATGTTCCTGCAGTGCTCCTCGACCGAAGGAACATTTACCAGCAATGGTTCAACAACATCAAAGATGCTGGAATATCATGCACAATAGCTACAGTACTGCTTTGTACGTAGCACTGGATGCACACCATGCCTCACACCAGATGTCTTCCCAGCACATTCAGCGATCATACTTAGACGAGGTATATTGCAAGCTATAATCAGGTATGCACCGCAGAGTGCACAATGATGTTGCATACGTCGCTGTCATGGTGCACAAGAAAGTCGTTGCAAACAGGCGATCACATGGATATTGTGTTCATGGCAAGCTTAGATTGAGCGAAACGGCATCGGAAACGTGGTGTGAACGGTCCGAGCCAGGGTTCACACGCACAGCGCACGCCCACACTCGCTCAGTCCACTCCCGACGACTTCTGCCGGGACAGATGGGTATGGTGACGTCATCATGACGTCATCAGTCCGGACGAACGGGGGCAGAGTCTAGACGAGTGTAGTCGGCTCGAGAAACTCGTGCACTGTTATACTGTTATACGACTCGCCAAATTGCCAGAATGACTTACTTCGAATGATGATTGACTAAAACAAAAATAACTTTGCCGATACCTAAAAAATGGTTGTTTTGGCCAAGCTGCCCGGTAAATAGCTAAATGAGGTCTTCAATAACGAGACGACAGGAAAAGCCGTCGATGAATACATGTCGAAGATAATTGGCTCAAGAAAACATGTTGGTATGGTTTGTAAATGTGCCTAATGCACATTCCCTAACCATTCCTGTTAAGAGAGGAGCATTTTTTTTGTGTCGTCCCCATACCAGATGCAGCAGCAGCCTATCCTAATTTGGCTGTATGCACCTTCATTGGGTCTTTCAGTGTGGGGCTTCCCTAGGTGAGCTGCCCATAGATCAGGACAGCTAACCCATGGGAGCCTCGGGATGCAAGCAAGAGATACAACAGAATGAGATCATACCAATACTATTACCATTCCTGCTGTATTTTCTTTTTCTTTTTGCAGATGTACTACCACTAATTAGTAGAAAGGAAATGAGACCACGGGAAAACCAGGGGCCGGTAGCAAGCTAGTAGCGCCCACGGAATTCCCAGGGTGACAAGTTGAAATGTTAGGGGGAGTACAGAAAAGATGAAAGCATTCAGAAGAAGATAACTCATGCAGAATATGCATAGGTGAATACGAACCTAACAGAATCCTCCATCACAAAAAGAAACAAAAAACAAAACGAAACAAAAACAAAAAACCCATTCATTCACGCACATCATACTTTTCTGTGTTGCCTTATATTAACAGTGACGTTCTCTATGGCAAGGTATAATTTTAAAAAGTTATCTATATGAGTTACATGAACTAGATTCAGTATTCAGTTCTCGTTTGATATGTATAATTCCATAAAGTAATGTCTAAGGCATTTCTTTAGCACATTTTTTTCCTTGGCACCTGTTCTATTCTGGGAAATATTTGGCAAATTACACTATTCCAGGATTTTGGTGCAGAGTATTTAATAGCAAACAGCCTATATTGTCGAAAAGTAAATGTTATAGAGAAATGTTGAATGATTCTTGTATTAGTAGGTGTTGCATATTGAAAGAAGTCAGCCATAGCACATGGCAATGTGTCATGTACAAATTTGTGCAGTATTAATATGTTTTGTTCCTGCACCATATCAGTGAACTTCAATATGTTGTACTTGATAAATAACCCATCTGTAGGATATGTATAATGTTTATAATCAATAATCCGTAATGCACGTTTCTGGTATTTTATAATTTGGTCTAATCTTGTGGGATAATTATTGCCCCAAATCACCGCACAGTAATTTATATAGGGAAGGATTAAAGAGTTATATACGTACTTCAGTTCTCGACTTATAATGAAATATTTTGCCCTCCCCATAATACCCAAGTTTCTACTAATGATGGCTGTGACATAATGAATGTGCCCATGCCAAGTCAATTTTTCATCAAGCACTATGCCAAGGTACTTGATTTGTTGTTTTCTGTTCACTTTTGCCAAAGGGATCACTATATCTATGTCATAGCTGGGAATTCCAGAATATATTTCATAATTTGTCTTTGTTACATTTAGAGATAACCTATTTGCTTTTAACCATGTTGTTAGCTCAGGCACAATGCCATTCATTTTATTCTGTAATTCTTCTATATTTCTAGCCTTGACAAGAATAGCTGTGTCATCAGCAAAGAAGTACATATTTGCTTGTTTTAGAATTCTGGCCAAGTCATTGATATAAATGATAAATAATATTGGTCCTAGAATGGAGCCTTGAGGAACACCCATAGAAATTAACTCTGGTTCAGATAACATCTCATATACTTTAGTTTCCTGATATCTATTTTAAAGATATGATTATAATATCCTAAGTAGGGGACCTTCAACTCCAATGCACTGTAATTTCCTAACTAGTATGTCTGTGCTAACTGTGTCAAAGGCCTTTTTTAAATCAATATATAAGCCACACAAAATATCTCCACTTTCAATGGACTTCGTAATTTCATTATATAAATGCATGATGGGCATGTATGTGCTATGATTTCTTCTGAAGCCAAATTGAAAAGGGTTTACTTAGTACATCGTTTAGTTCCAAATATGATGAAAGATAGGGGTGTAATATTTTTTTCCAAAATTTTCGAACGGTACTATTTAATCAGACGGAGCATATACAACAACGGGCATTTTCAGCTAAGAAACAACCTAATGTGTATGGTTGGCAAAGACAACGACAGGCGCCACGCAAGGCTTTACTGGTTGGGGAGGTGCTTTCCAATAATTCTTGGTTGAGCTCAATTTATGAGGGGAAAGAACTCGGAACTTGGCACGGGATGCGGAAAAAGTATGTAGGAAATCAGCAAGTTCGCTGTACTTGCTCCACGAAACCCGGAAATCGCTAGCAAGTAACTGGTACCGAATATAAGGCCCTTCCCATGGGGGCCAGTATTTCAGACCAGTGTTTTGTGCTTCACAAGGACATGTGTACTGTGTACTTATGCGTCCTTGTTTCCGTTTTCAGTCAGTTCCAAGAGGCCTGAGGACGTGGATGTTACAGCCGTCAGTAAATAAGTGTGCCAATCCGAACAATTCGGTCTGGGTGGCAAACACAATTTGGTCTGGCTTTCAACGGGAACGTAAATGGCAAATGTTCCCCCAAGCTTGTTCCTGCCTTCGTTAATTTCATCAACCATGTGTGTAGGATTTGGTAAATTATTTGGATGGAACAATACATGAAGGCAATGGGCGTACCAAGTTTGATAGGTACGTATACCACATAGGGTCCCATCTTAAACTTTGAAGTAATTGGTGGCACAACTAACATTGGGGGGGAATTAACCTTCCAAAAGCGTACAAAGCTGCACCACGGTATCCAACAGACACGTGGCATTATATCTGTTCACAGTTAACTTCACGTTCTGTTGGCCGGTCGGGAGCGGGATGCACTGGTGTGGTGTGAATTGAGTGTCACTTCACACAACTGGTATGGTGTGAATTGAGAGCCACGTAATGTTCCGCAGACGGCTGCAGCGCCGACGTCATGATCGCATTTGTACGTTTCCCGGCACTGTGGCTCTTGCACCAGCTGTACTGTCCAACTGTCAGAGTGGCTGCGGCGACTCGTGATCGACTGTGCGCCGTTGCACCAGTCCCGTTGTCGACTCGGGATCGACTGTGCGCCGTTGCACCAGTCCCGTTGTCGTTAGAAGATTTCAACGATTTCTAAGCGTAAGTTCTGTTTGTTATTTGCATTGCTGTCGGTCTGTTATCGACGCACTCCAGTGGAGCTCTATTTCTAGCATGTGATCACTCATCACATGCTGTGATAAGTGATAAAGCACTATCTGGCATGTGATCGTGTGCTGTTGATAATTCTGCTTTATGCTGCACTTTTTGGCCGGGGGTGGGGCGGGGGTTGCACGTATTCTGCTATTTTAATTTAGACGAATAATATTGCCTCAACATTCCATCGTCACCCGTCCCCGTCCCTCGCAAGTGAGTGCTGCCAAAGTCCATGTCCTGGACTTTGCCCATGTCCATGTCCCAGATTGTATTCATTTCGTCAATATCCTAATCCATAAACAGAGTAAAGCTGTTTTATAACAACTAATTCGAGGCACACCACATTGAACAGCTTAATCAATGTCCATACATTTTCGAACTCGGATGCGGGGAGACATCCCAAGGACAATACATTTTTTCATTTTTATCTTCCTATTTCATTCACAATTCACCACTCCCGAATGTGAAACTAAGGCTTGCATAAATTGTTCCAAATTGCTAATTTGGAGCTTCTACACAAAATGTCATTTATATCTTCACACCAACATCATGGACTAAAATGAACTTTGTGTTGCTCGTTGGACCCCATTGAATCTGCTTTGTTGGAAATGTTTTTAAAAAAAATAATTTTTCGCTTTTTTAGGAGCTTCACCGATTTCTCTTCCCTGAGATGTCGAACGTGCAAGAGAACGATGCTGAGGACGATGAAGCACGAAAGGTGAAGCGCGAAAGCCACCTACTTCACCCAAGGTGGAAATGTCTTTGTGAAAAAAAACAAAGACATGCCCAGCATCTTGATTGGGGATGCCATGTCTGAGGAAGACATCCTGTCTCGACTTGAGCTACAGCCAAATACTTATAAGGAGGCAATAACAAAGGGAAAACATCAGTCATCTGCTGGGACAGGGGCATTAAAAACAACATCCACACCAACAGAGGTGATGCCTAAGGAAAACCATGAGACCCAAGCAAATCTGAATGTTAGAAATGATGTAGAGTCAACTGCCACCAAAGAATCAAGGGAGGAACAGAATGTTGTGTCAGCCACAGGAGAGGTAGTGGTTGATGATCAGGAAGCCTGTGACAGACAGATGCATGAAACATCTAGAAACAAAAAAACAAGCAAAAAGGCAAAGGGAGCTTCCAGTAAAAATAAGAGTCCAGTTCACTCTTGTCATCCCACTGACATCAGTGATGACTCAGATTCACCTGCCTCAACTGAAAACCAATCTTCCAGGAGAATGCCTAGCCAGAGAGGCAAATCCAGGAACAAAAAATAGGAATAAGTAGCAGTCAGGACAAGAATGCTGAAATATCAGTATTATGGGGCAGGGTACTGGAATTTAGACAAAGTTGATGGTGGTTGACATCTTAGATAACTAGGTTAGATTGTGGGCATTGGATTAGGGATATAATTCCTGAATCTGTATTCCATTATATATATGCATATGTGTGCACCTAGGTGGGTATATGCCTGGGTAGGTGCACTTACCTATATAGGCATGTGCATATTTTTTTACCTCAATATGTATTGTGCAAACATTGCATCAAAGATCTAGTATCTACTTACCTATTTAACTAGTACCTGGCTCAATACCAACTACCAAGCACCAGACCCAATACCTGCCTCCTGAGTAGTGCAGTTTACCCAGGTACCTAACTACCTATTGCAGGCCTTCCTAAGTGAACAGCTAGTTATAGAATCAAAAATAATTCCATCAGAGTATCCACTACATGATTTGAACAGAAATTTAAGCAGCAGTTACACTGATTTTTCTTTTCTTTTCATATTAGTATAATCAACTGTTGCTTCTAAATATCACTTATAGCAATACAAACACAGCCAGCTACTTTTCTAACACAGGTACCCATTGTCATCAAATGTAAATAGTTTCCCCTCCCTCCCTGGGGCAGCTCTGTATGAGGTTTTGAATTCATGATGGTGTTAAATCTACGATAAATTGAATGCCAGGAACTTGCACAATATAGGAGGACATGCCTCCTGTTATTATGCACAAAATCAAAACTAATTATTCATGCAAGATGAAACTAACCGTAAATCAAAACCAATATTCATATATAAATATATTATCTCTTCATTCAAAATGTCTTCAAGAATGACACAGTTTTTGTGCACATGTCACATATAATGCTAATTTTAATCAGATGCATTTATCACAGCAACTAAGCTATCCTGGAGTCGGGGCCAGGTAGAGCAGCTAGTCATGGTCAGAGTATTGGGCGATATGCTTTTATGACATTTATTTCAATGTTGCCTGGCACTGAGGTGGACAGTGGCGCATTGATGAAAGGTACTGGTAATAATTGGATTGTATTGTGATATTGGAGAGGCAGAGAAGCATGCTGTGAATGCTGTACCATCAATAGGGCAGCATAGTTTTGTGTGAACGCAGCCATACACTGCTACCCAGATGCTAACAGTGATGTGTTACATCCTCGCTGGTACAAGTTTTTAATGCTTGCTTGACTTGATACTTTTGGGTACTCAATATGATATTTCACTTGATTAAGCCCCCAGGCTGGTACCGGATTGGTCTGCCATTGTGCTATTGGACCAACTTCGATACAAGTCGAGTGAATGTGTGTATGCATGTATGTGGGTTGCTGAAAAAGCACCAGTTTAATATTTTAATCTGGACACTGGGGGCTGATACACTTGTGCACTTTTTTAATTCAAAGCATCATCAACTTGATGAATTCTGATCATATTGTGTCAAGCTTGCATTGACTTGAGGCAAGGATTGTACGAGATTGGGATAGCATGCATATATCACAACAATCCGGCTGTACAGTATGTTATGAAGGATGATTGGCCATGAAAAACCTTGGCAATGCTGCTCCCTGGTCCCTTGATCACCAGGAAGATCTTAGTAATGTGAACCTTAACATGACAAAAATTTAATATAAAATTAACTTAAAGTAAAGGTCATTGCAAAATCACAGTTTGAACAAACATTAGTACAATGGCCTTTAGTCAACACTCAAGCGATTAGTTAATGCTTATTCTTTCTGAATACAGGATCATCAGAATTGATGTTCTTGGCAGATTAACACTACAGAAGGCAACTATTATGCCAATTTACTTATAATCAATTCAATCTGGATCTATTTATTTATTTTGAACATTGAACATGTGTCAATCTACTATCATGTTGGCATATGAGAGGGCATGTAACCTGGTGATATTATTGTCCTTAAATTGTAAATTGCTGCCTGGGAGAGGGAGGGGGTATCACAGACAACTGGTGTTGCTAAAAGTTTACTGCTGCAGGGATGTTTGATAACTTCCCACACATGGTATTGGCAAGTGTTCCTTTCACTTGCAATATAATCCTTGCTCCTCTATCATCTCATCTAGGCATACAACTATCTAGATTTATTTTTCAAACTATGCTTCTTGATGGTGTGAACTTTACCTCCCTCATTTCCTTTTTCCATTTTGCTTTCCGATCATTCATGGTCCCTCTTTTGTGTGTTCCCAGTTCAATGTCCATGCACAATTATTATTCCAAGTTTTACATTTCCAGATATAATCACCATTTCCAGTTGGCTCTTTATCTGAGTAATGAGCAGGTTCAAACTTGAGGGAGCTACATTGGAATTACTAGGGAATGATTTGAATGATAAGTACCCTCCTCATGAACTTATATTGTCACAATGTACATATTATACCCTACCTCAACCACTTAACTGTAATGCTGGATTATCAGTACTTCATATCAATGCAAGATCCCTGAAGAATAAATTTGATGAAGTTGTTAATTTTCTAGCAAGCTCTAAAGTTGATTGGTCAGTTATTTGTGTATCAGAGACATGGTTGAAGAAAGATTTAGAACAATACTTTAGTCTACAAAATTATAATCTCTTTTCATCTAGTAGAAAAGAAGGTGAAGGTGGAGGTACAGCAATATATGTAAGTAATAGATATGAGGCTAGGGAAAGAAAAGACCTGGAGAGTGATCATTTTGAGACAAGTTTTCTGGAATTCAAAATGAAGTTGGGTGTACCAGCGAAAAGATTCCTAGTAGGGGAAATGTATAGACCTCCAAGTCTGAGCCACACTATATTTATGGACTATTTGGAAAAAATACTTGACTCATTGGAAAACACCAAATGTACTTGTCATAGCAGGGGACTTCAATTACAATCTTTTGAAATATCACTCTGATAAACCTACACTTAATTTTATGAATTTGTTCAATTCTTATGGATTTTTCCCAACCATCTCAAAAGCAACCCGGATTTGTAATGAATCAGATGCCCTTTTGGATAATATATTTATCAATGATGTTAATGTCTTTAACAATTCAGGAATACTGCTTCATGATTTATCAGATCATTTTCCAGTTTTTCTTAATCTGTCATTAATTGAAAGTTCAAATATAACAAGACATTCAGTGACAGTCTTTGATAAACATAAAATCAGTGAATTAAATGATTACCTCATCAGCAACTTGGAAGCCTTTCAAGATGAAACTGATGCTAATCAAGCATGCAACAAACTTATTAAGGCATATGAAACAGGTATTACAAAATTATCTAAAACTTTTACACCCAGTAGAAGAAAGAATCCAATTAAACCATGGGTAACCCCTGCACTTCTGTGTTCAATAAATACAAAAAATAAACTTTATGCAAAATATATTAGGAATATAATTTTATTGAATGAAAATAAATACAAAATGTATAGGAACATGCTTTGCAATGTGCTTAGGGATGCAAAACGATTATATTACAAGAGGGCATTCCAGGACAGCAAAGGTGATGGCAAAAAAACATGGAAGTATTTGAATGAAATTATAAACAAGAATGAATTGCAAACAGTTCCCCCAAGGTGCTTTGTTGATAACTCTGGGGCTACCTGTGTAAATGAACAAATACCTGATAAATTCAATACTTTTTTTCAACGATAGGTAGTGAATTGGAAAAAATATACCTGCAGCACACAATAGCCCATTATATTACCTTACACAGCCTACTCATGCCAGCATTAACAATATTCCTTCTGTTAATGAAGCTCAAATTGAAGAAATTGTTAAGTCTTTGAACCCTGTGGGTGGAGGTATGGATAAAATTAGCACACAAATTTTGCTTGGAACATATCGAAGTATTTTGCAACATCTAACATATTTCTTCAATCTTTGTCTGAGCACTGCAATATTCCCTGATGCATTAAAATCTGCAGTTATAATTCCTGTATATAAATCAGGGGAAAATAATAAATTTACTAATTATAGGCCAATCTCTTTGCTACCAATATTTTCGAAGGTGCTGGAAAGATTAATACACATTAGTGTATCATCATTTCTAAATGAAAATAATATCATACACCCACTGCAGTTTGGTTTCAGAAAAAAACATAGCACATACATGCCAATTGCTCTGATGCATAATGAAGTGACTAAAGCCCTTGTAAATAATAAATTAGTTTGTACCCTGTATCTGGATTTGAAAAAGGCCTTTGACACTGTCAGCATCAGCATTTTGTTACAAAAGATTTACTTTATTGGCATTAGGGGAAATATATATAAACTGTTAAACTCATACCTATCAAATAGATCTCAAAGAACCAAGATACATGACACCCTCTCCCAACCATTAAATATCACAATAGGTGTTCCTCAGGGTTCGATTCTTGGACCTCTGCTATTTCTTCTGTACATTAATGATCTTTGCAATGTTTCCAATTTACCTAGCTTTTACCTCTTTGCAGACGATACAGCCATAACTATTACAGCTAATGATCATTTTGAGTTACAAACTAAAGTAGATGAGGTAATACCCAAAATAATTGCATGGTTTCATACCAACAGATTATCGCTTAATGCTGATAAGACTGGATATCAAATTTTTTTTCCAGGAAACCATGTGATGACCTTCATGTAAAAATAAATAGTTCTAATATTACAAGGCATAGCTGCATAAAATATTTAGGTGTATTAATCGATGAAGACATGACGTGGAAAAGCCATATCAATGCCATTTCTTCAAAAATTAGCAGAAATATTGGTATTATAGGCAAATCTAGGTACTTTCTATCAACTTGTGAATTGCTTCTTCTGTATAATTCTCTAATACTGCCATATCTAAATTACTGTGCTGTTGTCTGGGGAAGTACTTACCACTCTAAGCTTGACAAGATTATTAAGTTGCAGAAGCGTGTTATTAGGATTGTTGACAAGAAACCTTACTTATACCATACAAATGAATTGTTTATCAAGCATAGAGTTCTTAAGTTTCTGGACATAATTGATGAACAATGCATTTACATCATGCTAGGTTTTCTAAATCACTCATTACCAGCACCTCTTTCTGATATGTTTCAACTTCATCAAGAAGGTGGCCTCAGAGTTAGACAACACTTTCAAATACCCTTTTCTGATATCAATTACAGGATGTTTTCATTACCCTTTATTGCACCAAAAGCCTGGAATAAAATAATCTGCTCTCACTTCCATAGAATTGAAGATGTACCTAGAAGTAAAATCATTTTGAAAAAACACATCAGGCAAAACATTACTAGAAAATATGAACTTGTCCAATGAATGTCGGTGATAAGGTTGTGCTATGCATGGTGATCTTGTTGTCTTATTCGGATATTTTCGTTAAGTATCATGTTTTCTTTCTTTCTTCTTTCTTCATACTTCGTTTGTCCTTTCTCCTTTCTCCTTAGTGTAGTAATAGTTTAGGAGATGTACGTGCAAGATTAGGGATTTTATATTATTTCCCCATTAACACCTATAGCAGTTTTTTTTTTCTGGAGCCCTCGAAGACGTTACTAGCATTGCTAATTGTCTGAGAGGGCTTCAGGAACATCTTTTACTAATATCTGGTGGCAGGATCTGTCCAGCAAGAAACAGGAGCGGGGAGTGGTGTGACCTAACTTGACTTGCTTACCATGACCTACTTCTCATCCCTGGAATTTAACGTAATTAGGTCGCACGGGTATGGAAGGGCACTCCTGCCTACCTATTAATAGGTAGGGGAATTTAAAAAAAGAAAAGAAAAAAGAAAAAAAAAGGTGGGCCTTCTTTCTTCTTCCTTTGACAGGATGGCCCCTTTGTTGGCCACCACCAAATATGGGGGGCCCTTTTTCTTTTAAAAAAACCCCCCCGTTTTAAAAAAAAGATTTTTTAAAAAAAATTTTGTGTTCAAAAAGATTGTACATGCCTGGATAGCCCCAGTGACGGGCTACCCGCTCGCCCAGTTTGATAGCTCTGGTGCGTGCTGCTCTTAGCTCGAAGGTGCCCCACTGAAAACATGCACGAGCCTGACGATCACACGGTACAGCGCACCCGGTCGCCGACCATAAAAGCGCGCATTTCACTGGTGGGCGCATGCTTCCAAGAATTTTCGTCTTCGTGCCACTTGTGCCAGGCATATATGATGTGGCCATAGGTGTTGTTTATGAAAATTATTGAGGGCGCAGGAACGATTTTCAAGCTGGATGAATACAGATTGTGACCATCGTTTTTAGCCCGTTCGGAATGAGCGAAGACCACTTTATCGAGTGCTGAGCGAATAAATTGGGGTCGGGAAGAATTGGAATTGGAATAGGTATTGGGAGGAAGTGGAATTGGAATTGGAATAGGAATTGGGAGGAATTTGAATTTGAATTAATTTGACTTGGAAGTAATTGGAATTGGAAGTAATTGGAATTGGAAGTAATTGGAATTGGAAGTGATTAGAATTGTAAGTAATTGGAATTGGAAGTAATTGGAAATGTAAGTAATTGGAATTGGGACTAATTTGAATTGGGACTAATTGGACTTGGAAGTAATTGGAATTGGAAGTAATTGTAATTTGAAATAATTGGCATTGGAAGTATTTGGAATTTGAAGTAATTGGAATTGTAAGTAATTGGAATTTGAAGTATTTTGAATTGTAAGTAATTGGAATTGGAAGTAATTGGAATTGGAAATAATTGGAATTGGAAGTAATTTGAACTGGAAGTAATTTGACTTGGAAGTAATTGGAATTGGAAGGAATTTGAATTGGAAGAAATTTGAATTGGAAGGAATTATAATTTGAAGGAATTGGAATTGGAATTGGGCTAGGAATTGGGAGGAACTGGTGGTGTGGTGGCGCGACACCGGATCGGAGCATCACTTTCATAGGCAGGGCGATGGACATCCCTCCAATTAGCCCAACTATTGATCATGGCCGCCTTGGTTCTTGACCTGGTAGTTCACTGCCGGTTTGGTGGTGTTCTCATCAACTGCCACAAGCCTTTGCAGCTGGAGGTTTGTCTTGCCGTGACGAATTTTCCGGAAGAAAGGAAAAAATTCGAAGCTGAATGTTCTTGATTGACGGTACTGAACTTAATAAAGTAACGTCATTCGCTCCCTTTGTGCGTTATCAACACTAAATTTGCTCCAATGAAGGACTGCATCACAAATATAACAAAAAAACTTTAGTGGAAAAGTGTGGACAACAAAATTTGGTTATAATTGTTGCGTATTTTTTGGTAATTAAAATGTTCCCGCAGAGCTCCTCGACTGAAGGAGCACTTACCAGCAATGATTCAACAACATCAAAGATGCTGGAATATGATGCACAATAGCTACAGTGCTGCTTTGCACGTAGCACTGGATGCATACCATGCCTCACACCAGATGTCTTCCTAGCACATTCAACGATCATACTTAGACGAGGTATATTGCAAGGTATAGTCAGGTATGCACCGCAGAGTGCACAATGATGTTGCATACGTTGCTGTCATGGTGCACAAGAAAGTCTTTGCAAACAGGCGATCACATGGATATCGTGAACATGGCAAGCTTTGATTGAGCGAAACGGCATCGGAAACATGGTGTCAACGATCCGAGTCAGGGTTCACACGCACAGCGCACGCCCACACTCGCTCAGTCCACTCCCGACGACTTCTGCCGGGACAGATAGGTATGGTGACGTCATCATGACGTCATCAGTCCGGACGAACGGGGGCAGAGTCTAGACGAGTGTAGTCGGCTCGAGAAGCTCGTGCGTGCTGTGGTGACCAGACACAGCTGGTTAGAAAACGTGCAGGAAAACAAGCAGAGCGTAACCATGCCAACGGCTCGGGGCCGGGTAATTTGATCGTCCCATGGTAATGCGATGACAAACTGACTTCCCAGATGAACGTTCAATTCCATGCAGTTTCCTACGGCGAAAAATTAAATGGCGCGTAATTTGCACATGTTTAAATTGGCGAAGTGTTGCAACGCCCCTCGAAATTGTGCTCATAAGCTATGACAGAAAGCCGCCGCCAACGACCTCCGGCCGGTTGTGGTGGTGTGGAATGAGGACGTTGTTTTGCTCATACGACCACCATACCAATCGGTCAGACAAATGCCAATTTCATGTTCAACACCGAGTCCAAGTCACGAAGTAGCAAGACGGCAGGTCTGTTCGGCCAATGCATGGACATATGGACCGACTTCGAAGCAGTTAATTCACACAAAAGCATTGGCACCATAAAGGCATCGATATGTCCAACACACACCGCCAAACTGCATCATAGCGCCTGCTTCACACCATTATAAGCGTAACCACTCGTCCCGTTCTGTCACTACTAACCTCAATGAAGATACCCCTGGGCCGCATAGCCGTAGGCGGGGGCGCCGTAGCCGTAGGCACTGCCGGCGTATCCGTAGGCGGGGGCGCCGTAGCCGTAGCTGCGGGCGGACAGACCGTAGGCCGGGGCGCCGTAGCCGTAGCTGCGGGCGGACAGGCCGTAGGCGGGGGCGCCGTAGCCGTAGCTGCGGGTGGCGTGGCCGTAGGCGGGGGCGGCGTAGCCGTGGGCGCCGTAGCCTTGGGCGGCGTAGCCATAGGCAGGAGCGCCGTACCCGTAGCCGTGGGCGGCGTAGCCGACAGGGGTGGCCACGGTGTGTCTCTGGACGGCCACGGCGTGCGTGACGCCGCTGTTGTAGCCGCTCACGCCACGCGGCGCCAAGTAGCCGTAGGCGCCGCCGTAGGGCACCACCGGGCTGGCCAGGTAGCCGGAGGCGCAGGCGGCGGAGGCGCACAGCGCGATCAGGAAGAGCTGCCGATGAGGGAGCCGGTGTGGGTGATGACGGTGGTGTGCAGGCACGATTCGCGCCGCAGTTACACGGGCGATAAATACAACAATACTACCGTGACAAAATGTCCTCTTGGAGTATTGTCACGTCCGCGGCAACAATTGCTCTAGCACGGAGCACTTCCAAAGGTGAGGAACGATCCATGAAAATTACACAGGCGCCACACGTTGTCGCCGCCGGATTTCTTCACCCAGTCGCAGCATTGCCGATCTGCCCCGTATTCTACTCTAGCTATTCTATTATATTCTACTCTATTATATTCTGGCTGTGTGCGTGGCGTTCGCTTACCTTGGCTGCCATTGCGGAGAGAGGTGTGTGAGTGTCTGTGGAACTGGCTGCCTTTCCGCCGACTCCATCGGTTTATATGGTGCCCGCCAGCGCCTCGGGCCGCGCCGTGACCGCGGAGCCGTGACGTCACCACCGCAGGCCACACCCCTGTCTTGCACGGCTGGCGTCTGGAGTGCGTACGCGACTACTGACCATGGACAGCAAATTGCGTGCACACAGCATAACGGAGCGCTGTGTTGTGCGGTGTTTTGTTCCCGATTGGCACCAGCCTTCCACTATCTGGGATCAACCGATCACTTTGCAAGGCAGCTGGCGTCCAGTGTGTATTGCCACACATCGGCATAAAGGTGCCACAGGCATCACTCAAACTGCCCCGTCAAACGGACTTGGGTGCTGGGACGCGCACATCGATTGGAAATCAACAAGCCATCGTGCTCTGCCTCCCCACCCCCCCCGTCCAGAAGTGTTGCGGCGATGTGTCTCTGAACTCGTGCCGCGTACCGGGGCAGTGCGTTTGTCGACTCACACGTCGATGTCATAGCTCTGAATGGCTACACAGCGACCTTGCACTAGCTAACTTTAACGTGTTTGGCCTGTCAACAAGTTCACACTGCTCCAGCTACTCAAGCACGGAACTACGCTATACTTTAATCTACTACATCCATTGTTTTACTTTGAAAAGATATCAAGCCAGTGTGCATCTAAATAATTCCATGTATTGTTTTTATGGTCCTTAGACATTGTAAGTAAGAGGTCGAGCAAAACAAGATGAAAGAGCATGTTTCATAGAAACTATTGCTGTGTTCGAAGGCCTTGAATATGTCACAATACCTGAGTTTTCCAAACCATAAATTGCTCCCAAAAAGATACGTTCCATGCTATCGGGAATGGGCTATTTTTCCTGTATGGTTCATACGACCATGAGTCAGTGCGCCTGAAAATCCCAATGGACAACAACCCGTGTGATTGGAAGATAGGCCATGAAACTGTACACTGTTATACGACTCGCCAAATTGCTAGCATGACTTACTTCGAATGATGATTGATTAAAACAAAAATGATTTTGCCTATACCTAAAAAAATGGTTGTTTTGGCCAAGCTGCCCGGTAAATAGCTAAATGAGGTCTTCAATAACGAGACGACAGGAAAAGCCGTAGATGAATACATGTCGAAGATAATTGGCACAAGAAAACATTTTGATATTATTTGTAAATGTGCCTAATGCACATTCCCTAACCATTCCTGTTCAAAGAGGAACATTTCGAAAGGTACTATCTAATCAGACGGAGCATATACAACAACGAGCATTTTCAGCTAAAAACCATCCTAATGTGTATGGGTTGGCAAAGACAACGACAGGCGCCCCGCAAGGCTTTGCTGGTTGGGGAGTTGCTTTCCAATAACTATTGGTTGAGCTCAATTTATCAGCGGAAAGAACTTGGAACTTGGCACGGGACTCGGAAAAAAGTATGTAAAAATCACGAAATTCACTGAACGTGCTCCACAAAGCCTGGAAATCACTAGCAAATAACTGGTACCGAATGTAAAGCCCTTCCCATTGGGGACCAGAATTTCAGACCAGTGTTTTGTGCTTCACGTGGACACGTGTACTGTATACTTCTGCGTCTTTGTTTCCTCTTTCAGTCAGTTCCAAGAAGTCTGAGGACGTGGATGTTACAGCCGTAAGTAAACGAGAGTGCCATTCTGGACAATTCGGCTCTGGGTGGCAAACATAATTTTGCGTGGCTTTCAATAGGAACGTAAAAGGCAAGTTTTCCCCCATGATTGTTTTTGCCTTCGTTAGTTATATCAACCATCGACGTAGGATTATGTAAATTATTTGGATGGCACAATACATTAAGGCAATGGGCGTGCCGAATTTGATTGGTACGCATTCCACACCGGGTCCTATCTTAAACTTTGAAGTTATTGGTGGCACATCTAACATTGGGGGGGGGGGGGGGGGCAAGTAACCTCCCAAAAGCGTACCAAGCTGCACCAATGTATCACACAGACACCTCGCATTACATCTGTTCACAGTTAACTTTTTCTTCTGTTGGTCGGTCGGGAGCGGGATGCACTGGTGTGGTGTGAATTGCGTGTGAATTCACACCACTGGTGTGGTGTGAAGTGAGTGTGAATTCACACCACTGGCATGGTGCGAATTGAGCGCCACGTAATGTCCCGCAGACGGCTGCAGCGCCGTAGTCATGATCGCATTTGTACGTTTCCAGGCACTGTGACTCTTGCACCAGCTGTACTGTCCAACTGTCAGAGTGGCAGCGGCGCCTTGGGATCGACTATGCGCCGTTGCACCAATCCCGTTGTCGTTGTAGGATTTCAACGATTTCTTACAGTAAGTTTTATTTGATATTTGCATTGCTGTTGGTCTGCTATCGGCACTCTCCAGTGTAACTCTATTTCTAGCTGGTGATCACTTATCACGCTCGTTGGACCCCTTTGAATCTGATTTGTTGAAAATGTTCTTTTTCTTTTTCTTTTTGCACGAGCTTCACCGACTTCTCCTTCCTGACATGTCACGTGCAAGAGGACGCTGCTAAGGATGATGAAGCACGAAAGGTACGTGCCTGCGTTGACCTGACTCAACACCTGTTGACAGTGATGGAATGAGGATTATCTTAAGGGGGAGGGGGAGGGGGCGACAAATACAAAACGTCAAGAAATTGAGAAGGGCTTCGGCGCACTTCGTCCGACCGATTTTCATCGTTCACGTTTGCTTAAGTTATAAAAAACGAGTGTCTGTGGAATGTTTTCACCCATCCTGAAACCATATTTAATTATGAAAGCACGTTGCATGTTTATCGTATTGCAGATAAATTGCTCGATCTCTACCCTCTTGCTGATACCAACCGTGCACACCATTAAAGACGACGGAATTTTCCCGGCAAAACTCTGCATGAGATCACAAGTTGTCGTCCCCCCCCAACACCCCCGCTGTCTGACCGGATAAAATCCGCGTGCCATGTCTGGAAATCAAATCCTATGCCTGCCACTCGCTACACTTGCGAGTATTATGCCGTATTAACAACAACCATGCTGGTGTGCTAGAAATCCTAGAAGTAGCTCAATACATAGCTTAAGCATAGACAGTGCCCCTACCCATTCCCGAGAGGATTTGAGCCGAGGAAGGCTAACATAAGGTAACACATCCTAACCTAACCTAGGCTATCCTATCCTATCATATTATAACCTAACCTAATCTAATATGACTTGACCTGAACTAAGCAGACCTCATTTGATCTGACCTATCCTACCATTTCCAAACTCCATTTCCATACTCCCTATAACACAGGTGTAATTCCCAGTATACAGGGTAAGTCACACTTACCTACAAAATATTTCCCACGTTAGCTTGGCTGGCAATACGTGTGAATGCATAGTTTTCGACCGACGAAGTTGGCTGCAGCAAACCCAGCGATCCATCGATATAATTAGCCGACAAAGAAGGCCGAAAATGATGTTTGTCACTGCTTCAAGACAGCATTGATGGTAGGTGTTTCAGTATTTTTCATTCTTCGTATTAATCGTAGTATTTTCTATCGTAAAAAAAATCTAGAAATATCGTGGGAATAGCAACATTTAGCGTTATGCTTGCCCACCACTTTTCGTCCAAAATGGCGCCTGACCGAGATGTTGATGGGGTGCGAAGCAGCGGCTGTTTTACCGGCCATGACACTTGTCGCTCTCGTCACGATGGCTGACCACTGGCATGCGGCAGGTGTCGATGGTCAATGGGAAATGTGTAGCCGATACATGGCATGGAGTAATGCAGGGAACGGCGTATAGTCACTTATAGGCGTCTTCCAACACCAGATACAATTGTGAAAAACGATGAAAAATGCTGTTTTTTATTTACACCAAGTTGGTGCACAAGAATGATCACATTCTGACTTGAACAATCACATTTTACACCCTGAGCGAATTAACGGCAGGGGATTTCGGCATAGCCTGTTCTCCCATCAGGCTGGTGTCAGTGACGTGCAGTACATTGACCCGATCGTATCGAAATTGTACGCAAAAAGTAGCCAACACCATGGGCTTTCACGTGGTGTCACACATCCCCCGTTCCCTGTGATGTGAGCCGAACCGAACGCCAATATGTGGCGGTCGCTCTTTTCGTTGAAACAAATCCAGCCCGGTGTTGAAAAGAAGTCGTGTTGTCGAACAAATACTGAGCGAATGGCACGCTCTACGTTTCATCCACCCCTATAGATTGTACATTAGGGTGTCCCAAAAAAACAACTTTTTGGCCGTGCAAGCTGCCCAACCAAAACGGGGTGCTCTTTTACACAAAGACTAAGCTGACCAAGTTTGGTCCCCTCCTTTAAGTTTTGGTCCCCCCCAGCCCCTCAAAGGTCAGTGACCCCACCCCAATGGGGTGGAAAATCAATTTCATCGCACAGACTTGGGAGTGGGTTTATTTAAAAGCTTTCATTGAGCAGAACAAACTTTAATTCAGGCAAAATGTTCGAATCACAATATTTATTGTTCTATGCGGCCATTTCAGATCCAACGCAACCGGAAATAACGAGCGGTTATCAGAGTAAGGCATTGCGGTGATCGCCGTGACTTGGTCTGTGAAGAAATGTATTTAGACATGATAGAAGGGTTGTTTCGGGACAGTAACATACTATTTTCAGTTCAGTCCATTATTTTGACCTATTGACATATACCTATTTACATATATTTGACCTATTGACAACTCACAGTGGCATATCAACATCAGTATGCTAATCAACATCACTATGTTAGATACAGGTCGAACTGTGAGAATGAGAGTGCACAATGACAGTGAAGTAGATGCACATTTAACGCGATAATGTACAATACTATGGCAAAATAATCCGTTTCTCATCTGCGCTTCATCTGTGCCAGCCACGTTGCACTGTCTACTCAGTCGTAGTCTCATGCCGTCAGCATGCACGATGCACAGCCAGCTCACTTTTCCGCACTGACGGGACCGCAGCCCGGTGTGAACTCGCCACTGCGATCATACGACTTCTAACTCTGCCGTCTCTAGCCATGTCTGCGTACTCGGTAATGCCCTTAATACCACGTTCGGCTGCGTCATTCACGACTGACAACTGCTGCATTTCATTCTCCATTCGAACATACTCATCGTCATCTGCCCATTGGCTGGACTCTGATAACCGCTCGTTATTTCCGGTTGCGTTGGATCTGAAATGGCCGCAAAGAACAATAAATATTGTGATTCGAACATTTTGTCTGAATTAAAGTGTGTTCTGCTCAATGAAAGCTTTTAAATAAGCCCACTCCCAGGTCTGTGCGATTAACTTGATTTTCCACCCCATCGGGGTGGGGTCACTGACCTTTGAGGGGCTGGGGGACCAAAACTTAAAGGAGGGGGACCAAACTTGGTCAGCTTAGTCTTTGTGTAAAAGGCACCCCGGTTTGGTTGGGCAGCTTGCACGGCCAAAAGTTGTTTTTTGGGACACCCTATTGTACATGCCCGGATAGCCCCAGTGACCGGCTATCCGCTCACGAAATTTTATAGCTCTAGTAAGTGCCGCTCGTAGCTCGAAGGCGCCCCACTGAAAACAGATGCACGAGCCTGACGATCACACGGTACAGCGCACCCGGTCGCCGACCATAAAAGCGCGCATTTCACGTTGGGCGCATTCTTCTAAGAATTTTCGTCTTCGTGCCACTTTTGCCACGCATATATGATGTGGCCATAGGTGTTGTTTATGAAAATTATTGAGGTCGCAGGAACGATTTTCAAGCTGGATGAATACAGATTGTGACCATCGTTTGTAGCCCGTTTGGAATGCGCGAAGACCACTTTATCGATTGCTGAGCGAATAGATTGGGGTCGGGAAGAATTGAATTGGGAGGAATTGGAATTTAAATAGAAATTCGGAGGAATTGGTGGTGTGGTGGCGCGACACCGGTCGGAGCATCGCTTTCATAGGCTGGGTGATGGACTTCACTCCAATTAGCCCAACTGTTTGTCGCTCACGGCCGCCCTGGTTCTTGAACTGGTCGGTCACACCCGGTTTGGTGGTGTGCCCACAAGCCTTTGCAGCTTGTGCATTGTCACAAGCCTTTGCATCTTGAGACTTGTCTTGCCGTGGCGACTTTTTCTGGAAAAAATGGACAAGTTCGAAGCTGAATGTTCTTGATTGACGGAACTGAACTTGATAACGTTACGTCATTCGCTCCCTTTGCGAGTTATCAAAGCTAAATTCGCTTTAAAATGAAGGACTACATCACAAATCTAGCAAAACACGTTAGTGGAAAAGTGTGTATCACAAAATATGGTTATAATTGGTGCGTATTTTTTGGTAAATAAAAGGTTTCTGCAGTGCTCCTCGGCTGAAGGAACACTTACCAGCAATGGTTCAACACCATCAAAGATGCTGGAATATGACGCACAATAGCTACATAGCTGCTTTGTACGCAGCACTGGATGCACACCATGCCTCACACCAGATGTCTTCCCAGCACATTCAGCGATCATACTTAGCCGAGGTATATTGCAAGCTATAATCAGGTATGCACCGCAGAGTGCACAATGATGTTGCATAAGTCGCTGTCATGGTGCACAAGAAAGTCGTTGCAAATAGGCGATCACATGGATATTGTGTTCATGGCAAGCTTAGATTGAGCGAAACGGCATCGGAAACGTGGTGTGAACGGTCCGAGCCAGGGTTCACACGCACAGCGCACGCCCACACTCGCTCAGTCCACTCCCGACGACTTCTGCCGGGACAGATGGGTATGGTGACGTCATCATGACGTCATCAGTCCGGACGAACGGGGGCAGAGTCTAGACGAGTGTAGTCGGCTCGAGAAGCTCGTGCGTGCTGTGGCGACCAGAGACAGCTGGTTAGAAAACGTGCAGTGAAACAAGCAGAGCGTAACCATGCCAACGGCTCGGGGCCGGGTAATTTGATCGTCCGGTGGTAATGCGATGACAAGCTGACTTCCCAGATGAACGTTCAGTTCCATGCAGTTTCCTACGGCGAAAAATTAAATGGCGCGTAATTTGCACATATTTAAATTGGCGAAGTGTTGCAACACCCCTCGAAATTGTGCTCAGAAGCTATGACAGAAAGCCGCCGCCAACGACCACCGGCCGGTTGTGGTGGTTTGCAATGAGGCCGTTGTTTTGCTCACACGACCACCATACCAATCGGTCAGACAAATGCCAATTTCCTCTTCAACACCGAGTCCAAGCCACGAAGTAGCAGGACGGCAGGTCTGTTCGGCCAATGCATGGACATATGGACCGACTTCGAAGCAGTTAATTCACACAAAAACATTGGCACCATAACGCCATCGATATGTCCAACACACACCGCCAAACTGCATCATAGCGCCCGCTTCACACCACTATAAGCGTAACCACTTGTCCCGTTCTGTCACTACTAACCTCAATGAAGATACCCCTGGGCCTCATAGCCGTAGGCGGGAGCGCCGTAGCCGTAGGCACTGCCGGCGTTTCCGTAGGCGGGGGCGCCGTAGCCGTAGCTGCGGGCGGACAGACCGTATGCCTGGGCGCCGTAGCCGTAGCTGCGGGAGGACAGGCCGTAGGCGGGGGCGCCGTAGCCGTAGCTGCGGGTGGCGTGGCCGTAGGCGGGGGCGGCATAGCCGTGGGCGCCGTAGCCGTTGGCTGCGTAGCCGACAGGCGTGGCTACGGTGTGTCTCTGGACGGCCACGGCGTGTGTGACGCCGCTGTTGTAGCCGCTCACGCCACGCGGCGCCAAGTAGCCGTAGGCGCCGCCGTAGGGCACCACCGGGCTGGCCAGGTAGCCGGAGGCGCAGGCTGCGTAGGCGCACAGCACGATCAGGAAGAGCTGCCGATGAGGGAGCCGGTGTGGGTGATGACGGTAGGCACGATTCGCGCCGCAGTTACACGGGCGATAAGTGCAAAAATACTACCGTGACAAAATGTCCTCTTGGAGTATTGTCACGTCCGCGGCAACAATTGCTCTAGCACGGAGCACTTCCAAAGGTGAGGAACGATCCATGAAAATTACACAGGCGCCACACGTTGTCGCCGCCGGATTTCTTCACCCAGTCGCAGCATTGCCGATCTGCCCCGTATTCTACTCTAGCTATTCTATTATATTCTACTCTATTCTATTCTGGCTGTGTGCGTGGCATTCGCTTACCTTGGCTGCCATTGCGGAGGGAGGTGTGTGAGTGTCTGTGGAACTGGCTGCCTTTTCGCCGACTCCATCGGCTTATATGGCGCCGGCCACCGCCCCGGGTCGCGCTGTGACCGCGGAGCCGTGACGTCACCACCGCAGGCCACACCCCTGTCTTGCATGGCTGGTGTCTGAAGAGCGTACGCGACTACTGACCATGGACAGCAAATTGCGTGCACATAGCATAACGGAGCGCTGTGTTGAGCGGTGTTTTGTTCCTGATTGACACCAACCTTCCATTATCCGGAAACCTTCCACTTTCCGGAATCAGCCGATCACTTTGCAAAGCAGCTGGCGTCCAGTGTGTATTGCCACACATCAGCATCAAGGTGTCACTGGCATCACCCAAACTGCCCGGTCAAACGGACTTGGACGCTAGGACGGGCACATCGAATGGAAATCAACACGCCGTCGTGCCATGCCTTTGAAACTTTGAAGTTATTGGTGGCACAACTAACATTGGGGGGGGCAATTAACCTTCCAAAAGCGTACAAAGCTGCACCACGGTATCCAACAGACACGTGGCATTATATCTGTTCACAGTTAACTTCACGTTCTGTTGGCCGGTCGGGAGCGGGATGCACTGGTGTGGTGTGAATTGAGTGACACTTCACACAACTGGTATGGTGTGAATTGAGCGCCACGTAATGTCCCGCACACGGCTGCAGCGCCGACGTCATGTTCGCATTTGTACGTTTCCCGGCACTGTGACTCTTGCACCAGCTGTACTGTCCAACTGTCAGAGTGGCGGCGGCGACTCGGGATCGACTGTGCGCCGTTGCACCAATCCCGTTGCCGTTAGAAGATTTCAACGATTTCTTAGCGTATGTTCTGTTTGTTATTTGCATTGCTGTCGGTCTGTTATCGACGCACTCCAGTGGAGCTCTATTTCTAGCATGTGATCACTCATCACATGCTGTGATAAGTGATAAAGCACTATCTAGCATGTGATCGTGTGCTGTTGATAATTCTGCTTTACGCTGCACTTTTTGGCCGGGGGTGGGGCGGGGGTTGCACGTATTCTGCTATTTTAATTTAGACGAATAATATTTCCTCAACATTCCATCGTCACCCGTTCCCCTCCCTCGCCAGTGAGTGCTGCCAAAGTCCATGTCCTGGACTTTGCCCATGTCCATGTCCCAGATTGTATTCATTTCGTCAATATCCTAATCCATAAACAGAGTAAAGCTGTTTTATAACAACTAATTCGAGGCACACCACATTGAAAAGCTGAACCAATGTCCATACATTTTTGAACTCGGATGCGGGGAGACATCCCAAGGACAATACATTTTAATTTTTATCTTCCTATTTCATTCACAATTCACCACTCCCGAATGTGAAACTAAGGCTTGCATAAATTGTTCCAAATTGCTAATTTGGAGCTTCTACACCAAATGTCATTTATATCTTCACACCAACACCATGGACTAATATGAACTTTTGGATGCTCGTTGGACCCCATTGAATCTGCTTTGTTGGAAATGTTTTTTAAAATAATGTATTCGCTTTTTGAGGAGCTTCACCGATTTCTCTTCCCTGAGATGTCGAACGTGCAAGAGAACGATGCTGAGGACGATGAAGCACGAAAGGTGCGTGCCTGCATTGACCTGTTGAACTGACTCTATGCCTGTTGACAGTGATGGAGCCAGGATTATCTTCAGAGGGGGGGGGGGGGGGAGTGGCGACGATAACAAGATGTCAAGAGCTTGAAAATGTTTTTGCCGCACTTCGCGTTACTGATTTGCATCCGTCACGTTTGATTAATTTATCATCCGTCACGTTTGATTAATTTATCATCCGTCACGTTTGATTAATTTATCAAAAACACGTGTATTGGGAATGTTGTCACATATCTTGAAACTATATTTAATTGTGAAAGCAAGTTGCATGTTTATCGTATTGCAGATAACATGTTCGATCTATACCCTCTTGCTGAAACCAACCGTGTACACCCTTAAAGACAACGGGATTTTCGCGCAAGACTCTGGTGCACAAGAATTGTCGTATTCTGACATTAAAATTCCCATCTTACACGCTAAGCGAATTAACGACAGGGGATTTCGGCGTAGCCTGTTCTCCCATCACCCTGGGGTGGTCGGACACGTGCAGTACATTGACCCGATCGCATCGAAATTGTACGAAAGGGTAGCCAACACCACGGGCTTTCACGTGGTGTCACACATCCATCGATCCCTGTGATGTGAGCCGAACCGAACGCCAATATGTGGCGGTCGATCTTTTCGGTTAAACAAATCCAGCCCGGTGTTGAAAAGAAGTGGGGCTGTCGAACGAATACTGAGCGAATGGCACGCGCTACGTTTCATCCACCCCTATAGATTGTACATGCCCGGATAGCCCCAGTGACGGGCTACCCGCTCGCCCAGTTTGATAGCTCTGGTGCGTGCTGCTCTTAACTCGAACGTGCCCCACTGAAAACAGATGTACGAGCCTGACGGTCACATGGTACAGCGCACACGGTCGCCGACCATAAAAGCGCGTATTTCACTGTTGGGCGCATGCTTCCAATAATTTTCGTATTCGTGCCACTTGTGATATATTATGATGTGGCCATGGGTGTTGTTTATGAAAATTATTGAGGGCGCAGGAACGATTTTCCAACTGGATGAATAAAGATTGTGACCGTCGTTTGTAGCCCGTTTGGAATGCGCGAAGACCACTTTATCAAGTGCTGAGCGAATAGATTGGGGTCGGGAAGAATTGGAATTGTAATAGGAATTGGGAGGAATTGGAATTGGAATTGGAATATGAATTGGGAAGAATTGGTGGTGTGGTGGCGCGACACCGGATCAGAGCATCGCTTTCATAGGCAGGGCGATGGACGTCACTCCAATTAGCCCCACTGTTGCTCACGGCCACCCTGGGTCTTGAATTGGTAGTTCACAACCGTTTTGGAGGTGTCCTCATCAATTGGCACAAGCATTTGCAGCTTGAGTTTTGCCTTGGCGTGGCGACTTTTCCGTCAAAAAAAAGTTGTGCCTTGCCGTGAAAAAAATTATCGAAGCTGAATGATCTTGATTGACGGAACTGAACTTGATAACGTTACGTCATTCGCTCCCTTTGTGTGTTATCAAAACTAAAATCGCTTCAATGAAGAACTACATCACAAATCTAGCAAAACACGTTAGTGGAAAAGTGTGCACTACAACATATGTTTATAATTGGTGCGTATTCTTTGGTAAATAAAAGATTCCTGCAGTGCTCCTCGAATGAAGGAACACTTACCAGCAATGGTTCAACACCATCAAAGATGCTGAAATATGATGCACAATAGCTACAGTGCAGCTTTGTACTTAGCACTGGATGCACACCATGCCTCACACCAGATGTCTTCCCAGCACATTCAGCGATCATACTTAGACGAGGTATATTGCAAGCTATAATCAGGTATGCACCGCAGAGTGCACAATGATGTTGCGTCATGTACGTCATGTACGTCATGTACAATGTATGTTGCGTACGTCGCTGTCATGGTGCACAAGAAAGTCGTTACAAACAGGCGATCACATGGATATTGTGTTCATGGCAAGCTTAGATTGAGCGAAACGGCATCGGAAACGTGGTGTGAACGGTCCGAGCCAGGGTTCACACGCACAGCGCACGCCCACACTCGCTCAGTCCACTCCCGACGACTTCTGCCGGGACAGATGGGTATGGTGACGTCATCATGACGTCATCAGTCCGGACGAACGGGGGCAGAGTCTAGACGAGTGTAGTCGGCTCGAGAAGCTCGTGCGTGCTGTGGCGACCAGAGACAGCTGGTTAGAAAACGTGCAGTGAAACAAGCATAGCGTAACCATGCCGACGGTTCGGGGCCGGGTAATTTGATCGTCCGGTGGTAATGCGATGACAAGCTGACTTTCCAGATGAACGGCTGACTTATATGGCGCCGGCCACCGCCCCGGGTCGCGCTGTGACCGCGGAGCCGTGACGTCACCACCGCAGGCCACACCCCTGTCTTGCATGGCTGGTGTCTGAAGAGCGTACGCGAGTACTGACCATGGACAGCAAATTGCGTGCACATAGCATAACGGAGCGCTGTGTTGAGCGGTGTTTTGTTCCTGATTGGCATCAACCTTCCATTATCCGGAAACCTTCCACTTTCCGGATTCAGTCGATCACTTTGCAAGGCAGCTGGCGTCCAGTGTGTATTGCCACACATCAGCATCAAGGTGCCACTGGCATCACCCAGACTGCCCGGTCAAACGGACTTGGACGCTAGGACGGGCACATCGAATGGAAATCAACACGCCGTCGTGCCATGCCTTCCCCCCCCCCCCTCCCGCCCCTCTTCCCCCCGTCCAGACGTGTTGCGACGACGTGTCTGGTGAACTGGTGCCGCATACCGGGGCAGCGGGTTTGTTGATTCACAAATCGATGCCATAGCTCTGCATGGCTACCCAGCGGCCTTGGAAAAGCTAACTTTAAGGTGTTTGGTCTGTCAACAAGTTCACACTGCTCCAGCTACTCAAGCACGGAACTACGCTATAGTTTAATCTACTACATCCATTGTTTACGTTGAAAAGATGTGAAGCCAGTGTGCATCTAACTATTTTAATGCATTGTTTTTAGGATCCTTAGACATTGTAAGTAAGGGGTGGAGCAAAACAAGAT
The DNA here is from genome assembly GCA_034440615.1 of Ashinkailepas kermadecensis. NCBI lineage: Eukaryota > Metazoa > Arthropoda > Thecostraca > Neolepadidae > Ashinkailepas > Ashinkailepas kermadecensis. Next base: position 333,967 of record JAOTOM010004870.1, read on the forward strand.
GAAAGAGCATGCTTGATAGAAAATAATGCTGTGTTCGAATGCCTTGAATATGTCACATGACCTGAGTTTTCTAAACCATAAATTGCTCCGAAAAAAAAGATCCGTTCCATGCTATCGGGAATGGGATGCTTTGCCTGTATTGTTCATACGACCATGAGTCAGTGCGCCTGGAAACCCCAATGGACAACAGCCTGTGTGATTGGAAGATACGCAATGAAACTGTACTATTATACGACTCGCCAAATTGTCATCATGACTTTCTTCGAATGCTGGCTGACTAAAACAAAAATGACTTAGCCTATGCCTCAAAAATGGTTGTTTTGGCCAAGCTGCCAGGTAAATAGATAAATGAGGTCTTCAATAACGAGACGACAGGAAAAGCCGTAGATGAATACATGTCGAAGATAATTGGCTCAAGAAAACATGTTGGTATTATTTGTAAATGTGCCTAATGCACATTCCCTAACCATTCCTGTTAAGAGAGGAGCATTTTTTTTGTGTCGTCCCCATACCAGATGCAGCAGCAGCCTATCCTAATTTGGCTGTATGCACCTTCATTGGGTCTTTCAGTGTGTGGCTTCCCTAGGTGAGCTGCCCATAGATCAGGACAGCCAACCTATGGGTGCCTCGGGATGCAAGCAAGAGATACAACAGAATGTGATCATACCAATACTATTACCATCCCTTCTGTATTTTCTTTTTCTTTTTGCATATAGACTACCACCAATTAGTAGAAAGGAAATGAGACCCCGGGAAAACCATGGGCAGGTAGCAAGCTAGTAGCGCCCACGGAATTCCCAGGGTGACAAGTTGACATGTTAGGGGAGTACAAAAAAGATGAAAGCATTCAGACGAAGATAACTCATGCAGAATATGCATGGGTGAATACGAACCTAACAGAATCCTCCATCACAAAAAGAAACAAAAAACAAAACGAAACAAAAACAAAAAACCCATTCATTCACGCACATCATACTTTTCTGTGTTGCCTTATATTACCAGTGACGTTCTCTATGGCAAGGTATAACTTTAAAAAGTTATCTATATGAGTTACATGAACTAGATTCAGTCTTCAGTTCTCGTTTGATATGTATAATTCCATAAAGTAATGTCTAAGGCTTTTCTTTAGCACATTTTTGTTCCTTGGCACCTGTTCTATTCTGGGAAATTTTTGGCAAATTACACTATTCCAGGATTTTGGTGCAGAGTATGTAATAGCAAACAGCCTATATTGTCGATAAGTAAATGGTATAGAGAAATGTTGAATGATTCTTGTATTAGTAGGTGTTGCATATTGAAAGAAGTCAGCCATAGCACATGGCAATGTGTCATGTACAAATTTGTGCAATATTAATATGTTTTGTTCCTGCACCACATCAGTGAACTTCAATATGTTGTACTTGATAAATAACTCATTTGTAGGTTATGTATAATGTTTATAATCAATAATACGTAATGGACGTTTCTGGGATTTTATAATTTGGTCTAATCTTGTGGGATAATTATTACCCCAAATCACCGCACAATAATTTATATAGGGGAAGGATTAAAGAGTTATAGAAGTACTTCAGTTCTCGACTTGTAATGAAATATTTTGCCCTCCCCATAATACCCAAGTTTCTACTAATGATGGCTGTGACATAATCAATGTGCCCATGCCAAGTCAATTTTTCATCAAGCGCTATGCCAAGATACTTGATTTGTTGCTTTCTGTTCACTTTTTCCAAATTGATCACTATATATATTGTATTGCTGGGAGTTCCAGAATATATTTCATAATTTGTCTTTGTTACATTTAGAGATAACCTATTTGCTTTTAACCATGATGTTAGCTCAGGCACAATGCCATTCATTTTATTCTGTAATTAATCTATATATCTAGCCTTGACAAGAATAGCTGTGTCATCAGCAAACAAGTACATATTTGCTTGTTTTAGAATTCTGGCCAAGTCATTGATATAAATGATAAATAATAATGATGCTAGAATGGAGCCTTGAGGAACACCCATAGAAATTAACTCTGGTTCAGATAACATGTCATATACTTGAGTTTCCTGATATCTATTTGTAAGATATGATTCTAATATCCTAAGTAGGGGACCTTCAACTCCAATGCACTGTAATTTCCTAACTAGTATGTCTGTGCTAACTGTGTCAAAGGCATTTTTTAAATCAATATATAAGCCACACAAAATATCTCCATTTTCAATGGACTTCGTAATTTCATTATATAAATGCATAATGGGCATGTATGTGGTATGATTTCTTCTGAAGCCAAATTGAAAAGGGCTTACTTAGTACATCGTTTAGTTCCAAATATGATGAAAGATAGGGGTGTAATATTTTTTCCAAAATTTTCGACCGGTACTATCTAATCAGACGGAGCATATACAACAACGGGAATTTTCAGCTAAGAAACACCCTAATGTGTATGGTTGGCAAAGACAACGACAGGCGCCCCGCAAGGCTTTACTGGTCGGGGAGGTGCTTTCCAATAATTATTGGTTGAGCTCAATTTATGAGGGGAAAGAACTCGGAACTTGGCATGGGACGCGGAAAAAGTATGTACGAAATCAGCAAGTTCACTGAACTTGCTCCACAAAACCCGGAAATCGCTAGCAAGTAACTGGTACCGAATATCAGGCCCTTCCCATGGGGGGCCAGTATTTCAGACCAGTGTTTTGTGCTTCACCAGGACATGTGTACTGTATACTTATGCGTCCTTGCTTCCGTTTTCAGTCAGTTCCAAGAGGCCTGAGGACGTGGATGTTACAGCCGTAAGTAAATAAGTGTGCCAATCCGGACAATTCGGTTTGGGTGTCAAACACAATTCGGTCTGGCTTTCAACGGGAACGTAAATGGCAAATGTTCCCCCAAGCTTGTTTCTGCCTTCGTTAATTTTATCAACCATGTGTTGTAGGATTTTGTACATTATTTGAATGGAACAATACATGAAGGCAATGGGCGTACCCAATTTGATAGGTACGTATACCACACAGGGTCCCATCTTAAACTTTGAAGTTATTGGTGGCACATCTAACATTGGGGGGGGGGGGGCAATTAACCTTCCAAAAGCGTACAAAGCTGCACCACGGTATCCAACAGACACGTGGCATTATATCTGTTCACAGTTAACTTCACGTCCTGTTGGCCGGTCGGGAGCGGGATGCACTGGTATGGTGTAAATTGAGTGTCACTTCACACAACTGGTATGGTGTGAATTGAGCGCCACGTAATGTCCCGCAGACGGCTGCGGCGCCGACGTCATGTTCGCATTTGTACGTTTCCCGGCACTTTGACTTTTGCACCAGCTGCACAGTCCAACTGTCAGAGTGGCGGCGGCGACTCGGGATCGACTGTGCGCCGTTGCACCAATCCCGTTGGCGACTCGGGATCGACTGTGCGCCGTTGCACCAGTCCCGTTGTCGACTCGGGATCGACTGTGCGCCGTTGCACCAGTCCCGTTGTCGACTCGGGATCGACTGTGCGCCGTTGCACCAGTCCCGTTGTCGACTCGGGATCGACTGTGCGCCGTTGCACCAGTCCCGTTGTCGACTCGGGATCGACTGTGCGCCGTTGCACCAGTCCCGTTGTCGACTCGGGATCGACTGTGCGCCGTTGCACCAGTCCCGTTGTCGACTCGGGATCGACTGTGCGCCGTTGCACCAGTCCCGTTGTCGACTCGGGATCGACTGTGCGCCGTTGCACCAGTCCCGTTGTCGACTCGGGATCGACTGTGCGCCGTTGCACCAGTCCCGTTGTCGACTCGGGATCGACTGTGCGCCGTTGCACCAGTCCCGTTGTCGACTCGGGATCGACTGTGCGCCGTTGCACCAGTCCAGTTGTCGACTCGGGATCGACTGTGCGCCGTTGCACCAGTCCCGTTGTCGACTTGGGATCGACTGTGCGCCGTTGCACCAGTCCCGTTGTCGACTCGGGATCGACTGTGCGCCGTTGCACCAGTCCCGTTGTCGACTCGGGATCGACTGTGCGCCGTTGCACCAGTCCCGTTGTCGACTCGGGATCGACTGTGCGCCGTTGCACCAGTCCCGTTGTCGACTCGGGATCGACTGTGCGCCGTTGCACCAGTCCCGTTGTCGACTCGGGATCGACTGTGCGCCGTTGCACCAGTCCCGTTGTCGACTCGGGATCGACTGTGCGCCGTTGCACCAGTCCCGTTGTCGACTCGGGATCGACTGTGCGCCGTTGCACCAGTCCCGTTGTCGACTCGGGATCGACTGTGCGCCGTTGCACCAGTCCCGTTGTCGACTCGGGATCGACTGTGCGCCGTTGCACCAGTCCCGTTGTCGACTCGGGATCGACTGTGCGCCGTTGCACCAGTCCCGTTGTCGACTCGGGATCGACTGTGCGCCGTTGCACCAGTCCCGTTGTCGACTCGGGATCGACTGTGCGCCGTTGCACCAGTCCCGTTGTCGACTCGGGATCGACTGTGCGCCGTTGCACCAGTCCCGTTGTCGACTCGGGATCGACTGTGCGCCGTTGCACCAGTCCCGTTGTCGACTCGGGATCGACTGTGCGCCGTTGCACCAGTCCCGTTGTCGACTCGGGATCGACTGTGCGCCGTTGCACCAGTCCCGTTGTCGACTCGGGATCGACTGTGCGCCGTTGCACCAGTCCCGTTGTCGACTCGGGATCGACTGTGCGCCGTTGCACCAGTCCCGTTGTCGACTCGGGATCGACTGTGCGCCGTTGCACCAGTCCCGTTGTCGACTCGGGATCGACTGTGCGCCGTTGCACCAGTCCCGTTGTCGACTCGGGATCGACTGTGCGCCGTTGCACCAGTCCCGTTGTCGACTCGGGATCGACTGTGCGCCGTTGCACCAGTCCCGTTGTCGACTCGGGATCGACTGTGCGCCGTTGCACCAGTCCCGTTGTCGACTCGGGATCGACTGTGCGCCGTTGCACCAGTCCCGTTGGCGACTCGGGATCGACTGTGCGCCGTTGCACCAGTCCCGTTGTCGACTCGGGATCGACTGTGCGCCGTTGCACCAGTCCCGTTGTCGACTCGGGATCGACGGTGCGCCGTTGCACCAGTCCCGTTGTCGACTCGGGATCGACTGTGCGCCGTTGCACCAGTCCCGTTGTCGACTCGGGATCGACTGTGCGCCGTTGTACCAGTCCCGTTGTCGACTCGGGATCGACTGTGCGCCGTTGCACCAGTCCCGTTGGCGACTCGGGATCGACTGTGCGCCGTTGCACCAGTCCCGTTGTCGACTCGGGATCGACTGTGCGCCGTTGCACCAGTCCCGTTGTCGACTCGGGATCGACGGTGCGCCGTTGCACCAGTCCCGTTGTCGACTCGGGATCGACTGTGCGCCGTTGTACCAGTCCCGTTGTCGACTCGGGATCGACTGTGCGCCGTTGCACCAGTCCCGTTGTCGACTCGGGATCGACTGTGCGCCGTTGCACCAGTCCCGTTGTCGACTCGGGATCGACTGTGCGCCGTTGTACCAGTCCCGTTGTCGACTCGGGATCGACTGTGCGCCGTTGCACCAGTCCCGTTGTCGACTCGGGATCGACTGTGCGCCGTTGTACCAGTCCCGTTGTCGACTCGGGATCGACTGTGCGCCGTTGCACCAGTCCCGTTGTCGACTCGGGATCGACTGTGCGCCGTTGCACCAGTCCCGTTGTCGACTCGGGATCGACTGTGCGCCGTTGCACCAGTCCCGTTGTCGACTCGGGATCGACTGTGCGCCGTTGCACCAGTCCCGTTGGCGACTCGGGATCGACTGTGCGCCGTTGTACCAGTCCCGTTGTCGACTCGGGATCGACTGTGCGCCGTTGCACCAGTCCCGTTGTCGACTCGGGATCGCCTGTGCGCCGTTGCACCAGTCCCGTTGTCGACTCGGGATCGACTGTTCGCCGTTGCACCAGTCCCGTTGTCGACTCGGGATCGACTGTGCGCCGTTGCACCAGTCCCGTTGTCGACTCGGGATCGACTGTGCGCCGTTGCACCAGTCCCGTTGTCGACTCGGGATCGACTGTGCGCCGTTGCACCAGTCCCGTTGTCGACTCGGGATCGACTGTGCGCCGTTGCACCAGTCCCGTTGTCGACTCGGGATCGACTGTGCGCCGTTGCACCAGTCCCGTTGTCGACTCGGGATCGACTGTGCGCCGTTGCACCAGTCCCGTTGTCGACTCGGGATCGACTGTGCGCCGTTGCACCAGTCCCGTTGTCGACTCGGGATCGACTGTGCGCCGTTGCACCAGTCCCGTTGTCGACTCGTGATCGACTGTGCGCCGTTGTACCAGTCCCGTTGTCGACTCGGGATCGACTGTGCGCCGTTGCACCAGTCCCGTTGTCGACTCGGGATCGACTGTGCGCCGTTGCACCAGTCCCGTTGTCGACTCGGGATCGACTGTGCGCCGTTGCACCAGTCCCGTTGTCGACTCGGGATCGACTGTGCGCCGTTGCACCAGTCCCGTTGCCGTTGCACCAGTCCCGTTGCCGTTGCACCAGTCCCGTTGCCGTTGCACCAATCCCGTTGTCGTCAGAAGATTTCAACGAGTTCTTAGCGTAGGTTCTGTTTGTTATTTGCATTGCTGTCGGTCTGTTATCGACGCACTCCAGTGGAGCTCTATTTCTAGCATGTGATCACTCATCACATGCTGTGATAAGTGATAAAGCACTATCTAGCATGTAATCGTGTGCTGTTGATAATTCTGCTTTATACTGCACTTTTTGGCCGGGGGTGGGGTGGGGGCTGCATATATTCTGCTATTTTAATTTAGAAGAATAATAATTTTATCTTCCTATTTCATTCACAATTCACCACTCCCGAATGTGAAACTAGGGTTTGCATTAATTGTTCCAAATGGATAATTTGGAGCTTCTACACATGCCATTTTGTATCTTCCCACCAACACCCTGGAATAAATTGAACTTTGGGACGTTTGTTGGACCCCTTTGAATCTGCTTTGTTGAAAATGTTGGTTTTTGGTCTCTTTTTCAGGAGCTTCACCGACTTCTCTTCCCTGACATGTCGAACGTCAAGAGAACGATGCTGAGGATGATGAAGCACGAAAGGTGAGTGCCTGCGTTGACGTGACTCTACACCTGTTGACAGTGATGGAGTCAGAATTATCTTAAGGGGGGAGGGGAGGGATCCACGAAAACAAGACGTGAAAAAATTGAGAAGGCTTTCGGCCCACTTTGCGCGACTAATCTTCATCCTTCACGTTTGCTTATTTTATCGAAAACGCGTGTCTTGGGAATGTTTTCACGTATCCTGAAACTAGATTTAATGTTGAAAGCAAGCTGCATGTCTCTCGTATTGCAGATAAATTGTTCGATTTCTAACCTCCTGCTGAAACCAACCGTGCACACCATTAAGGACAATGGGACTATCGCGGCAAAACTCTGGATAAGATCGCAAATTAGCGTCTCCAACCCCCCTGTTGTCGGACCTGATAATATCCACGTGTCATGTCTGTAAATAAAATCCTATGCCTGCCACTCGCTACAGTTGCAAGTATTATGTCGTATTAACAAGGACCCACAACCATGCTGGTGTGCTAAAAGTCCTAGAAGTAGCTCAATACATAGCTTAAGCATAGACAGTGCCCCTACCCGCTCCCGAGAGGATTTCAGCCGAGGAAGCCCAAAATAAGGTAACTCAACCTAACCTAACCTAGGCTATCCTATCCTATCATATTATAACCTAACCTAATCTAATATGACTTGACCTGACCTAAGCAGACCTTATTTGATCTGACCTATCCTGCCATTTCCAAACTTCATTTCCATACTCCCTATAACACAGGTGTAATTCCCAGTATATAGGGTAAGTCACACTCACCTACAACATATTTCCCACGTTAGCTTGGCTGGCAATACGTGTGAATGCATAGTTTTCGACCGACGAAGTTGGCTGCAGCAAACCCAGCGATCCATCAATATAATTAGCCGACTAAGAAGGCCGAAAATGATGTTTGTCACTGTTTCAAGGCAGTATTGATTGTAGGTGTTTTCGTATTTTTCATTTTTCGTATTAATCGTAGTATTTTCGATTGAAAAAAAATCTCGAAATATCGTGGGAATAACAACATTTAGCGTTATGCTTGCCCACTACTTTTCGTCCAAAATGGGGCCTGACCGAGATGTTGATGGGGTGCGAAGCAGCGGCTGTTTTACCGGCCATGACACTTGTCGCTCTCGTCACGATGGCTGACCACTGGCATGCGGCAGGTGTCGATGGTCAATGGGAAATGTGTAGCCGATACATGGCATGGAGTAATGCAGGGAACGGCGTATAGTCACTTATAGGCGTCTTCCAACACCAGATAGAATCGTGAAAAACGATGAAAAATGCTGCTTTTTATTTACACCAAGTTGGTGCACAATAATGGTCATATTCTCGGTAGGGGACATACTAGTGTTAGAAGCGGACATCCGTTCTGCGCATGCACAATTTCTTGTGAAAATATTCTTGATTCGGTGGGCATAGTGGCGCTTTTGGGGCAATCATCGGCGCATGACAGATTGTTTACGTTTTCGCCCCAGAATGAAGGTTGATGGCATCATATTCATTTTGCTGTAGGCTAGATAATATGGAAGTATGACCACTTCAGTCTAAAACAATAACGTTTATGAGTTACACCTTTGATACTGATGACATTAGCTCTATCAGCATTTGCGGATGGAAACAGGGATACAAGCCTTGTAATATTGCATGTGCTTTCACAGCGGTGGATGCCTGAGGGAGAAATGTACCTGGCCATGTGTTTTATATTATATTAAATTTTCCAACTGTCAAATAATATAGTCAGAAATTTCCCCAAATATCACACCATCTCAGAATCATTACAGAAATGTTTGAACATTCAAAATTGACCATACGTATTATCAACCTGGGGATAGCCACCATTCATCCTACAATCCCAGTATTTGAATGTAAGTTTGTTGGATAAGCATTCCCCATCTGGATACCTACATGTTCATGTTCTGAAGCCGTGTTCAGATTTGTTTGATTTGGATGCCACATGCGAATGATGTGCCCAAGCTTGTCCTTTGTTTTGCAAAATTGTGGCAATATACCTACACACCATGGTGAGATTTAATAGAAATAATTTGCTGAAAGAAGGCAAAAATTCCAGTATTGCTGTGCTTTAAGGTATTCACAGCACATGTCTTGCACGTATTTTAACTCCATAAAGAAAACAGGGATATGTTTTGTTAGCTTCAGTTATATTAGGTTTTTTATGTGGAAAGTTCTGCAGGTTATTTTGTCATTTGTTTTTGGATGACCAATAATGTCTTCCATAAATGCTTACATTCCATGAGGCAGGCAATAAATGGGCTTTGAGTCGGGTAATATTCTAAGAAAATGACATTAGGAAAGAAAGGGGAACATAACTTAACCTAACACAGCCTAACCTCGTGTCAGAATAAATAATCCTAAAAGATAAATCACCAATGCAGTTTATGTGCCCTAAAGCCAAAATCATCTTAAACATGCTATTAACAAAATGGTATTATTGCAGTTTAAGGTAACCATGACAAGTTGTACACACATTTCACCTCCATGAAGCATGCAGTTTTCTTCAAAAACTGTTCAGGCTAGGTTAGCTAGGTTAGGTTTTTTTAACCTGAAAATGTTTGCCAATAAAGTTGTTCAGAAATTTTATGTTTAAAAAGATTCCTTTCTTGCATGGAAGATTAGGCTAAATTATATTTGGTTATGTTAATTTTTTTTCCCTATTTTAAATGTTACTTGCTGAATATTATGTTATATGATATATTGCTGAACTCAGCACCCCCTTTCTGGCTTGTATTTCGCATCCTGACTGAAAAGCATGCATTTGCAGAGGAAATAAGTGGTCACATCATGTTAATCACCTTCATAACCATTGCACTGCAAAAATAATTTCCAAGATACAAGTATTTCCATAAATGCCAAGGCTACCCTTGATTATTCTTTTCTGAACATTTTTTTTCCAATTTAAGAACCTAGCCTAACCTGTTATAGAAGAAAAAAGTGTTTTTTTTTAAACTTAAAAATCCATATTTTCCAAATTATCAAACTTAACCTAGCCAAACCTCATACATTTGTTTGCTTTATGGAGGTAAAGAGAGTGGTAGACTTCCCTTGTGAATATCTTAAAGTTAATAAACTCAATTTTGGAGGAATCTTTCATCTCAAGGGCAGGTTAGGCTAGGTTTGGTTCGGCTGGGTTAGATTTTATTAATTTGGACAATCTTGAAAAAAACAATGGTTTCATATTTTGCTTTTTCTTCATTTATTTCCCTAAAAAGGGAGATTAAACTTGGTTAGGTTACCTTAGGTTACATTATTGGGCTTGTTAGGTTGTATGCTATTTAGGTTTTCTCAGGCTATGTTATGATAGCTCACTTTAACATACATTTTATGTTATATTATCTGAATCAAAGCACATGTTTGGTATTATTTTGCTTGTCAACTGAAGAGTAAGTATTTGCACAGGAATTAGTGGTCACATTATCTTAATCTTTGTAACAAACATTGCATTGGCAAAAATTCCAAGCATGTAAAAATTACTCTAATGCACACATTTACCAACGTTTTGTCTTACAGTAACATATGAGTGGTCTGGGACAATGCAGTTTCACAGGTAGATGCCTGCAATCATGAACTGGTATGTATTTGGTGAAACATGGTCATGCATCTTTGGACAAAGGATCTATCTGCTGTGTTACAAAGTGATTTTGTGTTCAATGGAAATATAAACTTATTCTGTAAAATGTAGTTGAAAACTGGGGTATTTGACCAAATGAAAACACAAATCAAGAACTGTTTGGTATTCTTTGTTACATTGGCTTGAGATGTTTCAACCAGGTTCTGATCATTCATCCTCAAAACACTTAGAGCATATGTTATCATTTAACTCCATAGCTCATTGGTCCTGCTAATTAATTCACAAGGAATAAATACTCAAAAAATGCAAGTCACAGTACCTATGGTATGTATGATTATTGTAAATATGTATTTTCCTTTGAAGTAATTTTGTAACTCTTGGATTTTTTTTCACAATGTCATAATTCGAAAGGTAGTTAGCATGATCTTACCACTCATTTCCTCTGCAGTTTTTGTTTCTCTATTGGCACACAAAGCAACACCAAAAAAGGAGCTTTGGGTTGGGTCATATAGCATACCAAATAATGTTAAGTAAAAGGAAAAAGCCACATAGTCTAGACTAACCTAGCCTAACTTCTAATGTAAGATAATAGTCTTGAAAGATGGCGAAAAAATCAAACAATTTTTCTTCTAAAACTTACCAAATTAAAAAACCTACTCTGACCAAACATAGATTAAGCTGCTTTTGAAGAACACAAGAACTTGGGGAACAAAAAAGCATTTTTTGCTACTAAAAAAGTGACTGAAGCGAGCCTAACCTCTTTATTTGCTTCCTGCAGGTAAAATGTGTCCAAAACCTGTCTTGTGAATACCTTAAAGCACAAAAATACTGCACATACAGGTGGTGTTAATAAGATAACTTATTCATGATGTCAAACACAAGTGTGGAATATTGTTCCCCTTGGTTGGTCATGCACCAAATCTGGAATGCCTCATGCACTGGTGTTGGATGTGAATATTCAGTAAATGTGTTCAAGGCTGTTGCAGGATTTCAAGATTTTTTAAAAAGAAAATTTGAAGATTTTTTAAAAACATTGGTGTTGTTAGAATAGTTTTATTATACACCAGCTCCCTTATTATCTGCAACAAATTGATGCTGTCCTCACTTTCTTGACATCCTTGACTCCAAGAGATCCTTGCGATGCTAATTCATCTTTAAACAAATTTGAAGATGTATAGCGGCAGTGTCAGTTGACCAGGAATACCTTCATTGAAACGAGTGATAAATTCTGAGGAAGTTCCAGGGGGAGGGGGGGGGGTGCATTTTCAGTTAGTACCATCGTTTGATCAAAATATTCAATTTCACATGCGACCACATTATGCTTCTGGTATTCACCATGCTTAAGCTATGCGGAAATATGGGAACCTGTCAACTTTAAAACAAAATTGACGATTACTAACGGCCATTATACTGGAGTCTAAGTTGTATCAGCTGATGTAGAAATGATGAATGTATCCAGCACAGGTGGGGCAAAATCTCGAGATAGCATACTTTCTTTGGTTTTGACAATTATCTTCATGATTTAGCATCGAGCGGCCGCGGCCGCCATGCGATGCTTACAGTTCGAACTTCCGCCGCCAGGTGCAAACGAAGCGCTAGCAGCAGCGTGGCCGCGCATGTCCCCTATCGTGACTTTTAAAATTCCCTTTTCACACAGTAAGCGAATTAACGATATGGGATTTCGGCGGAGCCTGTTCTCCCACCACGCTGGTGTCGGTCACGTGCAGTACATTGACGCGATCGCATCGAAATTGTACGCAAAAGGTAGCCAACACCATGGGCTTTCACGTGGTGTCACACATCCCTCGTTCCCTGTGATGTGAGCCGAACCGAACGCCAATATGTGGCGGTCGCTCTTTTCGTTTAAACAAATCCAGCCCGGTGTTGAAAAGAAGTGGGGCTGTCGAACGAACATTGAGGGAGTGGCACGCGCTACGTTTCATCCACCCCTATAGATTGTACATGCCTGGGTAGCCCCAGTGACGGGCTATCCGCTCGCCCAGTTTGATAGCTCTGGTGCGTGCTGCTCTTAGCTCGAAGGTGCCCCACTGAAAACATGCACGAGCCTGACGATCACACGGTACAGCGCACCCGGTCGCCGACCATAAAAGCGCGCATCTCACTGTTGGGCGCATGCTTCCCATAATTTTCGTATTCGTGCCACTTGTGATATATGTGGCCATAGGTGTTGTTTATGAAAATTATTGAGAGCGCAGGAACGATTTTCCAACTGGATGAAGACAAATTGTGACCATCGTTTGTAGCCCGTTTGGAATGCGCGAAGACCACTTTATCAAGTGCTGAGCGAATAGATTGGGGTCGGGAAGAATTGTAATTGGAATAGGAATTGGGGGAATTGGAATTGGAATAGGAATTGGGAGGAATTGGAATAGGATTTGGGATGAATTGGTGATGTGGTGGCGCGTCACCGGATCGGAGCATCACTTTCATAGGCTGCGCGATGGACTTCCCTCCAATTAGCCCAACTATTTCTCACGGCCACCCTGGTTCTTGACTTGGTCGTTCACAACCGGTTTGGTGGTGTGCCCATCAATTGTCACAAGCCTTTGCAGCTTGAGATTTGTCTTGCCGTGGCGACTTTTTTCGGGAAAAAATGGACAAGTTCGAAGTGAATGTTCTTGATTGACGGAACTGAACTTGATAACGTTACGTCATTCGCTCCCTTTGCGAGTTATCAACACTAAATTCGCTTCAATGAAGAACTACATCACAAATCTAGCAAAACACGTTAGTGGAAAAGTGTGTACCACAAAATATGGTTATAATTGGTGCGTATTTTTTGGTAAATAAAAGGGTCCTGCAGTGCTCCTCGACTGAAGGAAAATTTACCAGCAATGGTCAAACACCATCAAAGATGCTGAAATATGATGCACAATAGCTACAGTGCAGCTTTGTACGTAGCACTGGATACACACCATGCCTCACACCAGATGTCTTCCCAGCACATTCAGCGATCATACTTAGACGAGGTATATTGCAAGCTATAATCAGGTATGCACCGCAGAGTGCACAATGATGTTGCATACGTCGCTGTCATGGTGCACAAGAAAGTCGTTGCAAATAGGCGATCACATGGATATTGTGTTCATGGCAAGCTTAGATTGAGCGAAACGGCATCGGAAACGTGGTGTGAACGGTCCGAGCCAGGGTTCACACGCACAGCGCACGCCCACACTCGCTCAGTCCACTCCCGACGACTTCTGCCGGGACAGATGGGTATGGTGACGTCATCATGACGTCATCAGTCCGGACGAACGGGGGCAGAGTCTAGACGAGTGTAGTCGGCTCGAGAAACTCGTGCGTGCTGTGGTGACCAGAGACAGCTGGTTAGAAAACGTGCAGGCAAACAAGCAGAGCGTAACCATGCCAACGGCTCGGGGCCGGGTAATTTGATCGTCCGGTGGTAATGCGATGACAAGCTGACTTCCCAGATGAACGTTCAGTTCCATGCAGTTTCCTACGGCGAAAAATTAATTCGCGAGTAATTTGCACATATTTAAAAAGGCGAAGTGTTGCAACACCCCTCGAAATTGTGCTCAGAAGCTATGACAGAAAGCCGCCGCCAACGACCACCGGCCGGTTGTGGTGGTGTGCAATGAGGCCGTTGTTTTGCTCACACGACCACCATACCAATCGGTCGGACAAATGCCAATTTCCTCTTCAACACCGAGTCCAAGTCACGAAGTAGCAGGACGGCAGGTCTGTTCGGCCAATGCATGGACATATGGACCGACTTCGAAGCAGTTAATTCACACAAAAGCATTGGCACCATAAAGGCATCGATATGTTCAACACACACCGCCAAACTGCATCATAGCGCCTGCTTCACACCATTATAAGCGTAACTACTCGTCCCGTTCTGTCACTACTAACCTCAATGAAGATACCCCTGGGCCGCATAGCCGTAGGCGGGGGCGCCGTAGCCGTAGGCACTGCCGGCGTTTCCGTAGGCGGGGGCGCCGTAGCCGTAGCTGCGGGCGGACGGACCGTAGGCCGGGGCGCCGTAGCCGTAGCTGCGGGCGGACAGGCCGTAGGCCGGAGCGCCGTAGCCATAGCTGCGGGTGGCGTGGCCGTAGGCGGGGGCGGCATAGCCGTGGGCGCCGTAGCCTTGGGCGGCGTAGCCGTAGGCGGGAGCGCCGTAGCCGTAGCCGTTGGCTGCGTAGCCGACAGGCGTGGCCACGGTGTGTCTCTGGACGGCCACGGCGTGCGTGACGCCGCTGTTGTAGCCGCTCACGCCACGCGGCGCCAAGTAGCCGTAGCTGCCGCCGTAGGGCACCACCGGGCTGGCCAGGTAGCCGGAGGCGCAGGCGGCGGAGGCGCACAGCGCGATCAGGAAGAGCTGCCGATGAGGGAGCCGGTGTGGGTGATGACGGTGGTGCGCAGGCACGATTCGCGCCGCAGTTTCATGGGCGATAAATACAACAATACTACCGTGACAAAATGTCCTCTTGGAGTATTGTCACGTCCGGGGCAACAATTACTCTAGCACGGAGCACCTCCAAATGTGAGGAACGATCCCTGAAAATTACACAGACGCCACAGGTCGTCGGCGCCGGATTTCTTCACCCAATCGCAGCATTGCCGATCTGCCCCGTATCCTACTCTAGCTATTATATTCTATTCTACACTATTCTATTCTGGCTGTGTGCCTGGCATTCGCTTACCTTGGCTGCCATTGCGGAGAGAGGTGTGTGAGTGTCTGTGGAACTGT
Organism: Ashinkailepas kermadecensis; assembly: GCA_034440615.1. Lineage (NCBI taxonomy): Eukaryota > Metazoa > Arthropoda > Thecostraca > Neolepadidae > Ashinkailepas > Ashinkailepas kermadecensis. The sequence continues at coordinate 349,334 of JAOTOM010004870.1, forward strand.
CTGCCTTTCCGGCGACTCCATCGGTTTATATGGCGCCCACCACCGCCTCGGGCCGCGCCGTGACCGCGGAGCCGTGACGTCACCACCGCAGGCCACACCCCTGTCTTGCACGGCTGGCGTCTGGAGTGCGTATGCGACTACTGACCATGGACAGCAAATTGCGTGCACACAGCATAACGGAGCGCTGTGTTGTGCGGTGTTTTGTTCCCGATTGGCACCAGCCTTCCGCTATCTGGGATCAACCGATCACTTTGCAAGGCAGCTGGCGTCCAGTGTGTATTGCCATACATCGGCATCAGGGTGCCACAGGCATCACTCAAACTGCCCGGTCAAACGGACTTGGGTGCTGGGACGCGCACATCGATTGGAAATCAACAAGCCATCGTGCTCTGCCTCCCCCCCCCGTCCAGAAGTGTTGCGGCGATGTGTCTCTGAACTCGTGCCGCGTACCGGGGCAGTGCGTTTGTCGACTCACACATCGATGCCATAGCTCTGAATGCCTACACAGCGACCTTGGACTAGCTAACTTTAACGTGTTTGGCCTGTCAACAAGTTCACACTGCTCCAGCTACTCAAGCACGGAACTACGTTTGTCGACTCACACATCGATGCCATAGCTCTGAATGCCTACACAGCGACCTTGGACTAGCTAACTTTAACGTGTTTGGCCTGTCAACAAGTTCACACTGCTCCAGCTACTCAAGCACGGAACTACGTTTGTCGACTGACACATCGATGCCATAGCTCTGAATGCCTACACAGCGACCTTGGACTAGCTAACTTTAAGGTTTGTGATACGCCATACTTTAAACACGGAACTACGCTATATTTTAATCTACTACATCCATTGTTGTACGTTGAAAAGATATGAAGCCAGTGTGCATCTAAATATGTACATGCATTGTTTTTAAGGTCCTTAAACATTGTAAGTAAGAGATCGAGCAACACAAGATGAATGAGCATGCTTGGTAGAAAATTTTCCTGTGTTCGAAGGCCTTGAAAAATATCACATGAACTGAGTTTTCCAAACCATGAATTGCTCCCAAAAAAGATGCGTTCCCTGCTATAGGGAATGGGCTATTTTGCCTGTATGGTTCATACGACCATGAGTCAGTGCGACTGAAAATCCCAATGGACAACAGCCCGTGTGATTGGAAGATAGGCCATGCAACTGCACACTGTCATACGGCCCGCCAAATTGCCAGCATGAACTTCGAATGATGATTGACTAAAACAAAAATGACTTTGCCTATGCCTAAAAAAATGGTTGGTTTGGACAAGCTGCCCGGTAAATAGCTAAATGAGGTGTTCAATAACGAGATGACAGGAAAAGCCGTAGATGAATACATGTCGAAGATAATTGGCTCAATAAAACATGTTGGTATTATTTGTAAACGTGCCTAATGCACAATACCTACACTGAAAACGAATTTACCCTCGACACGCGGGTAAACCCCCAAATCGCGAAGCGTCGGCACACAGCCGATTCCAACCCCCTCAGACCATGGTTATGCAACTCTCTTATTGCGGGTTCAGTTACACCAGGACGACGGGTTTACCCTTTCTTTTTACTCTTGGTACCAGGGTTACTCTTTATCAGTTACTCTTAACTTGCGGGTTAATCTCCACTGACTACCTTCCATCCAAGAGTTACACCTTATGATAACTCGCGGTCGCAGAGTTACTCCCTCGCTGTTACCCTTCATCGCAGTGTTTCTCTCCGGCACCTACCCTTCTTTCATGGGTTACTCTATTGTCATTACTCCTCGTTTGGTGGTTATGTTTTATGGGTAGCGGTAGCTAAGTGGGTAGGACCTTCGACTCTTGTTCGAGACCGTGGGTTCAAATCCCGCAACCGGCGGAATTTTCGAGTCCACCCGCGACCAGTCCGTGCGAGTGATCGGCGACGCTGTAAAACTAAACAGTCGAATGCGTCGTAAATCCCAAGGTTCTTTTCTTAGGGGTTTTCTTTTGTACTGTATCCTCATGTAGAAGTCAATCTTGCGTTTTTAGTTTCCTACAGCGGTGCTCTCTTCACGAGTTCGCAGTCACCATTTTGTAGTTACCCTTGACCAGTTAGTGTCCATCGATGCCTGCCATTAATCTGTAAGCTATTGCAGTGTCACTGCCGAATTTTGGATCAACTCCGATACTCTTACGCTTTTTCCTCGATGAATTATTATGTCCTCTAGTTTCGAAGCTAATCACTTATACTCCCACTCATTACATGGTACTACTCTTGCCAGTGCGAGGATTGATATTACCCATCGGTGCTAGTCCTAACCCTATGCTTATCATTTGCATAGTCTTCCCTTCGCACAATAGCTGTTCTATGATTTAAAATCCGCTCGCTACTCATAAAAACAAATTATGATAAATGACGTTTAGCTTGTTCTCTTCATTGGCTCTTCCATAAACATCAATCCGCTGAAGATATTTTGGGCTATGCCTAACATGCTGTCGCCCTCCAATACAAGCTGATCACTTGAACCCTTTCGTACATTTCCAAACGCGTGAGACACAGAAAATGCGGTGCATTTATTAATTCTATGCGGAAATATCTAGGTTAAACAAAACGCCCTTGGAGAGCCTCCAAGGACGTCTCCAACTTGCAGAGCCCTTTGCACTACCCCAACCCGTCTTACACTAGAAAGGACACATCTTTCGACACTTTTACAAACACGTTCGTCTCCATCACATATTCAGGAATGGCCAAAGTCGTGCTGGGGAAGCGCGTGGGAACGGGTTGCGGGAACACCGTGAAGGAAGTAGCCGGTATACTGCGTTGATAGGTTGAATTTCAGCACTTCCTCGCCCTCCTCGACGAACATGTTTTCATCGATGCAGGGGGCTGACTTCACAAGGTACGACCCCTGCATGACCTCCAACTCGTGGAAGAAGCACAGCAGGTGTTCTACCGTCTCTTCTGCAAAATAAATTCCAAACATATAAACATACCAATAAGAAAACACTCGTCATGTACCTACTGTGCTCTCTGGCAGAGCTGAGGGTCTTGTTGGGGCAGCACTCCGACTTTGGGGTATATTTTTTAAAGCTTTGGGCAGGCAGTAACAACCTGCAAAGACGCAGCGAAGGGGGCCGGGGGCCCGCCCCTCCCTTTAGCAAACAAAAAGATACTGGATGATACAAGAAATTGTTGTCATTTTCACCACGTAAAACGGGGAAAAATCGATGAGATTCCCGCGCAAAAGCGTTTTCCACTTCATGACATTGATGGGGTCACGCCCCCATAAGAAAATCCTGGCTGCGCCACTGGTAATTTGTGGCAGGTTTTGGAACCTACAATCCAAACTTTTAGTTCCACTCACATCCACACATTTAATAAAGAAATTCTGGTGCCATGATCACGCCACTGACAGACCTAGTGGAAATTTGAGGGCATGTGCTCCCACTCCTTGATGGACATGTGGCTCCTATTTGACAGGAAAAAGGTGCTCTCTTGCACATTTGAGTGCAGCTCTTCCCACTTCCCACTCAACGGGTTCTTCAGCTGATAGCACCCCTCACAATAGAAAACACTCCCAGTTCTGAGAGATGCTGCTCCCATAACCACTTTTTTATTTAACAAAATCCGCCCTTGAATAATAATGGAGGACCGTGACCCAATGCCCACCAAGTATGGTACTACCCTCACCGACACTAAAAACTACATGCCCAGTCAACTGAATCTCCCCTACCTTAAGGTACATTTGGAGTAGCTTCCTCAGCAAAACGGTCGCGCCTTCACAATTTCAATGTCCATATGTCCATGATATTAGCAACGCATTCGCATTCGCATTCAGCATCCTATTCGCATACTCTCCGAATCCGTTCATTTTTTAGGATATGATCTTCGTCACTTGCAAAAGTAAGGCAAACAACGATTCTTCAGTAGGACGAGCGGTTCGATCTCCAGAGGTCCAGAGAGGTCACTCGGGTCAAAAACGGTGTACCGTATAAAATGCGAAGTATTTCACTTAGCCGAATGATTCCAACGCCTAGATGTCCGCTATCCATCAAAGATGCAGCACATCGAATTACGTGAACTTCAATGTCACGGTTTGACCTCAGGTCACCGAAGTTGGTTTTACTCATGCACTACATCTATTTACGGGGTATCGAATAAAGTCATGGTGACACTTTGGATATACCTGATTTTTGCAGGTCATAGTCTACATAGCACGTACATCGAGCACATCAATCAAGATGACCCATTATGACCACTGATTGATCACCATTGGCCAAAAATTCCCCAAAAATGCAACTATACCAAATTCTTGTGTGCCCGATAATTTCCGCAACATTTTACTTGGCACGACGAAAAAAAATACCCATACATTAGTTATGGCCCATGGATGCAGCACATTTAAGCATCTGGCCTACAATCTAATAGTTTGACCTATATTCGCAAAATACTGTTTTGACCATGCATTATTGCCATCTACGGGGTACCTGATAATGCCCTCCTAAATACATTCATCGGATGGACATTACCGCCAAAAATCACCCATCGCACAAGAAAGCAGCACATCCAAGCATGTCACCTTCAAGCTCACCATTTGACCTCAGGTCAACGAAGACTAACATTATACCCGATGGGAATATCACAGTGTACCGAATACAATTTCCCTGAATGCATTTATCGGAAAGATATTGGCATCGAAGAATCGCCCACCGAGCAAGGACGCAGCACCTCCGAGCATGTGCCCGTCAGCGAAAGCGTTTGACCTCAGGTCAGGCTTTATGAAATTAAGAAAAAGAAAGTAGTCCACGTGGGTACCGTATGTGGGCCAAACGAAGCATTGTATGTAGACTATGTCAACACTGATGATTGCACTAGCAACACGAGAAGCAGCACACTGCGTGACCTGACCTCTATCGATGACGCATTTCATCAGGTAGCACTAACGTCCCGTTCAACAACGCATTCAAAAACGAATTCACCAATGTTCTCCGATTCGTCTGAAAATATGACACAGCCTTCGCAGAAATACCCGTACGTACATCCCCAAACCATTTTCCGCTACGACGAACCATTTCGCATTCAGAGGCGGAAAGGTTAGCCAGGTTAAATCTGGGGTACCGCATAACTTGCCGGATAATTCGCTTATTTGGATCATTCAAACGCTTGTGTAACCGCTATCACGGTGGCATGCAGCACACCAAGTCAACTGGTCACTCGATGCCACCATTTGACCTCAGGTCAACGAAGACTTTAACATTACACCCTATGGGAATATCACGGTGTACCGAATACAATTTTCTTGAATACATTTATCGGATGGATATTGGCGTCGAAGAATCGCGCACCGAGCAAGGACGCAGCACATCCGAGCATGTGACTGTCAGCGTCAGCGTTTGACCTCAGGCCAGATTTTATGAAATTCAGAAAAAGAAAGTAGTCCACATGGGTACCGTATGTGGACCAAACGAAGCATTCAATGTAGGCTATCTCAACACTGATGCATGCACTAGCAACATAAGAAGCAGTACATGCGTGACCTAACCCCTATCGATGACCCATTTCATCAGGTAGCACTAGCGTCCCATTCAACAACGCATTCAGAAACCAATTCACCAATGTTCTCCGATTCGTCTGAAACTTGACAACCGTCGTAGAAATACCCGTACATGCATCTCGAAACCATTTTCCGCTACGACGAACCATTTCGCCTTCAGAGGCGAATTCGTTTCTGAATGCGTTGCTGAATGGGACGCTAGTGCTGCCTGATGAAATGGGTTATCCATAGAGGTCAGGTCACGCAGTGTGCTGCTTCTTATGTTGCTAATGCATGCATCAGTGTTGAGATAGTCTACATTCAATGCTTCGTTTGGCCCACATACGGTACCCAAGTGGACTACTTTCTTTTTTCTCAATTTCGTTAAACCTGACTTGAGGTCAAACGCTGACGATGGCAGTCACATGCTCGGATGTGCTGCGTCCTTGCTCGGTGGGCGATTATTCGACGCTAATATCCATCCGATAAATGTATTCAAGAAAATTGTATTCGATACACCGTGATATTCCCATCGGGTGTAATGTTAAAGTCTTTGTTGACCTGAGGTCAAATGGTGGCCTCGAGTGACCAGTTGACTTGGTGTGCTGTATGCCGCCATGACAGCGGTGGCACAAGCGTTTGGATGAGTCAAATAAGTGAAATCTCCGGCAAGTTATGCGGTACCCCAGCTTTGACACGGCTGACCCTTTCGCGTCTGAAGGCGAAATGGTTCGACGTAGCGGAAAGTGGTTTCGGAATGCATGTACGGGTATTTCTGCGACGGCAAAATGTGAGCACTCGAAACATTGTAAATGATTTTTTTTTTAAATCTTGCCACACCGGCAAAGAAGTGAAACGGCTCGGTAGTTCGTCGGATTTTTCCGGTTGCCTTTCTTATATATTGGTGTGATGTTTGCCATTTTCCATCAGTTCGGAAATTGTCCCTGCCTGATGGAGAGGATACACATTTTGTACAGCGGAACGCATAATTGGTCAGCACACTCTCGGAGGATTCGGGCGCTGATATTATCTGGTCCACATGCTTTGTGCGGGTCAAGTCCAATGAGAATCGTGTGGATTTGTTCTAATGAGGGCCGAATTGGGAAATTAAATTCAAAGGATTCATAACGCAGCTTAAAGCACACATTTACCAACAATATTGTGCTTTAAGTTATTCACAAGACAAGGTTTCCACACATTTTACCACCATGAAGCAAACACAGGGGCTATTTTTGGTTAGGCTTGGTTAGGCTATAATTTTTTTAGGTCGTAAAATGCTTTTAAAATTTTGAATTTTTTTCAACGACATTTTCGACAATATTCTTTAAAAATAGGTTCGGTCAGGTTAGTTGAGGTTAGGCTACGTTCTTCAAGTTGAAAAATTATGGTTAAAAATGGTTTGGTATTTTCCTTTTCTGATGTTTCCTCCTATATGGGAGGTTAGGCTAGGCTAGGTAGATTAGGTTAGGGTTCATTTTTCATTCATTTTTTTTATTCAATCATTTTTATTTTAACAATATTTTATGTTGTTACCTAGCTGAATGCTTCTGTTTTTGGTGTTCTCCCAACAGAAAAGTTAGCATTTGCAACGGAAATTAGTGGTCACATCATATTAACCACACTGATAGGTCTTGCATTGGAAAAAGGAATTATAAGAATTCATGAAACGCCTCAAAGCACAAATTTACCGTATCTCTGGCCTAAGTTTTGCATTGTTTCACTTGATGCCATCCCAGTCTCTCCTATCTCCAGTTGTTAGTTAGTTAGTTATTTGAGTTTAAGGGCGCTTCGACCAAAGCGTGTATCTCCAGTTGCTTTTTGACTATTCCATTTGATGCTATTCCACTTTAGATCCTGTTCCATATGATCCGATTCCTTTTGAACATTCTTCCATCTAATACTAGTAAACCTGCACCTACTTTTAGACTTTCATTTCGATGCTATTCAACTTTCGACTTCGCTCCATTCGTCCCTATTCCAGTTTGAGACCTTATTATTTCATTTCAATGTTCCGCTTTCAACCTTATTCTATTTAACACTAGTTTTCCAACCTGGGATGCCTTCAAAGGTTCGGAAAGTTCCACCTCTCACCTCTGCACCAGTCCCAGGTGTTCATACAATATTTTGGCAATCCGTTTTTACTTTTGGTTTCATTGCCCACAAATGCATATCAATTTATCTAGTAAGGATCCCTCACATGCTTAGCTCAATAACTGGGACTGACAGAAGACCATACTTATTTTATGAAAACAAATTGGCACAGACACCATTGAAGAAGAATATGGGCTGGATTCGGTGGTCAGGCTCGTGCTTCTTGGGGGACATAAACTGTTCAGTAATGGGGTGTTTGCTATTCACGTTTTTACTCAGCTTTGTGTTGTCACAATTTACCTGCTCCACAAACAAACTTCAAGCAACATGATGCATGAACAGATTGCACTATAATCCACCGTTGTGCTTCCCAAATGTTACAGCTCTGCTCTACCCAAGAGTGCTGTTTGGTATACTTTCGAGGGGGCAAGTGCCTTCTCAATGTTGGCTTTGCCCCACCCCACCTCTATAATATCAAATTTAACATGGAATTATATGTGGTGTGCCCACAAGTCCATTTCGTCCTGCCTATTCCCTTCATGTATTTTGTCCCCCAATCATTTTCAGAAATCAACGCCTGTGGCTATGCCATGTCAATTTCATACTGTGGAGCTGTAATTTGAGCACGGATTTTTCAGCGCATTGTTTTTTCTTTTATAGGTCCCACTCCAATTTGCTGCAGTAATGCACCACTAACATCACACAGCCACCAATATATGTTAGAATTATGAAAAGTCAAAGGTGGCCATCTGGGTCAGGCCTGTCTAGAAAAGATACCAGAAAAGTATATGCTCCCACCCCAATCAATCCATTATCTCAAGTTCCAAGGGAACTATATATCCCAGCCTATCTAGCACCATTGAACTGACATTGCATATCACACGCCTCAACAATTCCTACCCCTCCAATCATGCCTCATTGTGCTATCATAGCCAAACTCATCAGCATCACATTCCCGAAGGACGGTGCTGCATCCACTGCTAGGTACACCCTATATAGTATTATATAATACTAGTAGTACAATATACCATATATAGCTAGTATAATACTCAATTTATCAGCATGAACAAAACAAAATTTCAGACTCCATCCACCCCACCTAAAGGGGCATGTACAGTGCACACACACTTTGCATGCATATCACCCCACACACCACCCCTTAGAACTCAAATATAAGATTTTTCAACCTAAAATAGTTGTCCACCATATTTTTTAGTACATTCAAAGAGGGACTCCCACAACATCAACAGGCAGACTATCCAAATGATCAACAATCCTTTGACTAAAGACCTGTTGTCGCTTATCTGTTCTACACCTTGATTTGTCTAACCTGAATTGATGACCCATATGTGATAGTCTAAATATAAGGGTATCATTCAATTTAACCTGATCTAGCACTTTAATAATTTTATACATTTCAATTATATCACCTCTTAATCTCCTATACTTGATTGAGTGCTGTATTGTAATACTGTATGCTGAGTATTCCAGTGCATGTTTGCTCGCTATCAGCTATGGGTTGTGCCTGTTGCAACAGACTGTGACACATGCCAGTTTGGAAGCTTCTGGTACCACTCTTCCCTGGGGAATCATTAGTTTATGTAGTTTTCCAACATACTACAATTTGGAACACTTGTGCCAATCTTAATCACTGTTGGCATTCTCCTGCTGCACTCGTGATCTATTGATGCCTTCACTGTCAAAATCCAAATGTTCATCAGCTTTGTTCATTAATTTTTTTTCAATCCAACGTATATCAACAAAATCCACTTACCTTACAAAGGCTGGAAACACTGGATTTAATATGAGCGTGGCCAGTGCAAATAGGAAAAAAATTGATTATCTAAGCTGTTAGTAAGAATTATAACTGCTGAATACCACAAAATAATACCACAAAAATAGTACACAACATACTCAATTTAGCAGTTCTTAGAAGCCCAGGTGGGCCTTCTTGACTGCCTCTTCTTACCCCAAGACAAAATGCAGGGTATTATTGAGCTTTGGCTATGTTATGTTGCTTTTTTACCTCATTTTATATTCTGTTCCCTAACTCGAAGTCTCTGTCTTGTGTTATTTTGCCTGCCAACTGTAAAGCAAGCATTTGCACAAGGAATGAGTGGTCACATTATGGTAATCGCCTCCATAAACATTGCATTGGAGGAAGAAATTCCAATAATTCATAAAACACCTTAAAGCACAAACTGACCAGTGCTATTGTGCTTTAGGGTATTGATGAGGTAAGTTTTCCACACATTTTATCTCCATGAAGCAAACAAAGGGGTTAGTTTTGGTCACGCTATTTTGCGTAGGTTTTTTATGTTGGAAACATTTTAAACATTTTCAAAAATTGTGAGGACAATCATTGATTGCTTCTTTAAAAAAACAGACTAGGCTAGGCTAGGCCAGGTTAGGTTAGGTTATGTTATGTTTGCCATTTGAAAACAAATGAAAGAAGAATTGTTCAGAGTTTTATACTTTCCCCACTTTTCCTTCCATGGAAGATAAGGCTAGATTAGGTTTGATTATGTTATCCTTTTCTTTTTTAAACATTGCTTTTATGACTGACTGCTACCTGAATCACAATCCCATTTTTTGTGTTATTTGGCCTGACAACTGAAAAGTAAGCATTTCCACAGTACATAAGTGGTCACCTTATGTTAGCCACATACATAAACATTGCATTGGAAAAAGAGATTTGAAGAATTCATAAAACATCATAAAGCACTATATTACCTCCATTTTCCCAATCCCAACAATGCTAGGGTAGTTTTTTTTTCGTTTGGAAAACATGTTATATAGTTCCCAAATTTTTTTCAGTAAAATGTTTGATTACTTCCATAAAAAAGGCCAAGCTATGCTAGGTTGGGCTAAGTTATGTTAGTTTTTCATTTTATAAATGATAAAAATGTTCAGAATTATATATTTGTTCCATATTTTCCTTACATGTTCTTTACTTACACGTTCCTTACATGTAAGGATAGGTTAGGTTAGGTTATGTTTCTTTTTTAAACAATGTTTTGTGCTGTTACCTAACTCACAACTCCATGTTTGGTGTTATTTGGTCTGCCAAATGAAAAGTAAGCATTTGCACAGTAAATGAGAGGTTACATCATGTTAGCCACATACATAAACATTACACTGGAAAAAGAAATTTGAAGAACTCATAAAATACCTTAGAGCACAACATTACCCCCATTTTCCCCATCCCAATAATGTTAGGGTAGGTTTTGTTTTATTTGTAAGGTAAGTTTGGAGAACCTTTGATACACGTCCCAAAATTTAAAGGAAAATGTTTGTATACTTCTCCTACAACAGGCTACGCTAGGTTCGGCTAGGTTAAATTGTGCAAGTTTTTTCATTAAAAATGAGAAAAGGTTGTTCAGAATTTTATATTCTTTCCATTTTTACCTTACATGGAAGATAAGGATAGGTTAGGTCAGGCTATGTTTCATTTTTCATTTTTTAAGCATTGTATTTATGCAGTTACCTAACTCACAAACCAATTTTTGTATTATTTGACCTGCAAAATGAAAAGTAGGCATTTGCACAGTAGATGAGTGGTCACATCAAGTTAGCCACATACATAAGCATTGCATTGGAAAAAGAAATTTTAAGAAGTCATAAAATACCTTAAAGCACAAAATCACCCAAATTTTCCCATCCCAATAATGTTATGGTAGGTTTTGTTTTGTTTGTAGGGTAAGTTTGGAAAACATTTTAAACATGTGCATGCTTTTGAGGAAAATTTTGTATTACTTGTTCAAAAACAGGCTATGCTGGGCTAGATTAGGTTAGGTTAGGCTATGTTATTTTGTCATAAAAATGAGAAAAGATTGTTCAGAATGCTTTTTTTCTTACATCACAGGTAAGGATAGGATAGGTTTCATGTTTTTCCTTTTCAAACATTGAATTTCAGGCTATGTTACCTAACTCACAACCCACTTTTTGGTGTCATGTAGCCTGCCAACTGAAAAATGAACATTTGCACAGTAAGTGAGTGGTCACATCATGTTAGCTACATAACTAAACATTGCATAGGATAAATCATTTTGAAGAATTCTTGTGTCATACTCTATCTACAGCCAATGCAAGAGGTAGGCACTGGCGCCCCTAAGCCTAAACTCATGGTGCACCTTCTCCCACTCGTCATGAGTCAAATCGCATACCACTATTAAACCAAGATGGCTTTCAAAAACATTGGGTCCCAAACATACAAATGTCCTGGCTGTTCAGTTAGTCTTCATTTCTCTTCACATACTTCATTAAATACAACATGAACTGATCCTTCTGTTCACTTTGATGCAGGCCTGCTAAAGATGACCAATATTTAAGATATATAGGGGAAGAAGGGAGGGGGGGGGTGAACACTTAAGGCATTATGCAACAAATAGCTCTACTGCTGCTTCTGTATGGCTGAACCAGTAATTGTACTGTGTTTACTGAACACATAAATGATCAAGCTATCCATATTCAAACAGTTCTTTTCAATGAATATCCTCTAACCACTTGCAAAGAGCAACTTCAAAACATATAATTATTTTATAGTGGTGTGCCGTATTCCGAACACGAAAATGTTGTTGTTCAGGATTACCTCACTGTAGCTGTTGTGGTACAAGCTATTAGTAGCCACTAAAAAAATGCTGGTTTAATTGCAAAAAAATGAAAGCCACTTCCTTATGGTTTCATTAAGTCAGCTGCTCTTGGAAGCCTACAATAGTTCCTGTGAACTTCGCAACCTCCGTACACAAAGAATGGGTGGAACTATGTGATCAGACTTTCAATATTTTTATAGACAGGTCCACCATTTATGAATACCACCATCTTTTTGTTATTTATGCACTGAACATGATGTGGGAGAGGACCAAAGGTAGGTGTTCAGGAAACAGAACATGTTCAGATACCCCCCTCTTCCCCTACTGTAGGTAGTTGTGAACATGGGTAGTGCCCTTTCTGGCACAGTGACCTGGTAGACATATACGAGGCTGGATATATCTAACGAAACCAGGGGTTGTTTATTTTTAAGACATATTTTCAGAGTGAATAGAGAAAATGAGACATCATCATTAACAGGGCACCAAACCAGGGGCGCTCAGACCCCTTCGAACCACCAGGGATATCCAGCCATATAAATGCGACATGTTTCCATGATTTAGATGTCAATTATAAACCTATAAATACTTACATTTGTATGTATGCCCGCGTGTAAAGTTCTGGAACTTCATATGCCTCTCGCGAAGCATACACCATGACACCCCTCGCGCGATATTCAACGGCAATTCAAGATGGCTAACGCACGCCGGCTGACGCTGACTACCAATCTGCGAGTTATCATTTTCGGTAGGTAGGTAATTGTTTTGGGTAACCACATAACGACACCCGATTGACGGGTCGCCCTGTAAGAGTTACCCGCGATCTGCGAGACTGTCGTTGTAATTAGTTGAGTGGAGCATGCATCAGGTGTATCGCAAAAGAGTAAATATTTACCCTTCCATGGATAAACCCTGATTCGGTAGTCACTCTCTCACCACGACCCTGAATGTGCATATCTTAACCACAATTAAGATAGTAAATTTTCAAATTACTCGCCATCATTGGGTGCCGTGAAAGAGTTACCCGTGAGCCTTGGGTAATTTTGTTTGCAGCTGGGTAATTTTGTTTTCAGTGCGTGATACAGCCAAAGCAAAGGGCGCCCCTAAGCCTAAGCTCATGGTGCACTTTCTCCAATCCGCCATGAGTCCAATCTCCATACCACTATTAGACCAAGATGGCTTTCAAAAACATTGGGCCCCAAACATAAAAAATGTCCTGGCTATTCAATTGGTCTCCATTTCTTTTCACATACTTCATTAAATATAACACGAACTGATCCTTCAGTTCACTTTGATGCGGGCCTGCTAAAAAAATGACCAATATTTAAGATATCTACTGTAGGTAGTTGAGAACATGGGTGGTGCGCGTTCTGGCACAGTGACCTGGTAGACATATACGAGGCTGGATATCTCTCACGAAGCCAGGGGATCTTTATTTTCAACACATATTTTCAGACTGAATAGGGAAAATGATAACTTAGCATTAGCAGGGTACCATACCAGGGGCGGTCAGACCCCCCCCCCCTCGACCCACCCGGGATATCCAGCCATAGACATGCGATTTCCATGATTTATATATGTCAATTATAAACCTATAAATACTTACATTTTGCTGTATGCCAGCGTGTAAAGTTCTGGAACTTCATATGCCTCTCGCGGAGCATACACGAAGACACCTCTTACGCGATATTCAACGGCAATTCAAGATGGCTAACGCACGTGGGCTGACGCTGACTACCAATCTGCGAGTATAGTTTTGGGTAGGACATCCGCTTCAAGGTAATCGTTTTGGGTAACCACATAACGACACCCGATTGACGGGTCGCCCTGTAAGAGTTACCCGCGATCTGCGAGACTGTCGTTGTAATTAGTTGAGTGGAGCATGCATCAGGTGTATCGCAAAATAGTAAATATTTGCCCTTTCATGGATAAACCCTGATCACGGTAGTTACTCTCTCGCCAGGACCATGAAAATATGTATCTTAACCCCAAATAAGATAGTACATTTTTAAAATACTCTCCATCATTGGGTGCCGTGAAAGAGTTACCCGTGAGCCTTGGGTAGTTTTGTTTTCAGCGGGGTAATTTTTTTCAGTGTGGTCAAAAGTGGTGGTGGATATGGGTACTCGTTAATACCGGATAAACCCGCTACCCTCGAGTAAAATTGTTTTCAGTGTGGGTAAGGGTACCCTTCAAGATCGGATACACCCGCAATTTGCGGATAAAGATGTACGCAGCTTATTCTAGCCATGGAGGTTCGCATCAAGAGTAAACCCTTCAGGGAAAGGTATTTTGTTTGGGTAAACCCGTTGTGCGATGATATAAAAATCCACTCTACGCGTGTAAGTGCTACCCTCTCTCGGGTGGTCAAAAATGGTGGTAGATATGGGTACCCGTTAATGCCGGATATACCCGCCGCCCTCGAGTAAAATTGTTTTCAGTGTATTTGTGTGGTTCGGTAGGAATTTGACATAATCCAGTAACATGGCACTAAACATAGGGTTATATTTCGATCATAATGTTCGATGTTTCGGCTTTCATGTAGCAGGGTAATGATCGTAGACAAGCTTACGCATGTACGCTAGATAGTTTTAGACATGGGGAAAGTTTGTTAAGGGTGGATTGCGGTAAAATAGTGCGTGCACACAGTGGCTCCGACACGTCATTTTAATTTGGGTGGGGGGATAGCAAAGGCGATCCCAAAAACCTAACGGAGATGCTGGCTAGAAAAAAAATGCAGTGTTCAAATACTACAGTGAGCCATGGAAAAAATAATAACTTTTGTCAGTTTTTTAAGAAAACTGAATTAAATTTTTGGATCTGGGGGAGGCCCTCCCTGTTGCTTACAAATCGTTGACACCATCGGTGGAACCAAGAGAGAGAGGCTGGCCACAGCGTCACGTGATTCCGACGTCATTGGACACTGAAATTAAACCAGAGCGCGTAACCCTGCAGTAGAGATTGGGATCCGGGGGAAAAGCGTCAGGACCCTCCCTGGGTTCGTTGGACCCTCGTTGAACCCTCCGTGGAAAATTTTGCTCTACAAGAAGAATCAACCTAAATGCAACGCAATCAAGAGGAGGGGCTGGGACAACGCCCGAACGGATGTCTTTTTCATTCTAAGTTGGATTTGTTGCCTGTGGGAGGGCAATTCTTGCTGCTGCCCCTCCGGAAATCTCGAGAGCTCTCTACCTATGTCCTCCAGTATTACATTTTAAGCCTAAATATGTTCTTCTTTTTTCTTTTCTCTTCTTTAAAAAATATATCTTCTTATATAGATGACTTAAATGAGCACGCTATGATCCAGGCAATTTGCACGTTCGTCCTGCATCATCTTTACAACTGAAATTATATATAATCGAACTCTTGACGTGCGCGCCACGTAACATCGATTTAGAAAACGACACGAAGCTATTCAAAACACTCGTTACTATTTCGTGACGTTTTTATTGGAGCTTTCACGACGCACAAACTCATTCCAGGTTATACGGGCAAATGCTCACCTGGATGTTTAGCGGCAGCGAAAAGCGACAGAACGACATACAGTCTTTCGGTTGAAAGATCAGCGCTCTACCCCTGGGCTAACTTGTCTCCTTTTCGGGTCATATTCAGTCGGTACATTTCCAACACAGTCATGGCACAACCTTGGTGAATACACACGACAGGCCACATTCGTCACGCACGGCCGCCCCGCTTCGCGGTGGTGCCTGCTTGGTGCAGCCATGGTGCCTGCTGGGTGCAGCGGTGGTTCCCGCTCGGTGCAGCCGTGGTGCCCGCTCAGTGCGGCAGTTGTGATTGGGTGATCGAGATAATCCCATCAAGCTTTCTGCCCATCTCGCGTCTGCCACACTTTTAAAAATCGAAACATTTTGTGCGGCGACCTCGCTGCGTACCTCTCACCAAACAACATTCTGTCTCCTCACCAATATGCCTGCAGGCCTAGCCACTGTACGGAGGATGCCGTGCTCGCCGTGCCGTGCTGTGTCCTTCGATGCCTCTAACGAATCAGCTTCAACACCGACAGAGGCGAACTTTCAACTATCATATCAGCAGATTTTAATAAAGCCTTTGACAGCATCGACCACGGTGTCCTCATTAACTCCGTTGGTACTGTCTCGACCCCACCTGGATTCGCAGTTACCTGGGTGGCCAGGGGCAGATTGTGAGAGGGGGCTCGGAGACCCGTCCCGTCACCCATGGTGTCCCCCATGATTCCTTAGCATGCTGGATCTTCAGCCTCTTCACCAACGACCTTCCGTTACTTTCCCGAACATTACGCTGACGACACCCATGGCCCTACATGCTCGGTGAACGTGCGCGTCCTCGCTATTGCAATCGGTGTCCGGCTCTTGTCCAGCCCGCGCTGGTCCCGATATCTGCTCAGGCGGTGCCCAGATGGAGTACGAGAAAAAAATACCGGCCAGGGCAGTGCCGGAGCCCGTTAAATATATGTTGTACATCTGGGGCCCGACTGTGGTTATGATACAATGTCGACTGGGCAGCTCCGTCGGTGATGTGCGAGGAAGTTATCCTGCAAGACAGTTATAAGAGGTTATATTAATTACTGTAGGTACTTGTGCTCTCCTATTGTTATCTTCTTCACGTAGGTAAAGTCGTCGCATGTATAAATGCGACTTCCCCGTCTCCTCCCTTCCACAACTTGGAAGTTAATGTTAAGCTCGTAACGCAAGCGTTGAGAGCACTACATCATCGTGAGATGCCTCCACTCGAACTGGATATGCGTTCCCCAAATGCTGCGACATGACACTCTTCTCCGCCCATCCCCAAGTCAGCCATCGGTGTTGTGCGTCTGGTCATAGACGTGACTAGGGTATGAACAGCCATCATATTGCGGGCGGATATCATATAAATGTTATGCGATCATCCGCCACTGCGTGTCGCATTGTTTTCCCACGCGTCGATGTATTGGAGGCGGAAATCGTGTACATGTTATACGATCATCCGCCACTGCGCAACGCATTACTTTCCCACGCGTCGATGCGCGGGCTACCGAGCTCTCGAACAATGGAAAAGCTGCACGCAAGGAGCACGTACTCAATAGTGTCATCCTGCCATCTGGCGCTAAATATTGTTACCTATGATTCAGCATTCAATATCATGATATTAATTGCGTATTCGTTGCTGTAATACCTAGACCGTGCTGCTACCTAGCGATAGCTATCTGAAGTGATGCTTCTATAAAATTATGGAGTTCTTGAATCTGTGGAGGTTGTGAGCTGTGAAGGACATGAGCGCTTCGGAGTTGTGGAGGTTATGAGCTGTGGAGATTATGAACGCTTCGGTGTTGTGGAGGTTATGAGCGCTTCGGAGTTGTGAAGGTTGTGAGCTGTGGAGGTTATGAGCGCTTCGGAGTTGTGGAGGTCATGACCTGTGGAGTTTATGACCGCTTGGAGTTGTGGAGGTTGTGAACTGTGGAGGTTATGATCTGTGGAGGTTACGACCGCTTCGGGTGTGTTGAATTGTGGAGGTTATGAACTGTGGAGATTATAAGCTGTGGAGGTTATCATACATCTCCGACTTTTCTATTTCTGTTGGCAAGCTCACTCAATAGATGTTGCTACGAGCGGTACCAGGAAATGACAACGTAGAAGCTTAATAGGCGGGTAGCCATGAACGATTCAACTGCAAATCTCGCACAAAAAGTGAGTGGCCTTATGGGCAACCCGACAAACAAAATTAATGTGAGATCTCTGTATCAATTTGGACATCATGAAATCAGGAATTTGTTCACAGAAACGTGAAACGTTTCCCAAGAAGCCAATCAGATCATCCCATTAATATGTTTTATTTGTCGTTGCAAAAATCCACGCGATTTGTTCCTTTTGTGATGGGTGATAATTTCACTGTCAAGCATACAAACGTGTTGGTCATCCCATCCCAGTGGCTCACTGAAACTCTGCCGTCGGTCTGGTACGCTGGCAACCAGTGCAGTCCACCCTGGAAGGTGCCATAGCCAGGGCGCATATCAGTCAACGAAACGTCATCTTAACCACCGCCCCCTACTGTAATGTCTATTCGCAAGGAAAGCAGACAGGCAGGGGACCCTCTGGTGATATAGAGTTTTAGCGGCTGGCGGCTTGTGTACTTTTTCAAATGATATTGTATTCTGTATCGTCTCTACTGGCCAAAGATACACAATTACGGTGAAACATTTCCCATCAGCTTCGGACTGCGCCAGCATTGGCTGCATAGAGGCCCCAATACAGAATCGCAATGGTACGTGTTTTGTCATTTAGTACTTCAAAAAGCCAGTTCTTGCAACGCAACGTGTATGGGAACAGGGTGCTGACTTAGATGTCCCCACTCCATGTTTAACCGTAAGCAAATTTACCAAGCCAATGCCATGTAAATACGTTTACAATCACCGGAATACAGCCAAGCCTCAGGACCGTTAATGACACTCATCGCTATTAACCATAGAATACGTGAATAATAGCATCGATGTACTTCATAGGCGTAGGAACGTCTCAAAAAGTGGGTGGGCCAGGGTCAACAGCAGGGGCGCACCCAGAAATTTCGCAAAGTGCCATGGTTGAGCACTTTTGGATAGAGAACCCGATAATTTGAATAGTGAACACACAACTTTCAAGGAGGCAGGCCTAAGGGGCCCCTAAGTGGGAGGAGGCAGGCCTCCTGGGTTCGCCTATGGCTAATAGCAACATGTGGTACTGAAAAAGAACTATCATCGGAGTTTAGGGGCGCATCGACTGCGTCGGTCATGCAGCAAGGAACTATCATCGCAGCATAAGTATTTTCAACTTCACACTTCTCGCTGAACATGGAACTCTTCACGACTGGTGGATTCAATAATAGGCTTATCTTCCTGGTGCAAGGGAAACCATTAGTACCTATTGCTGTTCAAATACAATTAATTCAACTTCCGCTATGTGCGTGTGTGTGGGGAGTGCAAGCTCATTACAGCCTCACTAATGGATATGTGGTGTACCCTAGTTTCCATGAATTAGTACTTTACGTCACTAAGATGTCCCCCTTGTGAATGTTCACCGATGTTGGTGAGGAGAAAGAATAAGCAAGAACGTAGCTTACTTGCTGCCCCATGGCAAAAGAAGTCTCATGATTGATGCTGGAAAGGATGAGAAACAGGAAAGACCGGTGATCGCTGGTTGAAAATTATTTGATCTGGTGTGTGACAGACCAAGATTGGCAGAATGACAGACTGGGGCAAAGAAAAACGTAATACATAAAAATACATTGCATGGTGTTTGTCCTTAGGGCCTAACTCCAACACATAGATGATCAGTCACCTCAATCATCTCTGTAGTACACATTGTGCACCTTAGAATATCCGTCACTTGAAACGAAATTCTACAACTATTCGTAAATCATGTGGCACCCGGCTGAAACGAAATGTACGCGCTTATTTTGGGGACGAACAATCCAGCGCAAAATAGCTGACATGTAACAGCACACGGCACCTCATAAATCCATAAACGTGTTCAGACATAAGAGCCACAAGAACCTATCCTGAATTCAATTCAATGATCAATTCTCTTCTTCCCACGTTTCCTGGTGGCTAAGAAATCCGGATAACCGCTGAGCTTTGATGCACCTCATCTCTTTGGTTAAATACGCTTCCAGATTGGCAACCGAACTGAGGGTCTAGTTAGGAGTTCTTTCTTGAACCTTTCCGTTTTTCTTTGTCTACGGATGTGCTTTAGGGCTCCTGCCAATTTTTGTTAGGGGTCCGGCACATTTTTACGACCCAGGCTCTTTTTTATAGTTTTGCTGCGTTTTTGTGTAACGACGATATATTTTTTAGGTATCGGCGCGTTTTCCCAGACCCCGAAGTGTTTATTTAGTGCCCGGTCTTTTTGCTCCTTTTCTAGGACTATGTCGATTTTTTAGGGCCCCAGCCTGTTTTTGAGGCCCCTATGCGTTCTCAAGGCCCCGGTGTGCTTTGAGGGCCCCGTTGCATTCTGTTTTTAGCTCCCGGTGTATTTATTTAGAGCAGCAACGCATGTTTTAAGGTCCTGCCGCTTTTTGCCAGACTCGGTACGCTTTGGATGGCCCGGTGCATTTTTGTCCTCCAGTTGTGCTCTTAGGGTCCGGCTGTGTTCATTTGGGGTTCCTCGCTCACATTTGTGGGACCCCAGCACGATATTGGGGGCTCCGGTATAACTTCTGGGGGGTCCCGTCGCGACTTTTCGGGCCCAGGCGCGTGGTTCCGGAGGTGTCCGACTGCAGTTTACTGGGTTCGACACAATTTGTTGTGACTTCTTCTGAATTATGTAAAGTCCGAGCCCGACGCGAATCTATGGGGCCCCAGAATCATTTGTTGGGACTCCGACGCGATTCTTGGGTTCTTGGAAGCCCACCTCTTCAGGATGGAGGGGGCGGGGGCCGGGGGTATTTGCCTCTTTGGTATGCCACTGCGGCTGCTCAACGAGTTATTTTTTTCAGCCCATGACAACCTTCAGAGACTTAGGATAACTTTCTTTCAGAACCTGTTCTGAATTTTCCGGTGCTCGGGTCGACTCGAAGGAGTCATTTTGTGATTTTTTGGGTCGACTTCTATCTTTTGTAAGGCTCCTGCGCGATATTTTGGGCCTCGTTCCGATTCTTCGAGCTCCCAGTGCATTTTTATCGGTGCTCCAACGTGCTTCTTTTTCCGGGGCCCGACGCGTTTTTGGGGTCTTTGACGCAATTTTTTTTTGTGGCCGCAGAGTAACATTCCGGGTATGAATTGATTTTTGGAAAGCCAGCTGCGACTTGTGGGGATCCGGCGCGACTTTTGGGCCCCTAGTGATTTCCAAGGGTAGCGGCGCGACGTTTTTGGGTCTAAGTGCGATTTTTGGACCCTGTCTTCATTTGTTGGGATGCCTATCGCGAGTTTTAGTGGCCTGTATTTATAGTGGCTTGTATTACGTATTTGGGGGTCCAACACGTTTTAATTTCTTTTGGAACAATTGCTGGGACCCCAGAGTGAATTTCGATGACCAGACTTTTTTGTGTGTTGCCCCGACTTCATTTATTTGCTGTTCCCGATGAGACTTTGGGGCCCTGGTGCGACCCGTCGAGCCCCTAGCGTGACTTGCATGGGCCCGGGCGCGACTTTTTGGTACCTTCAGGCTCAGCTTGATATTCAGTGGCTCCGGCGCAACCTTTTGGAGTCCCCATCCGCCGCTCCCTAACCACCTGGATGCCGGCCGGCGACATATGTCACCGATCGGGCCGGCCCCCCATCGAGATGGTCCACGGCCAGCATGCCCCCCCCCCTGTTCCTACGCCTATGATGCACTTGCAATATCACGAAGGACATTGCATGTAAAGGCAGCCCATGCATGCTTTGTGCAAAATGAAAACAAACAAAAAGGTGCTCGAACTCAAACCTTTAGCCCGAAAATCACTCCAGATTCCAATGATGCTTGTATGAGGTATTGACAGCCGGATGAAGTTCTGAAGTTCACTGAGGAACGTTTGCATGCTTTTACCTTACGCTTTTGTGCGTATTTATCAGCATTACGATCATGTCTGATACGTCGAGGCTGGCGCGCTAGAAATACCAGTGTGCCAGTGTCTTCTTGGTAAGAGATACCGACCTCTGAAATTCCTCGCCAGAGTTCCTTTCACCCAGACATTGGCGGAGACCAGGAGAAGCGTGACGCACTGTCCGACTGCTCGGTCCATGGCGGCCAATCGATTTCCCCGCGTGACGTCACACTCCCACCCACAAAGCTGTGTCCTTAACGCAGTTGTTAGTCGGACTGCCAACAATTGGACTGGAGACCGCACTCTCACAGCCGGCTCAAGAATTCGGCCGGTCGACAGCGCACTGGGCTGTTCTATTGTGCGACGCGCCTGCTCAGGTCGGCTGGTCGCATCTATCACTGGGAAATTTCTCTATATTCCCAACGATGGGGCGTCCCGACACCCTTTGCCCGGGTGGCCCTGCGCCCCTCCTGTTTGTCTTCCAAAACAGGCCTCTCTCGGCGGGATGGGAGAGCTATCGGCTATGGCTCGCCACTACATTAATCACCTCCTCGATGGAGAGTTTACCTTCTGACGATGACCGGCAGATAAAGCGACTCCTGGGTGGTTCACTGTGAAGCAGCGGCCACTGTTTTCGCCGATTTGGTGTGGAAAACAAGCCTCTGAAAATGTATGCGACACCACCCAGGCCCGAATTGGTGCTCAGCTGTGGCGTGCTTGTCGCGGTCTGGTCAGACAGCGTGGAATTATGGCGCGCGCCCGTCACGGCACAGCGCCGGCCACGTGCTGCCCGTGGTGCCGACTGGCGTGCTGTCTTCCCTTCGATTACGCGCCATCGAGCGCCACACTGTCAGTTCATTACCATAAGCCTGGTCACAGTTTGCAGTTCAATCTTTTGATTCCATTTAATGATACAACCTCGCCGCGGCAGCTCCGGCGACTAAATCTCTTCAACAAACATATCTCGACCGGAGGCGCCGCCAACTCTTCTGTTTTGCAAGTGAAATAGAGAACAAATTGGGCCGTATCGCCGGATGATCGTCGCGCGTCCGATGGCCGCCGACGCGTGCCGAATGCGTCGCCGCTCCCCTTGTATCGGACAGTGGGTGTTCTTTGTTGCGTCGCGGTCGGGCTGCCGCCGGCGATTAATCAAAGGATTGTTTTACGCACAGCCACCGCCTGACAGAGCCACTTTGGAGGCGCGCAGGGAGCCGACGGCCGGTCACTGATCCGACCACTGAGCCGCCGGCCATCGGACCATGCTGTGCTGTCATTGTCGACAAACTGACGCCCTACAGATACACTACATACGCTCTGCAGACGGCCAGGGAGGAATATTAACACACTGATGCCCTACAGATACACTACATACGCTCTGCAGACGGCCAGGGAGGAATATTAACACACTGACGCCCTACAGATACACTACATACGCTCTGCAGACGGCCAGGGAGGAAGATTAACACATTGACGCCCTACAGGTAACCTACAGGTGCTCTACAGACGGCTAGGGAGACAGATTAACACACTGACGCCCTACAGATACACTACAGGTGCTCTCCAGACGGCCAGGGAGGAAGATTAACACATTGACGCCCTACAGGTAACCTACAGGTGCTCTACGGACGGCCAGGGAGACAGATTAACACACTGACGCCCGACAGATACCCTATAGGCGCTTCACAGACAACCACGGAGGCAGATTAACACACTGACGCCCTACAAATACCCTACAGGCGTTTTACAGACAGCCACTGAGGCAGATTAACACACTGACGCCCTATGGATACCCTACAGGCGTTCTACAGACGACCAGGGAGGCAGATTACCAATCTACTCGCTGGGTCGGCATGCGAGGCGGCTTGCATCATAACTAGTTCAGCCAGGGAATTGAAAGCTGGAGGTGGCTGGCTGTTTCCAATGTCTCAGGTAAACTTCGATACATATTGAATCGGGCCAGCTAGGTATAAATGCTGTTTGTCTGTTTTCACTATGTTTTATACTGATTAATTTTCAGAGATCGGAACACTACAGTGATGTAAAATGGACGAAAATTAGATATTGAGTGGAACATTATGATTTATCTACATTTTAGGAAAAGTATCGAAATGCCAAGCATTTGAATCAGAATTTCTCCACGAGGGAAGGCATTTCTTGTGGATATTTGGAAGCATTTCGAGGTGCAACATGCTCAGTATGAACATAGCTAGGAAAGGCAAGAACAGCAATGCTCATGCAGCTAGGGAAGGAAAATGAGCCGAAAAGCCTGAAATTGAAGGCCAGTGACATAACCCCAAAAAGAAAAACAAGTATCATTTGTTGAAGCAATGGCTTAAACAAGAACTCAAGTGGAGTTCTTGGAGACCAGTGTTCCCTAAAGGTGACATGGTGTCCTTAAGGCAAAATGTGATGCCTTTTGTTCCATCATTCTGATGTAATGAAGCCTTGTAGCGTCTTCTCAAACGGAAATGGTATTCAAATATTAGCTGATTGACTCGTCCAGGACGAATTCTAGAATCGAGTGCAGCCGAATTCTCCAATAGCGTAGATCAGCCAAATCAGCCACATTATTGTTCCAATGATGGCGGAATATTTCATGGTCGGAGTTGAGCTGAGGAAATGAAGAGTTGGCACTTCCGGACACGAGCCACCGAGCCAACCAAACTCCCATAACAGATAACTGGTGCTGAAGCGCAGTCAGACTCCCGTAACAGATAACTGGTGCTGAAGCGCAGCCAGACTCCCGTAACAGATAACTGGTGCTGAGGCGCAGCCAGACTCCCGTAACAGATAACTGGTGCTGAGGCGCAGCCAGACTCCCGTAACATATAACTGGTGCTGAGGCGCAGCCAGACTCCCGTAACAGATAACTGTTGCTGAGGCGCAGCCAGATTCCCGTAACATATAACTGGTGTTGAGGCGCAGCCAGACTCCCGTAACAGATAACTGGTGCTGAGGCGCAGCCAGACTCCCGTAACAGATAACTGGTGCTGAGGCGCAGCCAGACTCCCGTAACAGATAACTGGTGCTGAGGCTCAGCCAGACTCCCGTAACATATAACTGGTGCTGAGGCGCAGCCAGACTCTTGCAACATATAACTGGTGCTGAGGCGCAGTCAGACTCCTGTGGCAGATACCTGGTGCTGGGGAGCAGTCAGACTCATGCAACAGATAACTGGTGTTGAGGCGCAATTCCTCACTCGTACAGAGGCCACAGATTATACAACGGTTGGAAATTCCTTTAAACCGATGAAATTCGGACTATTCCGATTAATCCATGTTCAATCAAGATCCATTGACAATCAGAAAGATTATCCAATTGGAGTCCCGCTCCACCGCGACAAATGCCTGTCACTATGGCCCCCGCTGTCTGGCAGATTACACAATCTACCCTAGTCTGCACTCAATCATTGTGGCTCAGTACCGCCATCACCGCATGTCACCGCGACACCCAACTCTACCGCCACCACCGTCTATCACTGCGACACCCCACTCTACCGTGATCACCGCATGTCACCGCGACACCCAACTCTACCGCCACCACAGTATATCACTGCGACACCCCACTATACCGTGATCACCATCCATCACCGCGACATCCAACTCTACCGCGACCACCGTCCGTCACCGCGACACCAACCTCTACCGCGATCACCGTCCGTCACTGCGACACCACACCATACCACGATCGTCGTATATCACTGCGACACTACACCCTACCGTGATCACCGCATGACACTGCGACATCCCACTATATCGCTACCACCGTATATCACTGCGACACCCACTCTACCACGATTGCCGTCTGCCATTGCGATACCGTGCTCTACCGCGACCACTGTCTGTCACTGCGACAACCCACCCTACCGCAACCACCGTCTGTCAATGCGACACCACATTCTACAGCAACCACCGTCTGTCATTGCGACACTCTACTCTACGGTGGTCACCGCTTGTCACTGCGACACCCCGCTCTTCCGCGACAAATGCCTATCACTGCGACACGTGTCGTATTGCTTACGACCCTTCATGTTTTACTGGCGCGAGTTGCTCCATCACAAACGCAATCGTGCTTTTGCCGCCATACCCTGGTCAACACGAACAGAAACCAACCACCGTGCTTTTGGCGCGACGCCCTGTTACACACAAACAGAGACCCACCACCGTGCTTTTACCACGACACCCTGTTCAGCACAAACAGAGACCCACCACCGTACAACTACCACGACACCCTGTCCAACACAAACAGAGACTCGCCGTCAGTTGGTGACATCTTGGAGCGTGACGTAGTGTCACGCGGTGTTATGCGATGTTACGCGGTGGGACAACATGACGCCAAGGTCGTGCAGTCAGAGCCTATCAGGAGGGGGGGGGGGGGGGGCGCTGTTCATGCCGTGTCATTTGCTCACGAGGTGTGTCACTGGCGTGCCGATCAGCCGAGACAAATGGCTGCCCAACACTCGGACCACATTATAAACATGCAATCACGGCCAATTTATAAGTGGTAATTGATTCGGCGGGCGGGTCGAAGCGAGGTTGGAGGTAGCCGGCGTCAGCTGGCCGGTCGCCTTGCGGAAGCAGTCAGTGCGCCGCCAGTGGGCGGCGCCAGCCCCGCGCAGCTGTTGATGATGACTGATGGCTGGACCGTGGCTGGCGACATGGCAGGCGAGGCCCGCTGCGGCGCCTCTCGGCCGTCTCCTACTGACCACCAGTTGTGTTGTCCACTGGACACGGCACTGCTGACAACGCTCACCACCCACTGAATCGCCGGCACCGTCTCCTCTTCCTGATCCTGTTGCTGTTCCTGCTGCTGTGCTGGAGCTGCTCTGCTGGAGCTTTTCTGTTGCAGCTGCTCTGCTGGAGCTGTTCTGCTGGAGCTGCTCTGTTGGAGCTGCTCTGCTGGAGCCGCTCTGTTGGGGCTGTTCTGCTGGAGCCGCTCTGCTGGAGCTGTTCTGCTGGAGCTGTTCTGGTGGAGATGTTGTTCTGCTGGAGCTGTTCTGGTGGAGCTGTTCTGTGGAGCTGTTCTGCTGGAGCTGCTTGCTGGAGGTAGTGTCTCTGCTTCTGTGCGCTCTGTTGGGGCTGTTCTGCTGGAGCCGCTCTGCTGGAGCTGTTCTGCTGGAGCTGTTCTGGTGGAGATGTTGTTCTGCTGGAGCTGTTCTGGTGGAGCTGTTCTGCTGGAGCTGCTCTGTTGGAGCTGCTCTGTTGGAGCTGTTCTGGTTGGTCCGATTTGCTACACGGGTCGCTCTGCTTGAGCTGACCGGGAGTGGGCTGTCTGATTGGCTTGTTCTGCATAATGGGCTCCACTGGTGGATCTGGACCTTGAGTGTCGCAGTGTTGCAGTGTGCCGCTCTGCAGCTCCTCTAGCTCGATGTCACTCTTCCTAGCCGCTTATCGATGTCGCTGTGTTCGGTGCTATCTGAGCTGGTACTGCGTTCGGTGTTATCTCAGCTGGTGCTGCGTTCGGTGCTTCTGAGCTGGTACTGTGTTCGGTGTTATCTGAGCTGGTGCTGTGTTCGGTGTTATCTCAGCTGGTGCTGTATTCGGTGCTATCTCAGCTGGTGCTGTGTTCGGTGCTATCTGAGCTGGTGCTGTATTCGGTGCTATCTGAGCTGGTACTGTGTTCGGTGTTATCTCAGCTGGTGCTGTGTTCGGTGTTATCTCAGCTGGTACTGTGTTCGGTGCTATCTGAGCTGATGCTGTGTTCGGTGCTATCTCAGCTGGTGCTGTGTTCGGTGTTATCTCAGCTGGTGCTGTGTTCGGTGCTATCTGAGCTGTCACTGGTTTCCGTGCTACCTGAGCCATTCTTACCGCTCTCACATCTGAGCGCGTTTCCGCGTGTTCAACGAATCATATTCGACCCAGCTAACGCTCGTTTACATTCATAGAATCCAAAGTCGACGGCGGCACTCTTTATCCGAGCCAATTCTCGTCGGTTTCGACGAGCAGCTCGGCGACGGTGGCGGCGCAGGCCATTTTCCAGTCCGCTGGTGCCGTGTCGGAATCGTTCATCAGCTGGCCTGCGAGTCATCGCGCTGGCCCACGTGCTGTAAGTGGGGAGTGTTGGCGCTACCAGACGGACACGTCTCAGCAATGGCCATCGCCGACGGCCAGGCCGGCCATTGGCCACTGGCAGCAGAACGACCGATGACGTCACCGTCCAGCACATTACCACAGCTAAGCCCCGCACGGCCGGATGTCAGAGATTTCAGGGATTTTCTGAATGCGATTTTAACGGGGAAATGGGGGTTCAGTTCGGTTCGTCAAGCTTGGCGTTCATCATGTCCCCCTGAGACAGTGTATCAGTAGTTTTCCTCGGAAGCGTAAAATTGCTCTTCCCAGTCAAATGGGAACACATAATTTCGGGCAATCGTATCTGAGTGTCAATTTTTAGTTGTTCGACTGGATGATTTTTAGCATGATCGGCTTTTGTAAGTTATGAATAATTGTACGGCACTGGTCATGAGCTATTTTGGACGGATGGCTCGTCCAAAATAGAGAGAGAGAGAGAGAGAGAGAGAGAGAGAGAGAGAGAGAGAGAGAGAGAGAGAGAGAGAGAGAGAGAGAGAGAGAGAGAGAGAGAGAGAGAGAGAGAGAGAGAGAGAGAGAAGAGAGAAGAGAGAAGAGAGACAGAGAGAGAGAGAGAGAGAGAGAGAGAGAGAGAGAGAGAGAGAGAGAGAGAGAGAGAGAGAGAGAGAGAGAGAGAGAGAGAGAGAGAGAGAGAGAGAGAGAGAGAGAGAGAGAGAGAGAGAGAGAGAGAGAGAGAGAGAGAGAAGAGAGAGAGAGAGAGAGAGACAGAGAGAGAGAGACAGAGAGACAGAGGAGGAGAAGAGAGAAGAGAGACAGAGAGACAGAGAGACAAGAAGACAGAGAGAGAGACAGAGAGACAAGAGACAGAGAGACAGAGAGACAGAGAAGAGAGACAGAGAGACAGAGAGAGAGACAGAGAGACAGAGAGACAGAGAGACAGAGAGACAGAGAGACAGAGAGACAGAGGAGACAGAGGAGGCGAGAGAGACAGAGAGAGAGAGAGAGAGAGAACTTGGAACTGAGGAAGAAGCCTCGCCAGATCCTCTGTGTGAAATATGTATCCCTACATCCGGGGAGTACCCCACCCTAACCCCATCCATGCAGACAACGAGAACTAATGCAAAACATCACTTTTTAAATTCAAAATGGTCTCCGCCCTTTCTAGGTTCTCGCAGGTAGCCCACATAGGCCTAGAATACCGGCAGTGCCCCTGGATTGAGTGCCCTTACCGATATCTAGGAAAAAAGACTGCACATATACGGAAAGCATTAGTAGAATGAATAATAAGTAGAATTGTTCATAGCATACCAGATAATCATCCGGTATGCCCTTTGCCTCTGGAGAAGCGCATGAAGTTCCCGCATCATTTCTATGGTATCCCAATTAGGCACATCATGTGGCGCAAATAGTGCAGAGTTGCCCTACTTGCGCCTTTTGAAGCATCCTGCTAGACATTGGAAAATAAATAGTAATCAAAGATCAAAATACTAGAACGCCAGAAATTATGGTGGTCAAGGAACCCGAGAAGGTATATGAGAATAAATAAGAAAATTGTGGTACCTAATGGTCACAGTGCTCCTTTTTCGAGGAGGTGGCATAAATTGACAGTCGCTGTTTTCAATGGTCGGCAAGGTAAGCATTGCTCATCCATGCGTTGAACCAGTGTGATGTTTAACAGACATTTTGCGGTGAAAATTAGTTCGAATATACCACGAATATGCAAACATTTAGAACAAATGTTCTCTTCTATCCTGACCCAATATTTTCTCATAAAGATGAATCCAACCAGAAGAAAGACATTGTTGCAACTTGTTTACATCGCTGACTAGACAAACGCCTATCCTGCAGGTCTTCTTCCGGTTTAACGTACAGAGACAACGGAGGTCACGTGTTCGGAATGCAACTTGCTGTATACCAGAATTTAAGTTAAATGCAATTCAAGCAAAAATAAAGAAGATGCAAAAGCACTGACTTCGTGTTATGGACATTTGTATCTGATATACCTACTAAAGGACGTAATTATTTATCATTTTTCTGATATAGTTTTTAACCCAGAAATTAGCTTAGTAAAAAAGCATAATCCTAGCACAAGCCAACTGCAGCATGCCTGATTTGGTGTCAAGGCAACCAAAATATGCATCTAATTTAGTGTCCAGTAAAAATATACAACAGCTGGCTAATTTACCTACAAGGGTGGGACACGCGGCGTAAAGTCAGCTGCATTGCTCTAGGAAATATCTGATAAGTGACAGCAGTGGCCAGATGGATGGTACCAAACTTTTCAATCAATGGTAAAAAATGTAGCCAGCTGACTCCAACTAGCACCAGCAGTGTCCACTGGAGCAAAGGGCGATGGTGTCAATTCAGTGGCGACGCAGACAATTTATCGGGGTTGATGGAGATGTCAATTAAGGACCAATTCATTTGCACCATGAAGGTCTGTCTCGACAGTCTGATGAAGTTGCTGATTCAAGGACGTTTCAATTATTTTGTATCTGGAAGGCTGAGGTGCTGATTCATAGATGACACCAGGGAGCTTTTGTGGGTGGCGAAGGTGCTGATTCAGGGGTGTCAACAGACAATTGTGCTAAAGTAGGGGGAAACGGGTGGAAGTGGTAGATCCAGGGAAACCCCTAATGTTCCAGGAGCATTTCGAGGATTTTGTGTGATGGATAGGAGGGACCGACTTAATGGGCTTCACCTGGAATTTGTCTGGAGGTAGACAAAGAGGCTTGTTTGTCGAAAGGTAGAGGTAGACTGGACGCAGTGCCGATTCAGAGCCCTTTCCAAGATTGTGTGCCACGAAGGATCGGTTCACGTGCTTCACCAGAGATTCTCTAGAGGGTGTGATGAAAATATTTCCACACACTACGCTAGATTAATGCGAGGTGCGAAATCGGATAATGTACATTATCTTAGTTTACTCTCAACAAATTCACCCATTGGTCGAGGGTCATGACCAAGGGCGTCGCCACCGGGGGGGCAGGGGGCAGTCGCCCCCCCCTGCCGTCAAACAGGGGGGGGGGCGCCGCCCCCCCTGAAATTTGAGGAGGCCCATATCCGGAAAAGCACAGGAAAAAAGTGAGCAATGAGGCCGACGAGACACGAGAGGAGGCCTCCAAGACGTGAGAGGAGTCCCCTAATTTGAAGAAGGAGTCACCTAGGAGAGGATAGGAGGCCCCAGAAATCACGAGAGTGCCAACAATTGGCACGGAGGCCCCCAGGAATGCAAAGGATGCCCCCAGGATTGCAAAGGAGGCCCCAGGATTGCAAAGGAGGTCTCCAGGATTACAAAGGAGGCCCCCTGGATTGAAAAGGAGGCCCCAGGATTGCAAAGGAGGCCTCCATGATTACAAAGGAGGCCCCCTGGATTGAAAACGAGGCCCCCAGGATTGCAAAGGAGGCCCCCAGGATTGCAAAGGAGGCCCCCAGGTTTGCAAAGGAGGACTCCAGGATTGCAAAGGAGACCCCCAGGAATGCAAAGGAGGCCCTCATGATTGCAAAGGAGGCCTCCAGGATTACAAAGGAGGCCCCCAAGATTGCAAAGGAGGCCCCCAGGATTACAAATGAGGCCTCCAGGATTACCAAGGATGCCCCCAGGATTGAAAAGGAGGCCCCCAGGATTGCAAAGGAGGCCTCCAGGATTACAAAGGAGGCCCACAGGATTGCAAAGGAGGCCCCCAGGATTGCAAAGGAGGCCTCCATGATTACAAAGGAGGCCCCAGGAATGCAAAGGAGGCCCTCACGATTGCAAGGGAGGCCTCCAGGATTACAAAGGAGGCCCCAGGATTGCAAAGGAGGCCCCCAGGATTGCAAAGGAGGCCTCCAGGACTACAAAGGAGGCCCCCGGATTGAAAAGGAGGCCCCCAGGATTGCAAAAGAGGCTCCCAGGATTGCAAAGGAGGCCCCCAGGATTGCAAAGGAGGCCCCCAGGTTTGCAAAGGAGGCCTCCATGATTACAAAGGAGGCCCCCTGGATTGAAAAGGAGGCCCCCAGGATTGCAAAGGAGGCCCCCAGGATTGCAAAAGAGGCCCCCAGGTTTGCAAAGAAGGACTCCAGGATTGCAAAGGAGACCCCAGGAATGCAAAGGAGGCCCTCACGATTGCAAAGGAGGCCTCCAGGATTACAAAGGAGGCCCCCAGGATTGCAAAGGAGGCCCCCAGGATTGCAAAGGGGGCCTCCAGGATTACAAAGGAGGCCCCCAGGATTGAAAAGGAGGCCCCCAGGATTTAAAAGGAGGCCCCAGGATTGCAAAAGAGGCTCCCAGGATTGCAAAGGAGGCCACCAGGATTTCAAAGGAGGACTCCAGGATTGCAAAGGAGGTCCCCAGGTTTGCAAAGGAGGACTCCAGGATTGCAAAGGAGACCCCCAGGAATGCAAAGGAGGCCCTCACGATTGCAAAGGAGGCCCCCAGGATTGCAAAGGAGGCCTCCAGGATTACAAAGGAGGCCCCCATGATTACAAAGGACGCCGCAGGATTACAAAGGAGGCCACCAGGATTACAAAGGAGGACTCCAGGATTGCAAAGGAGGCCCCCGGGAATGCAAAGGAGGCCCCAGGATTGCAAAGGAGGCCCCAGGATTGCAAAGTAGGCCCCCAGGATTGCAAAGAGGCCCCCAGGATTGCAAAGGAGGCCTCCAGCATTACAAAGGAGGCCCCCAGGATTACAAAGGAGGCCCCCAGGATTGCAAAGGAGGCCCCAGGATTGCAAAGGAGCCCCCCGGACTGCAAAGGCTGCCCCAGGATTGCAAAGGAGGCCCCCATGATTACAAAGGAGGACTCCAGGATTGCAAAGGAGGCCCTTAGGATTGCAAAGGAGGACACCAGGATTGCAAAGGAGGCCTCAGGATTGCAAAGGAGGCCTCCATGATTACAAAGGAGGCCCCAGGAATGCAAAGGAGGCCCTCACGATTGCAAAGGAGGCCTCCAGGATTACAAAGGAGGCCCCAGGATTGCAAAGGAGGCCCCCAGGATTGCAAAGGAGGCCTCCAGGATTACAAAGGAGGCCCCCGGATTGAAAAGGAGGCCCCCAGGATTGAAAAGGAGGCCCCAGGATTGCAAAAGAGGCTCCCAGGATTGCAAAGGAGGCCACCAGGATTTCAAAGGAGGACTCCAGGATTGCAAAGGAGGCCCCCAGGATTGCAAAGGAGGCCCCCAGGTTTGCAAAGGAGGCCTCCAGATTACAAAGGAGGCCCCTGGATTGAAAAGGAGGCCCCTAGGATTGTACAGGAGGCCCTCAGGATTGCGAAGGAAGCCCACAGGATTGTAAAGGAGGCCCCAGGATTGCAAAAGAGGCCCCAGGATTGCAAAGGAGACCCCCATGATTGCAAAGGAGGCCCCCAGGATTGCAAAGGAGGCCCCCAGGATTGCAAAGGAGGCCCCAATACGGGAAGGGAGACCTCAGAAAATGAGAGAAGGCCCTAAGACGGAAGAGAAAGCCAGTGGATATGAGATGAGGTTTCGGAGACGTAAAAGCAGTCCCCGAAACGGGTAAGGTTCCACCAAGATAGAAAAGGATAATCCAGAAAAGTGGCAGGAAGCACCTAATTCGGAAGAGGACGATATAAGATTGGAAAGAGACCCTATGATGCACGAGGAAGCCCCTAAAATAGGAGAGAATGGCCATTAGATAAGAGGGATGCTCCCAGGCGAGAAAGAAGGCTTCAAGACGGGTAAGAAGGTCCCCAGGAAATGACAAGGTAACTGAGATAGGAAAGGTTGCGTGTAATTTGGAAGAGGAGCCACCTAAGAGAGAACAGGAGTCCACCAGGAGATAAGAGGCCAACCTTAAAATGGGAAAAGATAGAATCAAAACGCGAAACAGGAGGCCCCGAAGACGTGAGAGGAGGCCCCTAATTTGAAAAAAAATCCTCAAAAAGAAAAAAGGAGGCCCCTGCCGGACTCGAGAGGAGTCCCTCGAGATGGAGTAGGAGGTCTCCAGGGCCGAATGAGGCCCCGACGACCGGAAGGAATTCCCAGGAAATGAGAGAAGGCCCTTAAAATGGGAGTGGTAGGTAGCAGGTATGGAAGGAGGCGAGGTTTCCAAAATTGAAGATCCCCTCAAGACGGGTAAGCTTTGCGAGGACAAAGGAGGAGGCCCACGAGGCGTGGCAGGAGGCCCCTAATTTGGCAGAGGATGCCCCTGGAACATGAGAGGAAGTCCCATGCCATGCTAAAGGGGCCCCAGGATGTGGGAGGAGGTCCTCCAAAACGGGAGAGGAGGACCATTGAATATGGAGGAGGGTAGGACGGACGAGAAGACGTCCAAAACCGGTAAAGAAGCTCCAGGAAATGAGACGAGACCCCTAAGACGCGAGAGGAGGTCTATAATTTGCTAGAAGCATCCGAAATGGCAGGAGCCGTGCCGGGGTACTTGAAAATCACGACATGGGCCCAAAAAGATCCGGCCGGGGCCCCTGAAGATCTCGCTGAGCCTATGGGTACCAAAAATGCACGCCCGGATCATGAAAATCACGCTAGGGGCACGATAAGTCGTACCGTTCCCCAATAGTATCATTTAGACACAAATGAAGCCGGGGCAATCCGGACATGGATAATCACTCTTGGGCCCCAACAATGACACTAAAAGCATCCAAAACGTATTGGACACCCACAAAGTGTCGAGGTCGCTAAAACTCGCGCTAGGGATCCAAGCAAATGACGTCGGGACACAAAAGATTACATTGGACTAAAAAAGTCGCGTCGCAACCTTCGAAAATCTCACTGGGGACCGAAAAAGTCGCGCCTGGACCCCAAAGGTTGCTGCTGCCCCAAAAATAAATTATCAACCGGAATGTCACTCTGCGCCCAAAAAAATCGGGTCAAAGTCCCCGCAAAACCCGTTGGGCACTGGAAAAAACGTGTCAGGGCACCGAAAAAAATCGCACCTGGAGACCGAAGAATCGTACCAGGACCCAAAAATATCACGTAAGGACCTATATAAAAAATAGAACTCCTTCGGTGGCCACAGTGACATATCAAAGGGGCAAATGGCCCCTCCCTCCTAAGAGGGATATGCTCCCAAGAATCGAGCCGAGGCCCCCAAAAGTCGCGCTGGGACCACAAAAATTCGCGTCGGTCCACCAGAATTCGCGTAGGGGCTCAAAGTAAATACGTCGGGCCCCAGAAAACTCGCTCCGAGGCACGAAAATCTGCAACAGGAACCGCCAAGATCGCGTTGGGGTCACAGCTAAGTACAACGCGCCCCGCAAACTCGAACCGGTCCCACCAAATTTCGCGCTCGGACCCACAATTCGGTAGTACCAAAAATTTCGCGCTCGGACCCATCGGTAGTACCAAAAATTTGGTCTGGGCATCAAAAATTAACGTCGGGGCTGCCAACAATTGACGTCTATGGCCCCACATAGGCACCGTGTGACCCCCAAAGTCCCATCGGTATCCGAAGAATATAGCCGGAGCCCTCCAAAATCAGGAGGGATTGCAAAAAAGTCCGGGTCAGGACAATGGTTCTGGAGCACCGAACATGTCATCAGATGCCTTGACAAATCGCGTACGGCATCGAAAAACATACCGGAGCTCGAAGAAAATCGAGGTGAGATACAAAAACATGGCACCAGGGACTCGAAACATCAGGGCAGGATTCGGAAGTTAAAGAAAATTCAGAAGAGATCCACAAATATCGCGTTGAGCCCAGATAACTGGCGTTGGGTCCCGGAACCACGCGCCTGGGCGCGATAAGTCGCGCTGGGACCCAGCAAAAATCGCACCGAAGCCTCAAAATCGTACTGGGGCCACACAAATGTGCGTCAGAAGCCCCAAATAAACACAGCGGGACCCTAAGAGCACAACAGGGACCGAAAATGCGACTGGCCCTTCAAAGCGCAGTCTCGTAAAAAGCGGCAGGGTCCGAAATCATGCGTTGTAGGCATAACTATATATACCGGGAACACTAAAAAAAACAAAAAACAAAAACACCGGAAGCTCTCAAGGCACACAGGGGCCATATGACCGCACAAGGGCCTGAAAAGATGCTGGGGCCGCAAAAAGCAACATGATCCCAAAACGAAAAAAAATATCGGGCACTAAGTAAACACATCGAGATCTTTGAAACCGCCCCGACAACTAAAAAAAAAATATTCGGTGCGCAAAAAAAGCAACAAAACCCTAAAACGAGCCGGGGTTTCGAAAATGCGTTGGGCCTCTAACAAAAATGAGTTGGAGCCTTAGGACACATCCGTAGACGAAGAAATACGAAACGGGCCCAAAGAAGTACACTCAGGCAGGGCTTCGTTTCGGTAGCCAACCTGGAAGCATGTTTAATCAAAGATATGAGGTGCATCAAAGCTCAGCTGGTATCCGCATTTCTTCACCATAAAATATGGTAAGAAGGGAACTAAAGATCGAATTTAATTAATCTAATTTTCGCAGCGAACGTCCATACGAAGCATTTTATCACGTCAGATATGGCGTAAGTCTATCATGTGGCAGCAATTAACAAAGCGTAGGAGGCCCAGCAGAATCCGTAGCATCGCACGAAGTGTGGCGAATGCGCCGAATGCGCCGAATGGGTGTGCACGTGCACTAACGTTGGCGTCGTGGCGACCGGGCACTATGAACTGGAATGTCTGAAATTGGAAAATTTTTCATTTTAAAGTGATTTGTGCAGGTGTAATTTCAGCAGTGCGAGGTGACTTATCAAGGAATACCAAAAGAATACATTTGAACAGGTTGTGGGAGCTAGGGTTGAAATCCGACGAATCGGAAACGATAGTGGTAGATCAGGCCCCTCCACAGGATAATTCAGTTGATCACTAATTATTTTATTTAAAAAGTTCCCCTTTGACAAAATAGTGGTCGAAATCGGAAAACTTTATTCAGTAGGTGGACCCCCTCCAAATACGTTTGTCTCCTCCCCTTGACGCAAATATGGGTGCGTCACTGGTCTCTAAAATTTTTTCAGAACTTACGCCCATGGAGCAAAGCCAACATTGCGGGGGTAAATTCCCCCTCACAAGCATACAAAACAATACCGATGCCCCATATTAAATGGGAGGAATGATGTTTTAAAATGTATTTTCTTCCTACAAAGTTGTCTTCTGTGATTACAGCCTGCATGATTAGAGCTTCCCAGCTTCAGTACCTTCTCAACAACATAATTTACAAAACGGTACAGCACAGCGATAACCATGGGCGTGACGGCGTGGAATTCGAAGGTTTTGCATTATTTATGCATTGTCATTGTTACATTGTTGCATTGCCATTGATGCATGGTTGTTCAATGCTTGTTCTTGCCGTGGATTTATTCGCGGAGTATTTATTATTTTAGCTTCTGTGCCAAGTGCCTTGCAGCCAGCACCAAATGTTATGAAGAAAAAAAAATCCCTAAGATAACGATCAGAAAACCAATTCAATCCACTTCTCGTTGTCACCTTCGCGAAATTGTTGTCCTGGGACTGAGAAATGATCGTTTAAGTTTGTTTATGAGATCAAGCTGGTGGGAATGACTAACAGTAGTGATGAACCTAGCTATATTCAGTTAAACTTGGTGAACAAAGAAGTGGGTTGATCAATGGGAGATATCTTTAAGATATGCTCAGCACGAGCCCCACCAGCTCGCTACAATCTAGAGGCCAGCGGGAAGATGCTCCTCGTCGATAAAGCATAAAGATATTGGTTTGTTTTGGCACTGACGTATTTATCTACATTTGCTTATTTATACCCTGGTATGGCTCAGTTCTCAGCGAAAAAAAAAAGATTCTTGCTATTGCGCTTTGCGTAAATTATATACCATGCCAAAAAAAAACAAGACATCAATATGAAATCATGTTCCCATTCGGGAACCATACTGAGAGCCTAAAAAGCAAGAGGAGGCCCTAACACAGTGGAGGCCCCTTTTCGGGGAGCAGGAGGCCCCCTATCAACATTGCCCCCCCCCTGGAAGAATTTCGTGGCGACGCCACTGGTCATGACGAATTAGATTATATATTATTCATGCCGAACTACCCACTGCATGTTTACCTCTTTTACATAGCACGCGCCACCCTTGCAAAAAGAGCAACATTCGCTATATTAATGAAGATAATGCCATCCTTAATTCCTTAACTTGGTGATTTCCAAGCATGGTAATGGAAGGCATGAGAGACCCAATCACCCTGAACTGGCCATAACATTCTCACCATGTAATCTCTTGCTGCCGTAAGCCCAAATAACTAACTAAGCCTATCGTCCAGCAGATCGCTTCTTGAGCATCCACCACCAAACAGATCGTTCGGCTGAGTACAGAACATGTGGAGAGCTGAACCCACCTGGCTGCGCCCCTCGTCGGCACCGGTGTCGGCGGCACACCTGAATTGGAATCCGTCGAGGACGGTGCGCCCACCGATTCGCCTTAAATCAATAGCCCATAACGTCTGCACCGCCCCCGTGAATTACCAAATCATTTATCAGAGTGTCGTTAGCAGCTCAATTTTGCATCAGGTAATGGCACTACATATTGCGAATTATTATTTCATACACTATGATTACGGAAGTGGCCAATTTGTGTGCGACGCTGTTAAGTCAAGAGGGTACCTGCGACCGGGTTGTCATGGCACCAAGATGGGATAGCCTGGCACCAACAACTGGCACCGATGACCAAGCTTCATTAGGTTGTCTGGAGGGTCGACATTGATATCACCCGCGAAGCTTCCAAACATAACGAGGTGGCCCCATACACATAGCTTATGTTAATATCTAGAAACATTGGATGGAGAAGCTGACTTCAGCAGAAAAAGTGGGTGTGTACCTAAAACAACATGGGGAGTCCAAATTGGGTGTAAGTCTGGGAGTGCTTGGTGGATTGAGGCTTTCCATTTTTGAAAGCTGATTATGCTGACGGTCTTTACCATGCATACATTTGCTTAAAATAAATGACACTTCTGGGATAGCTCATGATCGCATGTAGCCGAAACAACAAACAACAAACCACCCGTTGTTTGTTGTGTTGGCCAGTGACAGCGCATCCGCAGACTTCAGTAGAAAAAAGTGGGTGTACACCTAAAGATTGATGGTCGATCTCCCTGGTCACTAGTGATGGCTGATCTTCTGACCACCGGTGATGGTTGATCTCCCTGGTAATCACTGATGGTTGAGCTCACTGGTCACAAGTGATGGTTTGTCTCCATGGTCACTTCTGATCGTTGATCTCCCTGATGATCATTGATGGTTGATCTCCCTGGTCACTAGTGATGGTTGGTCTCCCTGGCCACAGTGATGGTTGATCTCCCTGGAAATCACTGATGGTTGATCTGCTTGTTAATCTGATGGTTGATCTCCCTGGTCACAACCGATGGCTGATCTCACTTCCGAGGACCATCAAAAGGTTCCGTTGTTGCGAATGACGACCCAGGCCTAATCCAAACTGTCCGCCAAACAAGCATGCTAATTATTACCGTGTAAACGTCCCAGGTAATGGTAATTGTTGAAGGAGCGAAGTGTTGGAACGCTAATGCACGCTAAAACAACGGGAAAGCATGGCGCTGAATATGCAAGTGAATAACTGATGTCTGCTCTCCACAATCCTGGTATGGATTTCTGCATGCATTTCTAATGGTGCCTCGGTCCAAAGCTTGAAGGTTTGAAGCTGCTCGGTGTCATTGATGTTGGATGGTTTGAAGCTGTGAACGTAAACTGAGACTTAAATTACATTTTGATGCCATGCGATAGGAAATAAACCTGACAATAGGACCCTTCCGCAATCGGGTAAATAGGTTCAGTATATTGGGTGAAATTTGCCTTCACTTGATCCCAGATTATTTGACGGAGGTCAACCAAACGATCGTGCAGGTTGTCCCCGGACAGCATGTAAGCACCCACACCGTACAAATTCCCATGCAAAAATAATAAGTTGCATAAAATAGCTGAATACTTTAAAAATAGCGTCACATTTATTGTGAGCCCAGTTCTTGAGGCCCAGTTATTGTGAGTGATGACATTTATTGAGGCAGAGTACACGGCGACACAGAAGTGGACCGCCTTGTCAACTTTTGT
This sequence comes from Ashinkailepas kermadecensis, assembly GCA_034440615.1. NCBI lineage: Eukaryota > Metazoa > Arthropoda > Thecostraca > Neolepadidae > Ashinkailepas > Ashinkailepas kermadecensis. The sequence continues at coordinate 388,997 of JAOTOM010004870.1, forward strand.
GTCGCCGCCTTGCATTTGCCTGCCTGTGTGCTGTATGTGAACACGACAAGGCAGAGGGCAGGGCACGGCAGGGAACTAGGAAGGCATAGGGAACAACAAGGCCGAGGACCGGGAAGGCAGAGGGAACGACAAGGCAGAGGGCAGGGCGCGGCAGGGGACTGGGAAGGCAGAGGGAACAACAAGACAGAGGACCGAGAAGGCAGAGGGAACGACAAGGTAGAGGGCAGGGCACGGCTAAGCACACGGCAAGACATGGGACAGGGAAGGCAGCTGAAAGGGTGGGGCAGAGGGAACGACAAGGCAAACGACATGGAAGGCGGACGGGAGGGCATGGCAGAGGTAACGATATCGCAGGGGACAAAGAAAGAGAAACGTAGCAGGCTTACCATTACAGGGAAGATCTTAGCAGATTTTTATTAGTTGATACGAGTTGTACTGGTTGCATGGACGAATGAAAAATGTGAAGCTGTCTTTCCTCCACGACTCGATAACGAGTGTCTGGTGTTGAATGCACAGTCCCCTTCAGCCAGGAAAAAGCAAGAAAGCTACGTGGCATGTCCATGAGCTGCGGGGAACCAGTGTAAGGGAACTTGTACATATGAAGAAAAGCTCAAATTGCCACAAGCTACAGTGCAACAAACCTCACCCTCACTCAACATCATCTCTATCCTCCACGACAAGTATTCAGAACTCTACGAAGTGTTCTTTTAACAATGCTGCAAGGAAGGAAAGACACATAAAAGAGATATAAAAAGAAGCATGCAAAGACAGAACATACACGGCGGGAAAAGAACGTACAACAAACTTCATTCACCAGTTCCAATGCACCCACTCCCACGACATCCCTTCCTCCTGCACCAAGCTATCAATAATTAGCCATCAAAATCTCCGAGGAGTCCATATCACCACTGGCTGGATGGATGCCAAATTCACCTAAACACAATACGAATGTCAACATGAAGAAAACGCAATGTGTGTGGGCAATGTCGGCGTGGATTCAGACCATGGTATTATGGTATGCCTTCCGGATGAGGTTCTAATGTCAAGCACTGGTGAAGTCCAGAAGTTGCGGTGCCAATCCAACCCAACACCGGAGCACATTTTGGCCTAAGCCAAAAGGGCATTTCGGGTACCCGATGCAGGCTATAGCCTGCTGATGTTACTGGTGGACCAGCGTCGGGTGCATCGCCTCTGCCGCTGGCGGTGGCAGCCGCTGACGATGGCAGTTGCTGGTGGTGGCAGCCATTGGCGGTGGCAGCCGCTGGCGGTGGCAGCCACTGGCGGTGGCAGCCACTGGCGGTGGCAGCCGCTGGCGGTGGCAGCCACTGGCGGTGGCAGCCGCTGGCTGTGGCAGCCGCTGGCGGTGGCAGTTGCTGGCGGTGGCAGCCACTGGCGGTGGCAGCCGCTGGCGGTGGCAGTTGCTGGCGGTGGCAGCCGCTGGCGGTGGCAGCCGCTGGCGGTGGCAGCCACTGGCGGTGGCAGCCGCTGGCTGTGGCAGCCGCTGGCGGTGGCAGTTGCTGGCGGTGGCAGCCGCTGGCAGCCGCTGGCGGTGGCAGTTGCTGGCGGTGGCAGCCACTGGCAGTGGCAGCCGCTGGCGGTGGCAGCCGCTGGCGGTGGCAGCCGCTGGCGGTGGCAGCCGCTGGCGGTGGCAGCCACTGGCGGTGGCAGCTGCTGGCGGTGGCAGCCGCTGGCGGTGGCAGTTGCTGGCGGTGGCAGCCACTGGCGGTGGCAGCCGCTGGCGGTGGCAGCCGCTGGCGGTGGCAGCCGCTGGCGGTGGCAGCCGCTGGCGGTGGCAGCCACTGGCGGTGGCAGCCGCTGGCGGTGGCAGCCGCTGGCGGTGGCAGCCGCTGGCGGTGGCAGCCGCTGGCGGTGGCAGCCGCTGGCGGTGGCAGTTGCTGGCGGTGGCAGTTGCTGGCAGTGGCAGCCGCTGGCAGCAGCTGTCGGATGGGCACATGCAGCTGAGCAGTTCCTGGTCAACCGGAGTCGGTGCGAGCCGTCAATGAGGCTGTGATATGGCGATAGGGCGCCGAGGTCGCCGGCGGCGGCACCCCGCCAGTCACGGGACGCCGCCCAAACTGATGGCCGCCCGTCTAATTGGCGTCATTGTGGAGGTGTGACGGCCTCCGTTTGACGTCACACCGTGACGCTGCAGTCGCCCGGCAGGGGCTGAGCAGTGAGCGGGAGCAGCCACCTGTTGCCGCGTCGGCAGTCGTGGCGGCTGGACTGGCGCTGGTGACCGCCGCCGTGGAGAGGTGGGCCTGGCGGCTGACGCTGGGTGACCGCCGCCGTGGAGACGGTGGTCCGGACGGCTGACGCTGGGTGACCGCCGCCGTGGAGAGGTGGGCCTGGCGGCTGACGCTGGGTGACCGCCGCCGTGGAGAGGTGGGCCGGACGGCTGACGCTGGGTGACCGCCGCCGTGGAGAGGTGGGCCGGACGGCTGACGCTGGGTGACCGCCGCCGTGGAGACGGTGGTCCGGACGGCTGACGCTGGGTGACCGCCGCCGTGGAGACGGTGGAGACCGTGCAGCTGGCGGCAACGCGGCGGCTTCACACATGCGCACGTCATTGATTCGCACGACGCACACTGACGCCCGCACCTCCAAAAACAAAACAATGTCGACCGTACACGAAAAAGCAATCACTTGTGTAAATCTAAGTGAAGTCCGCGTCTAAAAACTGCGTTGTCTGACAGGTCGCCTTCAGAGTGCAAATCGGCGCATTAGCGAATCGCTGAATCGTTTAATTTGCGCTTGTCAGACGGCAATCAAAGCAATCGATAAGCGCGAGCCCACCCTGCACCCATCACTGTCCATCAGCCTAACAGCAACCACAGTCCATCCATCCTCTCATAATAGACCGCCTGTACGGAAGTTGTACTTTCAATTTGCCGGACTGATCATCTATAAAGATATCTGTTGCTTTTTGTCCGCATTCCGATGAGAAAGGTGCGCCGCGAAGATCGATGCGAGCTGATGGTGTCGCTGATAGTGTGATACTGCGTGAATGCATACGCCTGCTGCCAGATCCAGCAGCTGCCGGCTGCCAGATGGGCTCACCTGCGACTGACTGGGCTACCACCCGTGGCGACTCCTGTGGAGACTCCAGTGGCGACTCCCGCGGCGTCTCCCGTGGTGACTCCTGTGGCGACCCCTGTGGCGACTCCCGTGGCGTCTCCCGTGGTGACTCCTGTGGCGACTCCTGTGGCGACTCCTGTGGCGACTCCAGCGGCTACACTACTGGCGTTTCGGCTACGGCTCGTGTGGCCAAAGGTGGCAAAGCTTAGTAGCTATTAAATCTAGCAAGGAGAGTGTGTCGTCACGAGTGGGACGAAGCTACGCCCTTCGCGCTTTAACCCTGAGCCGTTTCGAAGTTTTGTCACGTTCCCAGCGCAGGAAGTTCATCCCTCTGGCGTTGCCAAAGTGGAGAGTGTTCGGAGTGGAGAGAGTTTCTTGTGGATAATGGAGAGAGTTTCTTTGAGAGAGCGGAGAGAGTTTCTAGCGACAGGAAACAGACAAAACAGCATGTTGCATGTGTCGTGATCTTGCGATTGATACCAGGTTGTATGCTTTGAGCTGTTGGTCGACCTGCTGGAGCAGTTTGCAAATTATTGTGTCGCAAAATTGAATAATTTTCACCTTAAATCTTTATCTGTGTAAAGTCAATGCCCGATGCATGTTTGAAATGTTCAACATGGTATTCTCCATTCTCTTTAGATACTAGCGACTTTGGATATGTTACATTTCGACCGATAGATCGACGGTCAGATGGTGTTAAAGTACCAGCCTCCTTTTGGATCGTCTTCAGCACTACCCACGAAACACGATGTTCTGGCACTCAAGGATGCCAAGTTAGCGACATCCAAATGAAACCCAGAGCGTCACAAAAGTCGAAAAGGGTGAGGTCATTTTGAGGTAGTTTCCTCGCATGAACTGGGACAGGTCCATGACTAAAATTATATCAGCTGAGTTATCCATTACCTTACCACAGCCAACATGTACTATTTGGAGGTAATAAGCGAGCTTAATGGTCGATAATTCGCAATTTTAGTTTAAAATATTATGACATGTTCCCTCTTCTCAAGTTACAGCTCCATGGCTTGATACGAAATCCTCATATTGTTTGTACCATAAGGTCGGCAAAGGATGTCCCATCAGGTAGGCTGAGTGGTGCGGCGCTTAACCCCAAAGGATGTCCCATCAGGTAGGCTGAGTGGTAAGGCGCTTAACCCCAAAGGATGTCCCATCAGGTAGGCTAAGTGGTGCGGCGCTTAGCCCCAAAGGATGTCCCATCAGGTAGGCTAAGTGATGCGGCGCTTAGCCCCAAAGGATGTCCCATCAGGTAGGCTGAGTGGTGCGGCGCTTAACCCCAAAGGATGTCCCATCAGGTAGGCTAAGTGGTGCGGCGCTTAGCCCCAAAGGATGTCCCATCAGGTAGGCTAAGTGATGCGGCGCTTAGCCCCAAAGGATGTCCCATCAGGTAGGCTGAGTGGTGCGGCGCCAACCCTCGCCCTTGTTCCGTAGTTGCGAGACAAAAAGATCCGCATCAGCTCATCAGCCACATCAGCTCACTCTCCCTGCGCTGGCGAAGGCTAAGCAATGGGGAAATACAAGTATTTGCAACATCTGTCCTGCACAATTTGCAGCTGTTTCTACCGTCAAATAATGATACAAATGCTGTTCAATACTCTATATATTGAACTTTGTCATGCAAACGTATGTGAAAACGCATTCATTTTGGAAGAGGATTTAAACACTGTGTTCAAATATCCAGCGAGCTTCTTTATAACAGATTATATATGGTCACCCTCAGTGTTATTCAGGAGGACCCACCGTGTGTCACGGGTGGAAAAGGAAGGTGGGCCCGAGAACAATGACGTAGTCCGGCTCGAAATATCTGATGATCTGGTAAGCAACTCACAGACGATGGAAACAAAATGAGGGAAGAAGCTTGTGGCTGCAGGTTTTAGGATGAAATTTAGCGTAGTTATGACGCTGAAAAAGCTTTAAAGACGCTGAAAGAGTTTCGCTGACTAAGACTCGTGTTTGTGATGCCTAGGCAAGAACGAAAGCTGATAAGCTGCGCGATACAGGATTTCAGACGCTTTTTTTTCGATGGAAGAAAAGATGCTGCTTTTGTGAATGCCATAGCCTACGTCTACTGTTGTGAACGTTTACGTCATCAGCGTGAGAGGAACACGTCGCTGTACTCTCTAAGCCCAAAGGACATGCGGTGTACTTCAGGCCACAATACGGGAACACCATTGATCAATTTAACGCGATTATAGCTTTCCTGTGAATATAGTAGAGACGAGAAGTTACGGGCTGTGGTGGCGCATCAGTGAGTACTGGATTGTCGGGTGGCATATTTCCGTCTGTTTGAAGTGACTCAGCAGCGCTCCACGAGCCCGCTGGGAAAAGTAACCACAGGATTACTCAAGGAGCTACCAGTGGCTGCGTGTCAAGCAGTGGACGGAAACGTGGATGAAATAGATGGCGCAGTATTAAACGATTTGATTAACGCCCCGAGAACCACCTGGTCATCGCCATCCAACTGGTAACTGCCACAGCGGAGCTCAAGAGCAGAAAGATCGGGACACCCAGCTACGCGAGCTAAGAACGAAGGCATCGCAACCCCAAATACAAAGAGCATATGCTGTTTTCGAGCCATTGTCTGCCTGTTTCACCGCCGCATGGTTTGCAGCTGACATTAATAGTACAATATTAAGGCATGTACATAAAGGGTGTCTTTAGAGGCACCGCAAACAATCACGCACTTCTTAAAATAATTATAATGCATAATTGCAACATGGAGGTTGAGAGCCCACATAATGGTTTCACGTTTCATTTATTAAATATTGGTGGGCAGAATAAACCCATATGATATCAGGTCTACAGGGCCACCTGCATGCCACTTCCTTATTTGGTTAGCCGCGTAACCCTACACAATAGCATTGACTTGTGCTATGTACAGTGTACACTCTGAAAATAAAAATGAGCCCGTGGCTGCAATAGCAAGACACCTTTTCGTGCCAGCTATTCTCAGGTGCATAAGGCTACCTGCACGGCTACTGCGGACCTACATGTCTACAGTGTCACCCAGTGACCACCTCCGTCACCTGCTACTGTTCATTGTCCGTCATTATGCACAGATGTGGTTCGCCATCAGGCAAAGCTGTTGCTGATCAAGTGGTGGTTCTCAGAGCATCGTCCGCCACCTGCAGTATCCTCGCAGCTCCCCTCCGTACCTTTAGGATGTGGTGCGGCCAATCATTGCCGAAGCTGTTGCTGATCAAGTGGTGGTTCTAAGAGCATCGTCCGCCACCTGCAGTATCCTCGCAGCTCCCCTCCGTACCTCTAGGATGTGGTGCGGCCAATCATTCAGCGGTGCGATCACTGGTGCCATCCCGAAGCGGTTCTACTGCGATGGCCGCGAATCCAGACCCAGGTGTCCGCTATAGAGACATCGAAAGGATACCGGGGTGTATAAAATGCTGGGCTGAAGACAAGACTGGGCTGAAGACTATTTAAGCTGCCCACAGTCAACTTTGCAACCCAAGCTACGAGAAACACATTGGCCGAATGAGCAGTAAACCAACATTGACAAGAAGTCGGAAAACGATATAATGAACCAGAGCACAGCAAACAGCAAGTAATACATGACATGTTTTTGTTTTGGTTGGGACGGACGTTTTCCCATGCAAAACTGAATTTTATGACCATCTTGGCTCTTAACCTTTTTCATTGGAGATGGTCTAGCCTCCAACAATTGCACTTTTTATTTGGTATACGTCCGCCGCAGACTTTGGACTCGCGTGCGATGTTGCTATGGGAAAGCGGTCCGGAGTCTTTTTTGCGTTTCCGGCGCTACCGATTCAGATATGTTAGTGGTGAGTATTTGGCAACTTGCCTGACGACCCGCTAGGCTAGTATTTGGCAACTTGCCTGACGACCCGCTAGGCTAGTATTTGGCAACTTGCCTGACGACCCGCTAGGCTAGTATTTGGCAACTTGCCCGACGACCCGCTAGGCTAGTATTTGGCAACTTGCCTGACGACCCGCTAGGCTAGTATGAGGGCCAGCAATCGCCAATGCTTGGATAGAGTTGACATGAGAAGGTTGTGCTTCTGCTGTACCTCGTTTGAAATTCCTGTATTTTCGTTCCCAGTGAGTTGTTCTCTTTGTTTTTTTTTCATATGCTGCAGTGGATATGCCTGACAAGTGCTGCTCTCGTGTGGAGAAGGCCCGTATTCTTGTGTATAGACAAGGCAACCTCCCGAAAAAGACGATACGCAAACGTATCTGTTGGACGAAGTCACCCTTCATGAAGTTGATGGCGGCAGCTGAGAGGGCTGCCGTCTGACGTGGTGCCCGAGCACAAGTCGGCCGAGGGAAGACGAAGGAAAGCGCTTAGAACTACGGATAACCTCATGAAGAGATAATGGAAGAAGAGCCTTTAGCTGACAGCGTCCGAAATTGAAGGGGAGCCATCCCGAGCTGCTGGAAGACATGTCTGTTCGAACGACCCTGCGCCGGCTGCGGAAGTACTTGGGGTTGCCAAACCGTTCGTACGTCGCCTTTATCGGGTCGGTTTCTTGCGTATGCGCAATAATGCGTAGAGGCACTCCTCACTAGAACACTTCTCACTGGAGCAACATTTATCGGGCATGTCCATCGCAGGATATGAATCACAAATAGCATACGACACTACGATCGAAAATCCAGGGATTATATACTAGGTAGGCAGAATGACAATCTATCCACGTCAGCTATGTCTATGCACTGGTGATTCCTGGCTCTCACATTAGCTTAGGTGGATCATCAGGCCAGTTGCAAGATGCGTCCCAATGAAATGCTTGACTCGGTAGTGCCGGAGACGTTAAGCGACTCCGGGCCGCTTTCCTATAGCAATATCACACGCGGCCCCGAATTATTTTTGCGGTGAGTGTATACCGGGCATTTGCATATTGGCTAAACAAGGCTATTATATCATAATTGTTTGCTTGCTTTATGAGTTCAAAGCCAATGTTTCATTTTCAAGTTGCTGTTCGTCGATTTAAGAAAAGAAATGACAACTTCCAGTGGATCTAAGCCAAAGACCAGGCATAGCTGTGGCAGGAGGCTGACAGATTTTGTAGGTGCAGATAAAGAGTTATTGCCATTTGAGGTGCTCACCAACAGCAATGTCACCAGGAGAGTAGTATTGCTGCAGGAGAAGGCTTTGTTAGAGGGGACATTTGGAAGCAAAATTTTACAAAGGGATAGACTGCCAGAGCAGTGACGTCCCCAATTCTGGCTCAGTTGTGCAAAGCGAATACTAAATTTAAGCTTCCCGTGATCATCAAAGGAAATAGTCTTGTGAAAAAGATAGAAGAACTCTGGGACAAGGTGAACGACGCAGCCTGGGACAGGTCGAGCAAGACAGTGAGAGAGCAGCTACTCCAGAAGCTTGACAGAGTGATGGACCTCGCTGTCTGTCGCCACACCACTCACCTGTGCCAAGATCCAGAGTCTGGCTGTATCAAGCCCCGTGAGTGCAAGGTGAAGGCCCACATCTACTGCACCTGCAAGCTGGAATGCAAGGTAGCGCCCATGGAGCTGCACTGGGTAGCTGCCAAGAATAATATAGTAGGAGAGAAGTCAGCCATGCCAATATGGGGCATAATAATCAGATTAAAGCCAATCACCAGATCAAATGAGAGATGCGGCCAGGGTTCAAGCAACAAGCTCTGCTTAGCAATAGGATCCTGGTCCATAAAGCCAGCACAGCAAGAACTCGAACTACATTTCTGAAAAGTGTAAAAGTTGAAAATTATATCATTATTTTAGGTAAGGAAAATGTTTTATTGACATCATACACATCTCCTCTCCCTTCGCTCCATCCTTTGCAATCGAGCTCTTTTAGCCTTTCCAGCTCAATCGGTGTTGTCGAAGTCCAAAATCCAGAGCGATCAATTGTTGCTTGTCGACAGGAGTCCAGTGGTAGCCTGCACACTGAGCTGCCAATGTTGTTTGGCCGACTGAAGAATGCAAGGCGGGAACAGCGTAGTGTTTCTCACTTCATGGTTGCAGGGCAAATGGTCACGTGACAACGCACAAGCGAATTCCCATGGTTGGGACACTGGCCCGTGGTCAACCTGGTAGATTGCAACACAACGCCTAACTGTGAAGCGGCGCAGCCCACCAATAACATCCCTCCAATTGCTTGAAGCGGCACAGTCTACATTCCTGGTCACCAGCCATAGTAAAGGTATATTGAAACATATTTAGGTGACGGTGACTGTACCATACTCCACAGGCAAGCTCCACCCCATAATTATCACGGATGAGCATGTTCTTTTGACCTGAAAGTCTAGTGACAGGCGTCTTAGTCACTTCACTCTGGAACGAGCAACTTACCATGACAGACCAGCCAAACTGTCTGCGGAAGGCCTTCATAAAATTATGGAAATATCTAATTTAATATAATAGCCAATGTCCAATATAATATCAGTCAGTCCAGTCAGCTATTATGCCTATGCCTTCCGTGGCACTTCAGCATTAACACTATGGCATTCTTGGAAAGAAACGACCTGACAATGATCTTGAACAACGGGACGTGCTGAATATGTCTCGTGAATAAGTATGTTTATCGCGCAATATTAATATCCCTTGCATCGCATTTGTGGTCCACTATATCGCTTCCAGACATTGACCAGGTCACAATTTCGAAATCCTAAATACACCAATGCGAATTTTGGGTATTTTAATGATCTTGTATTCCGCTTTTGAACGTCGCACGATAAAACGTTCTAGCTCATTTCATCATACCCTTTCCCTTTCCTCCTCCACCTAACGTCTTACCGATGGTAAGGCTTCTTGGCAGATTCTATCTTTATCCACCGCTCAGTTCCCTCTATCACCTTCCGTTTATCGGTTATCGAGCCTATTCCAACCGATCCACCGGCTCCCACCACACCGCCATTATCATTATCACGCACAAGCTTCCAAGCAGTACGAATTGGCGCTGTTTAAGAACTGCCTACTAAAACTTGCATGGAGTGAACCCGCGACAACGGTATGCATAACATCGAGGGGAAAATACTCAACGCATACCCCTAAATATCTTCCGACTTTTTCCGGGATCCTGGATATGAAATTGATGGAATTTCCTTGTGGTGAAAACTATCAAAATCAATTACATTCTTCCCGAGATACAGCGTGCGGAAAATCACGGTTTTACCATGTAGACTGCATGGCCCAGTAGGTTGTGTACATCCGAGGACCGAGTGCTGCCAACTAACGTCGGTGGGGCCAAACACAGTCACGTCCGTCATCACGTGTCAGCGAAGATAGAAAGAAGCCAATCGAGAGCATAGGTCAGAAATTGTCTCAAGTCGAAGTAAAACATGGACTGCGACGAAAAGAACGAATCCCACCGCGACGTCATGCGGCATGCCGCGGGACAGAATATCGGATGGGATGGCGGATGCTTGCTAAATTGTTCGCTTGAATTGGCTTTAAAGCACTTGTCTATCGCGTGCGCTGCGATGTCATCGACGGCGCCAACACTTTGAAGCCGGGGTGGAACTTCGTATATATGTGAGGGGGGGGGGACTCGAGCCCCCGAGCATTACCTTGCCACCCAAGAGGCATCCAGCGTACATCAACTGAGCCTGAAGATACTCCAGGCCTTCATTATTCTATGGAAATTCCACCCTTGCTGTGGAAGGATCAGATCAACCTTTCATTAGTTCCGTTTTATCGGAGGGGTCCCACTGATGGGGAGCAAATCGGGGAGTGTCAAACCTCACAAACATCGCTGATTCCCATCAGTGCTCATCAGCTGGGTGCATTTCGCAGAGAATGCCAGTGGCGGGCACACCTGGGGATGTCATACACACCTGGGGCCTTCGGCGATGACGAACTTCACTGAAATATCCGACGATGGAGTGAGGAGGGGTACAGTCGAACCTTGTCGATGGGGTGCCGTTTTCTGACTAAGGGAGGTGTGCATGCCCAGAGGCTGATCCAAGGGTGGCACAGGGAGCATGTGTTCCACCGCTCAGACACCGCTCCGCTCAGCACCGCTCTGACTGGAAAAGGGCGCCCCTCTAGGACGCTCGGGCGCACCGGCCCCTTGAATTTACCCGCCGAATGCATCCCTCTGGGGAGAAAAGGAGCACTTCGTGGTCCCAAAGGCTCGCCTGTTGGATGCCGAAGTGCTTCTCTGTCTTGACAACTCGTCCCTCTCTGTCTTGACAACTCGTCATAATCAGTGATGCTCCTGCGAGAAAATGCTACCCCTCCGGAGAACTGGCGCACCTGTCGACAAACCTCCCCCATACAAACTTCTCGATCCACCACTGTACCCACTCCCACTGGTCGCGTCCCTTTTGGATCCGCCGATGGTGGACCTGACATTGGGGACTCCGACACCTCTGCGATACGGACACCGCGGGGAAGGGCGATGACACCGATGACACCGGCTGACCTGAACATTTGGCCCAGACATAGGTGAGGCCAGGGGATCAGTCACGTTAACATGGTGGGAAAGGATCAGGCACGTTAACACGGTTGGGAAATCATCGCAATCGCAGTTGCACGTTGTTCAACCCGGAAGAGCAGACATTATTTCGCGACATGAGGGCTATGTTCTGCTCAATGACCCTCTTCAGCTCAGTGAACCTTTTAAGCTTAAGCAGACCGCCGCCGACCTGCTCGCTCTCCGCCGACCTCCTGCGTCTGACTTGCTTGGTCGTTGCCGGTCTCCCCGGTCTCCGCCGGTCTCCTGGGTCTGACGTCGGCCTCAGTCAACCGTCAGCGGCCTGCCGTCCAGCATGGTCCTAGCCTGCTGCCGCCGGCCGGCTCGGTTCACTCCGACCTGCTCAGTTGGGCCGTCCAGCATGGTCCTAGCCTGCTGCCGCCGGCCGGCTCGGTTCACTCCGACCTGCTCAGTTGGGCCGTCCAGCATGGTCCTAGCCTGCTGCCGCCGGCCGGCTCGGTTCACTCCGACCTGCTCAGTTGGGCCGTTCACGTCAGCTGGGCGGCTGAGGACCAGTTCGGTCACTGCCTGCTGGTGGAGCAGGCTGTTGACCAGCTCGGGTGGGGGGGGGGCGAGCTGGAGTCGCTGACTCGAGCTGGTGGTCTGCGGCCGCTGCTGAGCCTGTCGAGCCTCAGCTGAGCTTGAACACTGTCGCGGCACTGTGGGTGGCCGTTGCCGCCCCGCTATGATCACGCCCTGAGGCTGCCGTATTGTACTACTCGGAAAAAGTTAGCATGATTAGTTTGCTTTAACGGGTGGTAGAGCACTGGTATGTACCGACAACCCCACATTTAACCATCACATTATATCTATAACATTACTAATACTGCTTAGCCCTTATCCAGTCCCTGGTCATGTATGATCGAATGCTCTCTGTGTAATGTGAAGAGAGGGACTGGAACCCCATTAGATCCTCCCCTGGTCGCATCTGTGCTTCCGATACGAAAGAATACTCAGACTGTATACCAGACGTTTTTCTTGCATTGTTCCCTATTTATGTATTCTGTATTCTGTATTCTGACAACGTATTAAAACTACAACTGCTTCTTTTACACACTGCAGCACATCTGCAGCCTTAAGCACACGGAACAATCATGGACGCCACCAAAGCTTCATGAAATCTACCATTACGTCATGCCGTTGCGTATGGGAAGAATCTACCTGAAAGCCACCCCGTCACCATCCCGATCAAAATCCTATATGACTATATTTGATACAACGACGGAGCACTGGATCTCGCCGCCTTCGAGATACCCACCATTCGTCTGGTGTAAAGCTCTGCCAGATCATGGAAATAATTACCGCATCATTTTCGCGTGTCAGAGAACTCGCCTTTTCACAATTGCTAATCTGAGTATGCCTCAGTGGTATTGTTATACCTTAAGTCATCAGATGCATTGGATAAATAGGACACATTTCGTACTATAGGGGGAAATATCTGGGTACTAGTTACTGGTCGGCAACTGTTATGTGTCAGCAATATCACAAATATTTCTACATAGCTTCTCCATAGCAAATTGGAAAAAGAAAAGTAGTCAAACCCCCAGTGGTGACCACAGGAGGGGGAACACAGATCTACGATACACTGCGATCCTCATACCGACACGCAGGCCGGCCAAGTTCCCTCGTTTACCCGTTCGCTCCGTTTTATCGCATTCCTGGGCCCCTCGGCCCGTCCTCCGGGGTTGACGAATCCTGGAGATCGAGTCCCTCCGTTGTACGGTGCCGGTTGCAGCATGGGCCGGTACAATTGGCTCCGATATATCGGAGGGATGGCCGGGTTTGTATGGCTCCATGCGGACTGGGCGGCTTGTTGCCACGTCGGGACCTGGGATTCGGCCCGGGGCTTGTCGCCAGGTCGGGACCTGGGCTTCGGCCCGTCGCCTGCCGGGCCTGGTCAGCAAGGGCCAAGGGATGTGTGGAGATACATCATGGTCGGGGTAGTGAGCATCATGGTCGGGGTAGTGAGCATCATGGTCGGGGTAGTGAGCATCATGGTCGGGGTAGTGAGCATCATGGTCGGGGTAGTGAGCATCATGGTCGGGGTAGTGAGCATCTTTCTCCTTACCATGTAGAAGCGCCGTCTATCCCGTACAGCTATGCGGTTGGTTGACGCTCTGCTGGTATGGCAGCAAGCGTTCCCCTTATGTGATTCTATAGAGCTGGAATGTTCCGCGGAATCAAAACCAACACACTTCCATGGCTATGCCAATCACATCAAGAGTGGCCTGCATTGGTCTCCCTGTCCTGGCAAGATAGCTTTCCAGTCGCTTCAAACGCTCTCATTCAGCCCCCAGCTTGGAGGGTCATTTGGCAACTGGCCCGATATGTCGGGGACGAGCTTCCGGGCGGCCGTGTCGGTGCGTTGACGGCCCGCTAAACTATCGGTCAAAGTTTTACCGTTAAACTGACGGTCACAGATCTGGTGGTGGAGCCAGGGTTCGCACAACAAGCTCTGCTCAGCAATAGAACCATGGTCCATAAAACCACCCCAGCAAGAATTCGGACTACCCTTCGTTCAAAGAAATATCGGCGATCTTCTGGACTGGTCCTTTGGATATATATCGCACTTTCAACCGGTCTTTTGTCAGCTCGGCAAAATATCAGAATGGAAAAAACAGAAAAACACACCGCAGTCCCGCATTCCACAAACCACGGTAACCTGCTGCATAATTGCACACGTCACAGCCCCCTGCTGCACAGCTACACACGTGCTACACACGCCACAGTGTGTGTTGCACACGTCATTGTTCCTTGTTGCACAGTGTCACACGTCATAGTCTGTGTTGCTCATGCTACAGTCTCCTGATACAGTTGCACACCACACAGTCTGTGTGGCAAACGTCACAGTCCCATGCTACACAGCTACATATCACAGTCTGTGCTACACACGCTACCAGTGGCATAGGAATTGTCTCAAAGTTGGGGAGGGGGCGAGAGCCATGTGAAGTCGATAAGTCGATTATTTCTATGCAACCCAATAGGATCAATGTTAAACTGGTCCAAAGTGTGTGTGTATGTGTGTGTGTGTGTGTGTGTGTGTGTGTGTGTGTGTGTGTGTGTGTGTGTGTGTGTGTGTGTGTGTGTGTGCGTGTGCGGAGGGGGTGGCGAACATTTTAAGAGGGTCACCTACCTACCGTGGACCCCGAACACTTTTCCGGACAAACTCCTCGGATTTCGGTCACTTTATTTTCGAAGCGCCCCTATATTTATCGAATAATTAAAGAAGGATATACATGAACAATATATATATATATATATATATATATACATATATATATATATATATATATAACTATATATATATAAGGTATGTGACATATGTGCCTCCTCCACCAAGGCCCGGAAGTTTCCCCCCCAACCACAAAACCCCTTTTCCCCCCAAAAAAACCCCCAAAAAAAAACCCCCTTTTTCCCCCCCTTTTTATTTTAACCTTCAATTTCCTTTTAAAAACTTTTTAAGGCGGTTTGGGGGGTTTTTTCTTTTGGCCCCCCTTCCCCTCTTGCCTCTTGGGAAAAAAAAAAAAAAAGCCCAAAAACCCCTCCTTCCCCAAAAAAAAAAAACTCTACAAAAAAAAAAAAAATTTTTTAACAAAAAAAAAAAAAAAAGTTATATACGTGATATATATTACACCGTGATGTATGTAGGGTTGTTGGGGTGGGGTATGTTTATATCAGTATTCCACTATATATATATATATATATATATATATATATATATATATATATATATATATATATATATATATCTATACATATATAAATATATATACATATATATATATACATATAAATATATATATACATATATACACACACACATATATATATATATATATATATATATATATATATATATATATCTATATATATCTATATATATCTATATACATATAGATATGTACATATATCTACATACATATCTATATATATATGTAGGTATATATATATATATATATATATATATATATATATATATATATATATATATATATATATATATATATATATATATATATATATATATATATATATATATATATATATATATATATATATATATATATATATATATATATATATATATATATATATATATATATATATATATATATATATATATATATTAGGCAAATATGGTTCCATACGTCGGAAAATAAGGCACTCCACGCTGGCATGGCTAATACGAAACCTGCAAGCAAGGTCCAACAGTCCGGTAAAGACCAGGAAGAAAAACAAACCATTTAGCTGCCGACAACAACCAGGCATAGAAAATCTACCACCGAAAATATAGGGACATCAACATATCGATGATGAAGGCATGACTTTCATTAGCTTGAGTAAAAATGCGAGTGCTCATCTCCAAAGACACAATTGCTTCTTTCTGTCATTCACTACATTCCGACATAGTTTAATAGTGAGGCTGTTCATGATACCGGTGGGGAACACATTGTTGCGTCTTTGCAACACCGTCAAACGTCCTCAAAATTGGACGTGAATACCAATGGGGAAAACAAGTGCAACATTTGGGAGCAGGGAAAGATTAGCGATATGCCTGACCAGCTATGCTCAACACACAGCATCATGTAAATTAGTTTTTTTTTATTTTTGCTTAACCTGTGTCACCCGAGTCCAAGGCGAAGCAACTGACACCGCTGAAGCGGCCGTCACCACAGCTATCGCTGGGCTGTCTGTTTCGCTATCGCTGGAACGACCGTAGCTGCTGGAGCAGCTGTGGCCAGGCCACTGGGACAGCTGTGGCCGCTTGGGCAGTCGTCACCGCCAGGACGATTGTGGTCGTCGCGTTGGGGCGGCCGTGGCCACAGGGGCGGACGCCGCCACCACTGCACTGGGGTGGCGGTGGGTGACCTTCCCAGATCTTGACAGCATTTATGGCTTTCAAGGATATCGTATATCCGAGGCTGGCCCTCAGTATTCCTTGCACCCATTGCCAGTTCTTAAGGACGCTTTTAGCTCTCAGGGGTTCTGATCCTTCGAGTGCCCATCCCAAAGCTCAATAATTTCTCAGTCCAGTCCTCTCTGGCTCTCATGGGACCTATTCATTCGTCAGGAACCCTCTCCAACATGCCAGGGCCATTACCAGTCCTCGACAAAAGTGTCTCACTTTCAGGGGAATCCTGCAGCTCCGAGACAAGCCTCACAATTTCTAGCAAACATCGCCAGCTCTTGGAACTCTCCTTTGCTCGTAGGTGGCTCTGTTCATTCTTGTTCTCCTTCCAAGCCTCATGGACATCACAGTCCGGTCCGTTCTAGTTCTTAATGGACCTCCTCAGTCCTCGACAGTCCCTCGGCTTGGCAAGGGCATTCTAGCTCTGAAACTGTGTCTCAGTATTCCTCACAACCATCGCCAACCCTTATGGACTCTCTTTGGATCTCAGGGGGCCATGTTCTTCTCACAGAGACAACTTCCAAACCTCTTAGGCATCCCAGTCCTGTCCGCTCTAGCGCTAAGTGACAATTTTCAATTGCTAGGGGTCCTCTCCAGTTGTTAGGGACCCTTGACAGGCTTTCTAGCTCCAAGGGCTTTCTAGCTCTGACGCTGGCCCTCAGTATTCCTCACAACCATCGTTAGCCTTAGGGACTCTCCTTAGCTCTCACGGGCTCTGTTAGCTCTCAAGAGTCCCCTCGAGTTGCTAGTGATCCTTCCTGCTTATCGACAGCTATTGTGGTTTCAAGAACATTATAGTTTTGAGGCTGGCCCTCGGTATTCCTCACATCAATCGCCAGCCAACAGGGATTCAAAAATGTTTTCTTCTATATCTCTCAGGAGACTAGTCCATCAATTAGGGGCCACTTTTAACCTAAAAAGAATACCCGTCCAGTCCTATCTGACTCTCATGAGATCCTCTTCACCCCTCAGGGCCCTCTCTTGCTCTTAGGGGCCCTTCACAGTCCTTGATAGTCCTGTCCAGCTCTCATCTAGGAGAAATTTCAGATCTGAAATGCGCCCTCACCAGTCCTTGTCAGCTCTTAGCCCGACTCTGTTCATCCCACAGGAGCCCTTTCAAACCCAAAGAGCATTCCAGCCTTCTGTGGCCCTCAAGTGCCCTGTTTATTCCTCGGCTGTTAAGGGTCCATTCCAGCTGAAACTGCTCTTTCTAGCTGGCATGGGCATGCCAGCTCTCGTGCGGGACCTATCTTGCATTTACGACCCTTGTCAGCCTTCATGCCCTCATGGCGGAAGTCTTCAAGTCTCAAGGGCTTTTGCCACTAGCTGTTGGATGTGTCAACATTTTTCCTCGGTTATATCTCTGCTCATCGGACTAGCTAGGGAGGTGGGCAGGATCCCTTCGCCCCTTGGAAACTCCAATGCCTTTTTTAAATACGAAGCCCTCTGCTTCGGTCCGGATTGTCTCCGTAGCTCGGGGGTCTCTTTATCGGCCTGCTCTGATTGATCAGATCTCTGCTAGATTTGAGTCCCTCTTCGTCAGCTTGAGCCAAAGCCAACCCAGTGGCTCTGCACGTCACGCCCGGGGCCCCCATCCGTCGGCCCATGGACGTTCTTTCACGGTTCAGAATATTCTCCGTCCGGCCGGAGTCCCCTCTTCAAAAGCTTGGGCCTCTATCACGCAAGAGGCCCCTGTGCGGTTTTGGCCCCAATTGGCGCAGGGACCCTTCATACCAGCTCTGGGTCCTCTCAGAAGGCCCGGATCTTTCCACGGCTAGGGGTCCTCTCCGTCGGTGCAGAGGCCCTTCTTAGCAATCCAGGGCCTCCTCTGTCAGGCCGGAGGCCCTCTTTCAGTCTCTTTCAATATCTTGGGCTCCCTCCATCAGATCAGGGCCCTTGTACGGCTTGGACCCCATCCATTGGCCCAAGAACCCTTTCTGACGGCCCGGGCCCTCTCCGGCAACTAGGGCTTCCCCACTTCTTCGTCTCAGGGGCCCTCTTTGCCGACCCAGGTTTTTTCCGGCAAGCTGGAGGCCCCTTTTCAAACTCTTTGACCCTGTTCATCAGGTCAGGGGCCCTTTCTTCGGCTTTGACTCCGCCGACATCGCAGGGGCCATTCATATTGGTTCGGGGCCCTCTCCATCAGCCCGGAGGCCCTTCCAACTACCCGGGCCCCCTCCGTCAATCTAGAAGCCCTTCACGTTAGCCCGGCCATAGGCCCTCAACATTATCCTGAGGGCACTCTCCGTTGACTCAGGGCCCTCTTCATCAGCCCGGGGCCATTTCGTCAGCCCTGGGCCCTTTCGTCGATCCCGGGTCCCTACACGTCGGCCCAGGGGCCCTTACAGGCCTCCTGCACCGACGCTTTCAGGGCCCCCTCCGACCCTCCGGGGTGGCGGCTATGCCATTGGGTCCGGCAGGCCCCTAAGCTCACTCTCCCCCATTTCAGGTGTGTTCACACAGACCTGGATCCAACATCACCTGCGGAAAGGTCGGAGAAGAACAACAAGGTGAAGGCCAGCCACCACCCTGAATAAGCTCACCGCAGACTCACCCACACATACATTTGTTCTGTCCTCTTTCACGCCAGCTTAATTATTAGTACTGCAGAGCGCTACCAGGCGGTCTACTAAGCATAACGGCGACGGACAGTGAAGCTCTGCACACCAGGACAGTGGCTAGTAGTGAAGCGCTACACACCAGGACGGCGACGGGCAGTGAAGCGCTACACACCAGGACGGCGACGGGCAGTGAAGCGCTACACACCAGGACGGCGACGGGCAGTGAAGCGCTACACACCAGGACGGCGACGGGCAGTGAAGCGCTGCATACGAGGACGGCGACGGGCAGTGAAGCGCTGCATACGAGGACGCCCGACTGCCTGTAGTTCGCAGGTAATATATCCGTAAGTGTGTAAACACGGTGCTTCAATGTCCGCCCGGCTACCCGCACATACCTTTCATTAGGCACTCGAATGTCCAAAATAGCTACTGGGTCAGCGGCATGTGATTACAGCTGTGGCTGACACTGAGCGGCGCTGGTGCCCGATGCTTCGGCGCACGGCTGGCATTGTCGGGTGGGGTGCGCCATGGTCGGCGTGAGGACCGCTCGTGCCTACCAAACGGCCACCAGCAGGTATTTTAATGTCGCCTGTAGCGCCGGCTGGCCCGCCGACGTAGACTAGTCGCCATGTCACGTGTCTCGCCGGCCGGCCACCCGGGCTGCGGGCCCACCACCCGGTCACCTGGTCTGCGGGCCTATCACTCAGTCACTGGGACTGCGGGCCCACCACCCAGTGACCGGGGCTGCGGGCCCACCACCCGGTCACCTGGTCTGCGGGCCTATTACTCAGTCACTGGGACTGCGGGCCCACCACCCAGTGACCGGGGCTGCGGGCCCACCACCCAGTCACCCAGGCTGCGGGCCCACCACCCAGTCACCTGGTCTGCGGGCCCACCACCCGGTCACCCGGGCTGCGGGCCCACCACCCAGTCACCCGGGCTGCGGGCCCACCACCCAGTCACCTGGTCTGCGGGCCCACCACCCGGTCACCCGGGCTGCGGGCCCACCACCCAGTCACCTGGTCTGCGGGCCCACCACCCGGTCACCCGGGCTGCGGGCCCACCACCCAGTCACCTGGTCTGCGGGCCCACCACCCAGTCACCCAGGCTGCGGGCCCATCACTCGGTCACCCGGGCCCACCAATCTGTCATCGGTCGGCACTGGCCGATTGAAGGGACGGAAGTGGCCGTGGTGGGGTGAGGCGCGGTGCCGACCCCCGGCGCCGCCGTCAGCGCCACCTCCATGGCAGTAATGGCACCGGGCGTCGTTAGCGGACTATTTATCACGCGCACGGCCACCATCGGAGCGGCCGGGTCGCAGTCGACAACAGTAGGCTTGTTAGTCTGACAGCGCACTCCTCGGCAACCCTTCTGGCTGTTTTGAGCGGGGTGCACACACGGGCAGCGAGCAGCCGAGCCGCGTGAAATCGCCGCTCGGCAGTCACAAAAGTAGTGAGCCGGTGTTTGCCGACGTCGGCCGGCGTCAAAGCCGGCTGATGAGAGGATGCGCCGGGCGGGCCGGTGGCCGCTGCACTGCCGCCACCGTCCGCCAGACGACGCGCGGCGCTCTCAGACTCGCCGCTTTGTCAGCTGCCCGCCTCACTGACGTCGCCACAATGGGTAATTTATAGATTTTTGACAACACGTCAAAGTGGCGAGTGCGGTGGCGCCTCAGACCGCACAGGACGTGCCAGTGACCGGGGAGGAGCGCGCCGCCGCCGCTCCTGGCCGGGAACGTTCCGTCAGACAGTCGGCTGACGTGCATTCATGGCTCTCAACAGCAAGGAAACGCCAGTCTTCACTCCACGGTCGGTCACGAAGAGGCTCCGGACGCTCTCAGCACTCAGTCTAGGTGACCATTAGCCACTGATGGCGAAACCACTGCGGAGCTGGAGTACCATGTCCCCCCCCCCCCTCCTGTTACGCACCCAAAGTTAAAACTAACTACATGGCGTTGACTACAAAATAACGACAAGCCGAATGTGACTGGGCTCCACTTAACCAGTAACCAGTAACCAGTATATTCGAAAATGGTCCAACATGTTGCGGCTTTTCACATTTTCACGTCAGGTGTGTAAAACATTGTGGTATAAAATAAACACGGCTAAAAGTGGTCTAAAATAAGCACGGCTATACGTGGCAGTTCATTAGCATTCTCAATGGCACACGTACATACGTCAATCCATTGGACCAGCGCGCCCTTTCATTTCGTCGACGGTCGTCCATCCTACTATAGAAAAGCACACGACTGATCAGTATATAACAGTGCATCAGTACGTAGCTACATTTATCTACCATCGCTTTCCTACGATTTCCTATAACTGAGGTAAAAGCTCACTTGAAGAAATCACCGAAAATCACAGAAAATCACGCAAAAGATGCAATGAAATCACGTATCATCTACGGATCGTAACGCGTCCCGAAGCGCTGTCCTAAAAGTCGGGTCACAGGGTTCAACGCCTGTTGAATTGAGCAGCGTAACGCCACGATAGCATAGTCGGCGACGGCCGGCTTCCGTGCGAATTTGCGGTAGCGTCCACTGGTCAGCCTGTCGCGTGCCGTAGCCGTGTATTCTGTTGGCGCGCGGTCCGATTGTCCCACTGATGTACACCGGCTCGCCAGTTATAATTGCACGTTGTACAGCAGTCACAGTGTGGAAATCAGTTAGTTGCTGTGCAGTATACCACCCGAGTTGTCTAATTGCATCGGAAACATGATCATACCGTCGCCGTCCGGTTACGACTCGAGCGCAGAAATTCACTATTTTCTGCACTCTATGCACTTGGGTGATTCCACATGAACCGTAAACAGATAAACAGTATCGAACAACGGAAAGCACGAGCGCCTCGACGATAACCTTCAGGGCTGGAGCGGGTATCACGTGGCGGGCGTGACTGAGTGCAATCAGTATCCCAGTGCACTTCCGTGTGATGGTGTCTATGTGAGGCTAGTAGTTTAAATGTCTGTCAACCATTAGTCCTATATTTTTGACAACACGTGTTTCTGTTATTGCTGAACCATTAAAATTTAGCGTTACAGGCGGGAGATTGCGCAGCATTGCTGGCGTACCAAGACACTGGGCGTTCCCCTGCTCTCAACGCAGTTGAGAAGCTGAAGAAAAGTTGAGTTGGAACAAAAGAATAAATGGTGATTTTGTTCAGCATGGAATATAACACGTGTCTTCTGTCTGAATGTCATCACCTGGGACTAAAAAGGTAGACAATCGACCCTTGCATCTGCTACGGAACATTTTGTATTCGGTCATCCTCACATGATTGTTATGCAGGTGCAACACAAATACTAAAATGACGCGATATAGTATTTCATGTTGATTATGGGTTTTTATGTGGATTAAAATGTGTTTTTTTTGCTATGAACAAAAATAGAGTTTTACGCATCTCTGTGCAAAAATCCATTTGATGTGGGTGTATGGCAGCCAGAATGACCATGGTAGTCTGGGCCATGCACGAGATGAATTACAGACCTAATTCAACGAGCAGAATACATCACCACTAAAGGCTGTTGCCAACTGTAATGAAATCTTCCTTCCTTTCGAATGGTCGACTTTCAGCGGCAAATGGCGCATAGGATATGGCGCATAGGATATGGCGCATAGGAGAAGATGAAATAGGTGGCTTCCTTCTATGGTAGGCAAGGCACCCACCATGACAAAAAAAACACACGTTATATATATATATATATATATATATATATATATATATATACATATATATATATATATATATAAATATATATATATATAATTAAATCACAGTGGTATCAATCCGAGGAGTACTGCCTTTTTTAAGATGGAAGGGTGGAAGTGGGGGTGGGGGTGAGGAGGTATATGCCGATCCTCCCATGATGAAAATCCGGAGTACACCGTTGCTTGACTCACCAAAATGTTTTTTTTCCAGGTGTACACACCGGTAAATAATACCACCATAAACCACAATGGATGCTGATATCCATCGACGTCTCGCTGCGGAAAGTGGTTGCAGGGAGGAAAAGACGAGTTGATTAGAAGTTGTCAGATATGGCGAAGGTTGGGGAATGGGAAATATCGTAGGATTTCGTGCGAAAACTGTGAGGAATTCAGGGCAGGGAGAGAAGCAGTGAATCAGGAAACGTATGTATGACGACAACCGTGATGATGGTGCATACATTGATGACAACCGTGATGATGGTGCATACATTGATGACATCGTGCACACAGCTGTGAAGGTGCACTTGCCTACAATTGCACGCAATTGGAAACAAAATATTAGAGCAATGAATTAGTTGCGGAAACAAAATATTGGGGATGCTCGCATTCCATGTTCAATCCAGCATCATAGGGACTCATGAGGGGTGGGGTGGGGGTGGGGTGGCGACATTGAAGGACTCGAGCTCCCAAAGAAATTGTGAGCTCCTAGGTGTTGTGTATGAACGAACCTCTCTTGGATGTTGGAGCCTTCTACCCTCCAAAGTAATTTCGGATTTTAAAATACTACTCGAAGGAGCGTCCTCTCTATATTTGTAATCACCAATTTGACATTGCCAGCTCCCATTCTTCGTATTATTCTTGTCCGACGTTCCTCTCGCGACTGTGCTTCCATAAGTTCCCATGAAACATCATTGTTTATAAGTATAGTATAATCTTGTTAATGAGGAAAGACCAAGAGTACTGTAGGGAAAATTATCACAGCTATTCTTCAGCCCTTAGTTTAGTTGAAAGAAAATTGTCCTTGTGCATTCTTTAGGGAATGAATATATTGCAGCCCTTCGGATGAGTGTGATTATCATACATGAGTGATACAAATCAGGAAACACGCTCGGTTCAAACTGGATGAAACATGTGGTATGCATGTCTGCACAGTAACGTCCTTAATTTTGTTTCTGCTACAAATCAATGCTTCACGCAGCAGTTGGGAAATTAACGACCTTGCTTGATTACTCCGGTGGGAAGTGTTGGCTAATTGATGCCTGTCTTTGTTCTCAGGAGTGCTTATGAGAAAATACTTACAATTCAGTGAGCTGGACAACATGTGACGAGTGATGCTGCATTTTTGTTGCATGACATTTTGAATCGTTCCCTTTTTAATATAACGATATTGAATGGTTGGACACATTTTACGAAAGGCAGAGACTTGTGGGACATGAAGTAGTGTAGCTGGATGACTTCCGGGGAATTTACATGAATTGTGTTTCCTTTTTCAGGTCAATTTTGCACCAGGGATCTTCTCTGTCAAGATGGCTGAAGGATCCTCTCTGGCAGTCCGCTGGCCGCTTTAGCAGCCTGAGGCCCTCCCTGGACCTCGGGTCCTTTACGTCACACCGGGAACTCTGCTCTTCTGCTCGGGACGTCTCGATAGCCCGGTGGCCTCCGCATCGACCTGAGGCTCGCTGTCAGCTCTGAACACTGCGCCATCAGTGTGAGCCAAAGCCGACCCTGGCGTCCTGCACGTCCGGCGCGGGGTCTTATTCGTTGGCTAAGGGCCCTCTCTGCCTGATCGGAGGGCCGTCTTTCAACACCTTGGCCCCCTCCGTCGTCCCAGGGGCCCTTCATACCGGTTTGGGGCTATCTCTCTATCTGCCGGTCCGTGGTCATCACATGTCTTGGTCCTCTCCGTCGGCTGCGGGCCATCAGTCGGCTCAGCAATTTAACGGCAGAGTGCCTCGTCTGTCAGACCGGAGGCCCTCTTTCAACAGTGTGTTAGTCTTGTGTTGTTTTCTCAGTCATTTCAAAATAGTCCATCTTTGTCCCGTCTGCATGAGATCGTTCGCAAAGTTCTACATCTCTCCAGAGCATCTTGTGGCGCGAAGTCGCCATGTCGGGAAACATCAGCTGATTAAGATTCCAGAGGACCGCGAATTTCTCGAGGCACAGCGGGATCCGCGGAGGCGGGGCTTCATGGTCGGCGTTGACAAGGTGCTAGCAGAGGAGGAGCGGGTCCCTTGACACCGTCAGTCGGCGACCGAAATACTGCGGAAGGACAAGGAGGAGCAAGCAGCGCGAGAGGAGACCGTAGAATTGACGTCCTCATCAGACAGCAGTGATGAAGCCAATGTTCAGCGGTGGTTTGAAAGCCAATGTTCAGCGGTGGTTTGAAAGCCAATGTTCAGCGGTGGTTTGAAATCCAATGTTCAGCGGTACCATTCAGTCTGCTCCAAAGAGGTTGTGTCGTGCAAGGAACATTGTTACACCGGACCTGACTACAGCACTCGACCGCACAAAACTCAGTGACCGAATGACAGTGCATGTACTGTTGGCAGCAGCTTCTGCTCTAGGTCACACCTCCTCAGAGTTGGCCATCCACCAGTCGTCGCGTAGGTGAACTCGAAGGCAGGCAATTGCGGAGGAGATCCTGGCATCCTACGCTAGCGGCAGGAGCCTGATCATTCACTGGGATGGGAGACTCCTTCCAGGTGATGGGAAGGAAAAAGTGGCCCGTGTTACTGTCACTGTCACTGAAAAGAGAAACTTCTTGCTCAAAGCTTCTTGGTGTACCGAAGATTCCAGTGGGGATTGGACAAGCGACAGCTATTGTTGTTATGCAATTCCTCAAGGAGAGTGAGTTACTAGATAAGGTAGTTGGCATGAGCTTTGCTGTGTTTTCCAGTAACACCGGATCAGCATTTCATGCATGCATTCTTCTGCGTCAACAGCTGGGACGTCCGCTCTTTTACTTTGCATGTCGGCATCACATTCTGGAACTGGTAACGGAAGCGGCATTCACAACGTGCTTTGGCCAGTCTTCTGGTCCTGACATAGCCATCTTCAAACGGTTCCAGTCAGGTTGGAAGTTTATCGATCAAGGCAAGCTTGAGCCAATGGTGCCTGGTGACCTGGATTCCGTGAATGACGGTGCGTTTTTTTCAGTTGAAGGAACAGGCTGTGCCATTCTGCGTGCGGAAGCTGGAATCTGCTCAACATCGCGATGACTACGGCGAACTTCCTGAGTTTGTCATGATTATTTTTGGTGAGCGTCCTCCAAGAAGATTCATGTTCCTCCTGCCAGGTGTCCTTCATCGTGCAATGTGGATGGCACGCATGATTTATGGGATCAACATGTACTTATTTCGAGCTCAGTTTCTAATGACTGCTGCGTAACTCACCAGCCTGAAGCACTTTACAGCATTCATTGGAACATTGTACATCAAACCTGGTTCGGTGCTCTGTCTGCCATCGCTGCTCCAGCCGGAGTCCTGACATTCTAAGAAGAACTGCTCTCCTATCCTGATTCTGCTATTGCCAAGGTTACCTTAGAAAATGTGCCAATCGCCTATGGTACTAATATATATATATATATATATATATATATATATATATATATATATATATATATATATATATACATATATATATATATATATATATATATATATACATATACATATACATATACATATACATGTACATTTACATTTACATTTACATTTACATTTACATATACATATACATATACATTTACATATACATATACATATACATATACATATGCATATACATATGCATATGCATATATATATATATATATATATATATATATATACATATACATATACATATACATATACATATACATATACATATACATATACATATACATATACATATACATATACATATACATATACATATACATATACATATACATATACATATACATATACATATACATATACATATACATATACATATACATATACATATACATATACATATACATATACATATACATATACATATACATATACATATACATATACATATACATATACATATACATATACATATACATATACATATACATATACATATACATATACATATACATATACATATACATATACATATACATATACATATACATATACACATATATATATATATATATATATATATATATATATATATATATATATATATATATATATATATATATATATATATATAATTACATCATACGGGTCAACGGCGGCCCGCGGGACACCTAGCGCCACCAATGGTAGGTTTTTTAACTACTGTCACGAGAGTTCTGATTGCAACGACCTTTTTTACCTTCGCTGGGCCAATCGGCAAATCCATCTTCGTCGGGCGGGGGAGGGGGGGTCTTGAAAGCCCCCTCTAACTTCGTTAGAGGTCGTTAAAGTTCATAATAGGTCAACCCAGTGACATGAACTTTATCTTGGAGACCGACATGAAAAAGATGAATATATGTCTCGGGTCCTTCCAACAGAACATTTCAAGCAAAATATTTGTATGTAATTCACATCTGAAAATTATAAGGTAATGTCAGGCCACGTCATATGGTCAGGTTAAGTAAATTCAAGCTTGAATACATTCGGAGCATTACTTTTGAAGTATAAAATTATGTTCCAACAAGAACTGACATGATGCATTTTGTCAGCTGTCCAGCTTCTGACTTCGTGACCTGACCTCAGATCACTCTGAATAAATGCACAAATTGATAAACCGATCTCTTCAGCCTTCGCCTAAGTGTGCACTGCTTCCAAAGTATTCCCAAGGAAAGGTCAAAACATGTAAGATCAGGTCAGCTTGCACGAGGTCAGGTCATCTCAGGTCATTTGATTGTCATCCAATGTCATGTCGCACGACCTGGGCGGCACCGAAACGGAATTCAGGTATCACTTGGCGAGGAACAGCAACATTCTGTATAAGTTGATATTGTGTAGACTATACATGATAAGTGCACTGACGTTATGGCAATGACCTTCGACACGTTAATTAACCCAGAATGTTTTTTTTTCTCATGAGTTCATCATTTTGGATGTGACAAATTATCCCCAGTTAAATTTTCCCACTGCATACGTAAAAATACGTGGAAATTTATCTGACCTCAAGTCAGTAACCTTGACCTTAATTAACATTTCAAGGTAGGTGTTTGTTTGTCTTGAGGAAAAGAGAGCATGCTCTGGGTTTGGTGCATATATATTGTAACTACTCTGATTGGCGGCACTTTGAATATCTTGTAACATCACTCCCTTTGACCCGTTCTAGGTCAATGACCAATGACGACCATTGACGACCGGACGTCCACCCGTCAGGACTCTCACCTGTATGTCCCCCGGTCCCGCACTGAGATGGGGAAGAGGCGATTTGACTGTAGAGCACCGCTGCTGTACAACTCGTTGCCACCCGAGCTGCTGCGGCTTCCCGTGCCGATCTCCGATCGCCATCTACGGCGGCACCTGTCCCACGCTCCGCCCGAGCCGGACTGATTTGCTGCTCACCATGCTGTATTTGATTAAAAACATGCATAAGCACCGGCGTAGCTATTCTGTGATTTTGACCTTTTCTGCCCTGCTGTGTTATCATATTAACGGGAGGCTGTAATAGCCACAAGTTCATGGTGGATTTCCTCAATACAGGACTGTAATCGTTCATATTGGAAAAGTTGTGCCATTTTTGGACTTCACTCATTGGGAAAATGTAGAAAGAAATTTTCACTCATAGAAAGAAGTTGGGATTCAATGATTGCCAACAATCACATTCATTTTAGCATTCTAAACCCGTCTGAGCACGCGAGGCCTGCGAGTGGCGTTCTCGCGTGCTGCGTCCTCGCCCCTCGCCCCAGCGAGTAGTCGGTCGGTATCGGCTCTTTTTGTGGGATAAGGTTCGTGTGACTGCCGACTGGTGTGTTCCAAGACTGCTTGCTTGACTGTCAATAGCGTCTGGACTTCTCAGAGGACAGCTTCTTCATGCTAAGTGTTTTATCATTGCTCGACACCATGCTATCACCGGAAACCGGTGTTCTGTGACAGGTGACACACCCTACTATACAGTCCAACGTCCTCTACTTTGGACGGACGGATTCGGATACAACATGTAGGTAGCGGCGATTAACATTACCTTCTGCGCTATTTCCAACAGCAACTATAAAAATACAGCTACACTAATTTTAAGAATTCCTCTGACGTTACACTGGACTCATACCGTACGGTGGGACAAGGGGCTGTGGTTGGCGGGCTGTTCTGAATATATATAATCAGCTTGGATGTCATTTAAGAAAACGTCCCATATTCACATAGACGTCGTCACCACGGGGGTTGGGGCATCGGGAACATTTTCCCACCTCATCTGTGGCCCCCACCTCAAACATTGTGGATGACACCCGCGGACTTGTGTTTTTTTTTCGAGTAAAACAAAAGGTGGAAAATCGTGGAAAAGCTTGATTTTACCCTGAACCTAGCAGGTTTGGCGACGGCCATCTGCCGTCCTTGACGGCCATCACCTTGTTGTATTTTAATGAACTAAAGTTGCCATATGTGCCATCAAACTGATATATTGAGGTCGTTTTGCTGTTCCCACTGGAGGGAGAGGGGGCAAGGTACCAATTGGTCCCATTACATGCGGTATGCGGGCCATGGTCCCCTCCTAGATCCGCCAGTGTAGGTGAATCTAATAATCATATAATTCCACTATCAGATTCATAATGCATGCACAAAGTGTATGCACAAATGCACAAAGTACAAAATTCTTCGGTCGTCAAACTTCATCATAACATCCATAAAATAATGTAAATGGTCCACCTTACCATTGGTTCCCGCGCCGCTTTCATCTTCAGATGACATTCCTTCATTTTAGGGCTTATTTAGTGATGACTGTGAACTACCTGGTATCAGGGGCGGATGCAGGGAGGCACTAGGGGCATGTGCCCCTATGGAAGGCTGCGTCCCTCTAGCCGAGAAGAGGCGACCCTCCGGGAAGAGTCGAGTGCACCCTCCCCTTCAAAGGATTATTCAGCCACAGGCGCCCCTCGGAGAGGAACAGCCGCCTCTTGAAAGCAAAATGCACCTTTTGGGAGTAAAAGCGCCAATGTGCTGAAGTGATCACCCCACTCCCATCCAACGGATGTTTAGCCACAGAGATACTTTAGCAGTGTCGCCTCTCCGAACAAATGGCGCCTCTGTGGACAAGTTCCCTCCCTGATAATTCCTAGATCCACCATGCACTCACTACAAGAACCGACACTTCACGCACCCACTACAGAAGCTGACACTCCATTCACCCACTACAAGAACTGACACTCCATACACTCACTGAAGAACCGTAGAATAGCTGAAGAATATATATATATATATATATATATATATATATATATATATATATATATATATATATATATATATATATATATATATACATATAGCTATAGCTATTCATAATATATTATGAATTATATATATATTATATATAGTTATATTATGATTTAGATATATAAAATATATATATATATATATATAAAAATATATATATATTATGATTATATAGTTATAGCTCTGTGATATTATATCGCGACAGCTATAAAATAATAGCTGAAGAACTGACACTCCATACACACACTACAAGAATTGGTATTCCATATGCCAACTACAGGAACTGGCCCTCCATACACACACTACAAGAACTGACGCTCCATACACCCACTACAAGAACTGACACTCCATTCAGTGTCAGTTCTTGTAGTGGTATAATCGTAATAAGA
This sequence comes from Ashinkailepas kermadecensis, assembly GCA_034440615.1. Lineage (NCBI taxonomy): Eukaryota > Metazoa > Arthropoda > Thecostraca > Neolepadidae > Ashinkailepas > Ashinkailepas kermadecensis. Next base: position 419,480 of record JAOTOM010004870.1, read on the forward strand.
AGAATTGCATGGCGCCATTAAGCACGGATGGCTGAAAAAAGGCAGCACAGCAACAGCAGCCGGAATGCGACAGTCAGCTGGTAAAGGCTTGTCATTCTACATGATGAGTCCTTCCTGTATCGTTTCTGTACGTATGAATTGAAGTTATTTGAATATGCTTAGGTTCATCTATTTATATAAGCATGGTATTGGCAAGCCACCTTCAGCGTTGTGGAATTGCCTTTTCTGTCCCTTCATCTCATCACGTCACGCAGCGATTCACGTCGCAGGTGAAGCTAGAGACAAAGATGGCGCACTAATTATAAATCGCGAAAAATGGTGTAGGCATTCTGTGAACGATTGCTATATATATTAACATATATTGCTTAAAATATATATTGCTTAAAATAATTGCAGCTAATGTTGATGGAATAAATGAAACTGCGGTACATAATTATAAATGCACCTAAAAATATAGGCGCATGGTCATTAGGCTGTTGAAAGCATGGATGTCAAAAGTTCGCTTTTTGATATTTCACAATGAAGCTACAGAAGGCTGGTTGAAAGCCCGGTATACATCCAAAGGACCGGCGAAGGATCCCGTCGGTCCCGACGGGGCTTTCGGCGCTGACTCCTCCTCCAGTGTCCACACATGCCATGGGCGCCTCACATGCACATCTGCCGGATGCAGGCACTGTGTGAAGGTGTGCATGTAGTGGAGCAGTTGCGAACACCGAAATTCATTCCCACGACAAGATATTTGTATCAGCTCACTACCATCATTCTGTAAACGTCTTGCATGTGCATAATCAAAGAACTTCATGAAAAAAATCAACTACCACCTGACCGTGAGGTTGAAGCGTCACGTGGTCTTCAGGCCATTCAACTACCGCAAGAATAGCGCGGCCGCGAAAGCCCATCGTTCGTGGGGCCGCCGGCAGACCCGGGTAATCCGAGATAGTCCATTAGAGGGTAGCGATCCAAATCAGCGGCTCATCTGCGTTGGGTTCGGCTAATGGTAATCCGTCTGGTGCCAACACTGCCCGCATGTTTTCAAACCATTAGTCACGCGCGTCCCGCCCTCCAAATCTTGTATATTCAATTGCTATCAGAGAGATCGGTGCTGGTCGGACCACCGGCGGAACTGCGGACCGCTGCCGACTTCCTCCGGAGCCACGCCTTGCTGGGCGGTGCCGGTGCCCGCGGCCGCCGCTGATTGGTTGTCGGAGGCGCCGGCTCCGCCCGGCTACCATGGTGACGACTGGTGGCCAGCCGGAATGTTCACACCTCTAGTATCTGCCGACCACCGGGGGAGGGCGCGTCGGGACGGCGCGATCGATAGCAGCGGCGTCGTCAGCAGTGAGAGCGCGCGACAGCCGAAGCAGCAGCCGTCACACATCGAGCCGACATGTCTCCAGCCAGCCTGCCAGGCTCGCCGGAGCTGGCGCGGCCGCGCGCCACCGACTTCTCCATCGCGGCAATCATGGCGCGCAGCAGCAGCCGCGCCGAGGTCATTTCGGCAACACCACCGCTGCTCTCTCCAGGTCAGTGCAAAGCCCATCCCTCCCTCCGCCTCTTCCGGCAGCGTACAGACCCATGGAAACTTCTCGAGATGGTGCTGGGCTGTTCGGAGTCGCATATCGGCAAGTCGTCCGCGATCCAGATCAGGCCGGGCACAGCGGCGGCCCATTTCTGTGTGGTTTCACGGCTAATGCAGAATGCTGTTGTTTTTGTTTATTTGAGTTTTGTTGCCGGGTGCAAGCGAGTCTCAGGGCGAGATCTGAACCATGACGAACAGCCGCCAGACACGGCACTGATCAATGTACCAGTGTTCTAATGGGGAGGGGAGGGGAATTTGAGGTGACGCCTTTTCATTCGGAGGGGCACCTTCGGCTAGAAAATTAGTTGAGCGATGGGGTGAGGCACTCGAGCTTGCCACGGGTGGCTTTTCTACTCGAAGGGGCGAGCCTTCGACTGAAAATTTCCTTGAGCGATGGAGGGGTGTGTGCTGCACTGGAATTTTCCGTAGGGACGCCCTTTCCACCTGGAAGGGTGCCCCCAACCTCCATCAGGAGCACCTTTCGGGATGATACGGAGGAGAAGCAGATCGGTCCTTCTCCCATCCTTGGGGGAGGCAAGACACGGGCAAGACACCCCCCTGAGACGAGGAAAGGAGGTATTTGTCGGGAACTACGGCAAGCAGCACATTACGAACAGCATGCGGTCCCTGAGACTTTATGGGTTCTGTGTGGGCAGTCAACTGAATTGATGCAGTGACACAGTGACACAGTGGATGCCTATGTTGGATACCTGTGACCACTGTGTCGAACTTTAGTGTGAAATGTGCTGCTCTATCACCACCTGTGGGTGGTGGTGCACCGCCTAAATTGAGAAGATGTGGCGTCCAGTTTATGGCTGTCCTGGAAAAGTACGATCTGAGAAACACCACCACAATCGACGTTGATTTCCATCTGTTCGGGAGGACCCGGTCCTGAAATGCTAGATGGTCCCCAACGTTTTCATAAATTAACATTTATCTCCCCTGTACCTGAACCTGTAGGCGGGACCATTCAGTGTAGTCACGTCGGCCACTCAGTCGGTGAGGTGCTGGACCTTGGTTTCCTCGGCCCTGGCAAGATAGTGTTCGATTCACTACAAGTGCGTTGCATTTGGACCCTGGTGGGAGGGTCGGCCGACAACTGGTGGCCCGGGACGCCCGAGACGCGGCAACATTTGGACCCTGGTGGGAGGGTCGGCCGACAACTGGTGGCCCGGGACGCCCGAGACGCGGCAACATTTGGACCCTGGTGGGAGGGTCGGCCGACAACTGGTGGCCCGGGACGCCCGAGACGCGGTAACATTTGCGGCACTAATACTCTGGGGCTCAAGGTCCGGCATCCAGCTGGGATTGTCCGATGAGGCGATGGCTCAGGGTCCACATAACATGTCTGCTTGGCACGGGCACCCATCCCGGAGAGCCACCCACCATCACGCACGTCCCGGAGAGGCACCCACCGTCACGCACATCCCGGAGAGCCACCCACCATCACGCACATCCCGGAGAGCCACCCACCGTCACGCACATCCCGGAGAGCCACCCACCGTCACGCACGTCCCGGAGAGCCACCCACCGTCACGCACGTCCCGGAGAGCCACCCACCATCACGCACGTCCCGGAGAGGCACCCACCGTCACGCACATCCCGGAGAGCCACCCACCGTCACGCACATCCCGGAGAGGCACCCACCGTCACGCACGTCCCGGAGAGCCACCCACCGTCACGCACGTCCCGGAGAGGCACCCACCGTCACGCACATCCCGGAGAGCCACCCACCATCACGCACATCCCGGAGAGCCACCCACCGTCACGCACATCCCGGAGAGGCACCCACCGTCACGCACATCCCGGAGAGCCACCCACCGTCACGCACATCCCGGAAAGCCACCCACCGTCACGCACGTTCCGATCCAGTTTAGTGAGAACCTGCAGAGCCAGCTGAGGTGGCAATTGTGCCGATTGTCGACGGTATTCCATCGACCAGCGAAACACCTGGCGATGCCATGTTTGAACACAACGTCGGATTGTGTTTTGTTGACGATGGCACCAACTTGAGGAAATAAGCTATGTTGCATCGTCCAAGCATGAACTGAGCCATAATCGGTGTACATTCCCCTCAACACTGTACATGTTAAGCGACGTCAGAAGGTGTTGCATGGACACAATGGACCCAAAACCCAGAGTTCCCTTCCCTGAATTCTGTTCGTGGCGGAGTACATATAGTTGAACTCCATACGGATGAAGTAACATGACAAGTCGAACCAGTAAGCTACCTTTCGTGCCCAGCAGGCTTCCTTACTTTGTGAGCTTGAAAATTGACCATTCCACGTATAGCTTATCCCAATCAGATAAGCCATTTAACCACAGATAAGATGTGGTTTCGAGGTCCAGGTCTATTTGGCGTACCTGAACATTTATATTAGACGGCTAAAGGTTTCTGAAACATTGACATGTTAGGGAATATATATGTATATAGGTGCTGAAAAGTTCCTGGCTTTAAGGGTATCGGAATTGACCATTCCACGTATAGCTTATCCCAATCAGATAAGCCATTTAACCACAGATAAGATGTGGTTTCGAGGTCCAGGTCTATTTGGCGTACCTGAACATTTATATTAGACGGCTAAAGGTTTCTGAAACATTGACATGTTAGGGAATATATATGTATATAGGTGCTGAAAAGTTCCTGGCTTTAAGGGTATCGGAAAAGGGTGAGTCTATTAACTTTACAGGTTAGGTAGGACAACTATTTAGTGGGACGATGCACAAAAACATGATGTTATGCAGTATATATTTGTCTTTTCTGCAGGTGTAGCACATGATGGCAGCTCCTATAGCGGAATTTGGTAAAACTGAAGGATTGGGCGGTCATGCAGTTTCTTTTCCTTCAAGGCAAAGGAGCAGCGGAAATCCACGGCGAGATATAGGAAGTCCTGAAGGATGATTGCCCGTCATACTGCACAGTGAAAACCTGGCTGTCAAGGTTCCGGACTGGTCATTTCGAGGTCACGGATGAACCCCGGTCGGGACGGCCAACTTCAGCGACCACGGAGGACAAAGCAGACGCTGCGCACGTCATGATTCTCGAGGAACTCCGGATTTCAGCTAAAGTCATAGCTGAGAATCTGGAGATTTCCCGCGAAAGAATTGGCGACATCATCCACAACATTCTGGGGCAAGAAGGACGAGGTGGAGTGCTCCACGGTGACGTAGGCAGACCATTTACTGTCGGCTGGGAGAGCAAAGAAAGCACTGTTGGCTGTATTCAGTGGGGATATTTATCCTACCCCAAAGGCGTGGGGGTGATTGCTTGCCCTCCTCCCCCCCCCCCTTTCACGGAAAGAGGAAGGCATGGTCGCGTTGATCCCCGCCCATGGGTCCGCTCGTGATTACGTTGTTCATTAACGAATTAAGCACAGAAACACTTGGCGAAGGCCTGTCCTTTGACCTGACCTGACCTGACCTGACCTGACCTGACCTGACCTGACCTGACCTGACCTGACGACTCCACAATGCATTCGGGTTTACAATATTCAGCATAGGCCACATGACCAACTTTCCATTTGTTTTGACTGGAAGAGGGGTGCAGCAACCGCCCTCTCCCCGCGGTCGCCAACCATTACAGAAACTTGAGTACTGCATGCTGATGCTTCTTGTTGGGCTAGTTGCACGCAAGACCACGGCGACCGCGTCAGTTCTCGGGCCGCACCAGCCGTGGGTGGCCACTCCAGCCCGCCGTGTGTCGCACGCCAACGTGTGTCGCACGCCAACGTGTGTCGCACGCCAACGTGTGTCGCACGCCAACGTGTGTCGCTCCGACCGATCGACACTGCTCCCATAACGTATGCCTGCTCGGAGGACGTTAATATTCAGCCCGGCCACCGGTTCCCCGCCTGGACGTGTCGAGCGCCCAGGCTCGGGAAGATTTACAAATGCACACACGGTGGGGGTGTTGGCAGAAGGCTGAGAATCAACAGATCAACAGCGCACCACGCTTCTTTGGGATGGTCGAGTCACGCGTGCAAGCGGCCGTGAAACATGGCACAAGGTGCATGCTTTGAAACAGTGGCTCTGTATTGCCACTAGCAGCATTGCAGCAGCTGCCACTAGCAGCATTGCAATGGGTGAGAGCCAGTTCCCCATCCCTCACATGCGAACCAGTTGACAAAAATACACGAAATAGATAACCGACAGCACATAGCACAGCTCCATGGAGGGCCCGGCCTGACCCGACCCAGCCCACCCTCCAAGGCAGCGTCCTACTGCACAGTCGAACTTGACATAGACACATGATTGATGAGGAAGTGGATTTATATCGAACGATGTATTTGTGTTTTGCCAGGCAGCGTCCTACTGCACAGTCGAACTTGACATAGACACATGATTGATGAGGAAGTGGATTTATATCGAACGATGTATTTGTGTTTTGCCAGCTCGGCCCAGTTAACTCGTGATTTGCGCATTCCAGTTAGTCCAGCTGCCAAATAGCTTTCATTGAGACCACTCCAGATGGCGTTTTCGGTACCAGCATCGCTATAGCTGTTGGGCAATATCGTTGGCAACAGCCAGTCAGCTGGCGAGTTTTCCGACCGTGACAACAACAGCAGCGTTAATTTGGGAACATGCGATGGCGTCCGTTAGCCATATGCATCAAGCATGTCTTAATGCACAACGCTCGAGGCTCCTTGTTCCAATTTACCTGTATCCAACTTGTTATGCCATGTGACCCTGCACTGCAAATCACTTAAAAGTATTTTGCAAAAGCATAGCTGTAGGTGTCTCCTGTTGACGCGGGTGGCTCGATAGGGTGTTGATGTGCAAACCATCGTCAAGGAAATGCAAGGTGGAATCGACATGACCACCTCCTGGCCGCAGATGTAGCCTTGAATTGTCCGGCGACGGCAACTGCATGCCGCATTTGTCCAGGAACCTTCTGCCGCGACAGGTGCAACATTGCAACACCGAGAGTGGGTCGGCGGCACCTCTCTCCCCACTCCTGAGAGCCGCCATTATGTGTGGCAACACGGGCGTCACTGAAGCTCAGCACTCAGATCACACTTCTCGGAGCTTTCTCGCTTCTTCACGGTCATTAACGTTAAAAATGTTGCAAAAAGCACACGCAATAGCGCTATTTCGGGCTGAGCGAGTCGTGAAAACGTAATATTGCAGTCTATACCACATATTGGATTCCACCGAGAGCGAAGATTCTATCGCACAGTTAATTCCCACATGGATACGCATTGCATGGATACTCATCACATGGATACTAATCACATGGATACGCATCTTAACGAATAACCAAAATTGCACACAAGAACCAACAAGACTAGAATCTTACATCATGTAATATTTCGCAAAACACGCCACAGGCGCAAAAAGGTGCTAAGGTCAACGCAGCAACTGCAACAGCAACCGCTGATTTCAGCCCTCCCATTGTCTCTATGTATTGGGACCCAGAATGATTTTCAGAATTGACGTCCCTGGCGTTCACACTGGATGAAACTGTTCTTGAATCCACTTCTACATCAGCATTTTTCAGAAGTCACGCCGCAGTGTTCTATGACGAACAGGCACCCCATTATCAGCGACAATAAGTCTGTAAAGTCTGTATATGAGTCGGCGGGGAGAGCCATACGCTGCGTGATCGATTGGGAGCACTTGGCTATACAGCCACTGAATACTATGCACATCAATAGTGCAAGTAGCTAACCGTTTCATTTCAGCGATATAGAGCAATGCGCTCTCATATGGACCCCGCATCAAGGACATCCCATCAAGGACGTCCCATCAAGGACATCGCATCAAGGAGCCAGCCACACACTTGAGCTTAGTTTTGCGGTGCACATACATTGAATGGTATACTGGTTATTGATTTGGCAAACAAAGTCAGCGAGCGTAAATACTTACCTCCAAATGACCTGGCGTTCCGCTTGTAAGATGTGTATGTACTCGAACACTATGCCTATGATTATCATAGCGACATTCGTAACCAGAAAATTACTCGGCGGTTCAAAAGTTTGGTCTAGTAGGGCTGTTACTTGTGGTATAATTTAAGTGCTACCCCCAACTGTTACCTTGATGAGACAGTCATCGGCGACTGTCACATCACAACCATTGTTTTTGGCATACCACATCTTTGCGCTGCGCTGAAGTTTCGATGTGTTGAACCAGCTGTATTTGCTCGATCGGGCATGCTGAGGTACACTCATTCACTCAGTGAATGTTGAAGTACGCAAATGCGCTCGAGCTGTATGTCTGCGCACCGACTTGAAGCGGATCTACAACTGTTCCCACGAATTTGCACGGAGTTTGTACGGCAGTAGGAATAGAAAATGGTTGGATATTCACTTGCACAACAACAACAAAAAATAACTAGTATCAGTTCACTACCCCGCTATGTGTGATTGCCCCGTGAGTAGGGGTGGACTGCCAATAATATTTCTGAGGAGTTAAGGGAAAACTATTTCAGAGGGTACCAGCGTTCACAATGGAAACTAGGATCCTCGGATGTTTAAAAATGCAATGTAAGCAGCCAGATAGCTGAAGCTGAAGCAGCCAGAGGCTGCACGTCAACCACAGCGCATGTTCCGCTTATTTGACCTGCCAAACATTGCAAAAAGTTTTATTTTCGTTAAGAGGTCAAACATTGGGGACCACCACACTGTTTACACTCCAAGTTTTGCTACAACCTGACAATGGAACATTCACCCCAGCCTCTTGTTGTCATATGAGATGCTTTTTTACAACTGAGCTCTTCTATATAACCTCGGGAAGACGCCATAACAGACGCTGAGCGAGTTGTGGCACGATAATAGATGCATGGGCTCAGCACTGCATTAAGCGAATCAGGGATTCCGGCGGCAATAATACTTCTCGTTATTGGTCAGAAAGAACGGGTCGGAAACTAACAAGTGGCTATGTGGAATGCCGAAATTTGTGGGGGTTCTGAGGTAAATGGCAAAGACATTTGTTCTTAATTGTAAATTGGCACATGACACCGTACCAAGAAATTGAAATAAATTAAAGTTGAAGTTGAAGTTAAATACACCCGTGTTTGCCGACGACACCATTTGCTTATAACCTTTGCCGTGCCAGGGACGACATGGCTTGAAGGCCACGCCGCTTGTTCACGGTCGTGCCTTTTTCTTCTTTTTAATGACTACGTCACTCTGCAATACACTAGTGTAGGTTTTAAGCCGGCCATAGTTCGTTGGTGTAGGCGTTACGCCACCCAACATTAGTTTGTGTCGGCTTTATGACATTAATACTCGTAATATCCAACATCCACAGGTCTATATTTTACGCAATAAAAATTGTTGGTGGTAGACTAGATTGGTCTATGACATATTTATGTAGGGTTAGACTAGTCTGACATATTTATGTAGGGTTAGACACATTTATGACATTTACCGTAGTATTAGACTAGTCTATGGCATATTACCGTAGTCATTATTTATATATAAAATACTACTCCAAACCGTGACGGCGCCGCGTGACCTTCAGGTCGCGTCCTCCCCGCCGCGTGACCTTCAAGCCTCGTCCTCCCCGGCGCGTGACCTTGAAACTGTGTCCTCCCCGCCGCGCGACCTTCAAGCCTCGTCCTCCCCGCCGCGTGACCTTGAAACTGTGTCCTCCCCATCGCGTGACCTTCAGACCGCGTCCTCCCCGGCGTCCTCCCAGCCGCGTGACCTTCAAGCCGCGTCCTCCCCCGCTGCGTGACCTTCAAGCCGCGTCCTCCCCGTCGCGTGACCTTCAAGCCGCGCCCTCCCCGTCGCGTGACCTTGAGCTGCGTTCTCCCCGGAGCAGCCAGTAGCCATTTCGCTGAATGACTGGTCGGATCATCACTTGTGCCGACGACAGAAAGGTTCCAAGAAGTTCCTCACTGGTTATGACATCTTTGGGCATGCCTATGTCTTATGTCTTTGGAGTTTAATTTCAGATGGAACCACAAAGGAACATAACGACTTACAAGGGGATAATTGCTTCCAACTTTGCAGTGTTCTAGACAGAGCCACAGCTGATACATACCAATTAAGAGAGAGAGAGAGAGAGAGAGAGATAGAGAGAGAGAGAGAGAGAGAGAGAGAGAGAGAGAGAGAGAGAGAGAGAGAGAGAGAGAGAGAGAGAGAGAGAGAGAGAGAGAGAGAGAGAGAGAGAGAGAGAGAGAGAGAGAGAGAGAGAGAGAGAGAGAGAGAGAAAAAATAATATTTTTTTATATATATATAGAGAGAGAGAGAGAGAGAGAGAGAGAGAGAGAGAGAGAGAGAGAGAGAGAGAGAGAGAGAGAGAGAGAGAGAGAGAGAGAGAGAGAGAGAGAGAGAGAGAGAGAGAGAGAGAGAGAGAGAGAGAGAGAGAGAGAGAGAGAGCTCCCAAGTCCCAAGACTTGGGAACAAACCAGTTGCCTCCAGTTTGCCTGTTTAAACATGTTTTAAACATGTTTTAAACATGTTGCCTCCAGAAAGCAAACAAAGAGGTTAGGCTTGGTTACATGATGTTTAGTTAGGTTTTTCATTTGGAAAACATTATTTTTTTATACCAATGGAAATGTTTTTCTTTAAAAGCAGGTTAGGCTAGGTTTGGTTGAGTTGGATTAGGTCTTTTTTATCCTAAGAATTTTAAAGAATAACCATATATAGCAGATAGGCTGCGATATATAGCTTCCTAGGAACTTGAGGTAAGGGATTGATTGGGGTGAGCGTATGTACATTTCTAGTACCTTTTCCAGATAGGCTTAACCCAGATGGGCCCCTGTGGCTCTTATTAAGCCTTAACACTTTATGACTGAACCAAATTTGTCCAATTTGTTGTGGGAATTTTTTTTAAAGTAGTGTTAGGCTAGGTTATGTATGTTGTGATTTATTTTTGCAAATTTGTGCGCAATTTTACCTAACTCAATGCCACGTCATTTGTATTATTTGTCTGCCAACTGAAAAGTAAGCATTTGGAGAGGAAATGAGTTTTCACGGTGTCTTAATCACTTTCATAAATGTTAAATTGTGATAAGTAGCTTTTAAATTTAAACAAAATAATATGTGGAAAGATGGGTGTCATTCAAGAATGGATAAATATGCGTGATAAACATCGATTAATTCCTTGATGTAAATTTACAGAAAGGATACTGAAGGCAAATAGAAAACCATTGTTCTCTGAGATTCCCGAGACAGTTGGGGTGTGTCAAAGGAGGTCCTCTTCTTTTCCTGTGGGTGCAGTGAGGGATGTCTCAGGGCCTCCTGTTTCTAAGAGAGGCTCTTGCTCCCCTTAGTCTCTCCGGTGGCTGTGCTGTTCTGTTAGCCAGTGCACTTCATTTTTATTCAGTTCTCTTCAATTAGTGACTGGATGTTATAGTATAACCTAGGAAGTTATGCGTCACCAATCATGTCAGTTCCTGGTACCAAATAAAGCTCCAATTCCATGTGTATCCATTTGTGTACCTAATACCATGCATTTTATGCCCTTCATATAACAGTCTTGCAGATAAAGACCATCATCAATCATGACAAATTCCACTGATGAAATCCTTCAAACACCATTTTCTTCTCTGCCATGTGACGAAAAATTACATGTCATCAAGAAACAACCAGGGAGGCCAGCGTTGCTTTGCGAAGCCCAAGTGAGTTCCGCAGTATCAAGGCAATTCTTTATCCTTTGACTTCGGAATGATATTTGCATTTATGTTTGCATAGCATTCCATAGCATATCATTATTGCATCTACAAATGGAGTTTAAATGTAATGGAGCTGTTTTTCCAGTAGCGAGCATGTAAACAGGGGCCGATACCTGGCATGGCTGAAAATAACCACATTTCGTCACAAGAGACACAGGACCGCACCGCCTCACACTTCACAGCAGTCACATCGCCTCACACTTCACAGGAGCCACATCGCCTCACACTTCACAGGAGTCGCACCGCCTCACACTTCACAGGAGTCGCACCGCCTCACACTTCACAGCAGTCACACCGCCTCACACTTCACAGGAGTCGCACCGCCTCACACTTCACAGCAGTCACACCGCCTCACACTTCACAGGAGCCACATCGCCTCACAGGAGCCACATCGCCTCACAGGAGCCACACCGCCTCACAGAAGCCACACCGCCTCACAGAAGCCACACCGCCTCACAGGAGCTACACCGCCTCACACTTAATAGGAGCCACACCGCCTCACAGGAGCCACACCGCCTCACAGGAGCTACACCGCCTCACATTTCACAGGAGTCACACCGCCTCACACTTCACAGGAGTCGCACCGCCTCATACTGCACAGGAGTCACACCGCCCCACACTTCACAGGAGTCACACCGCCTCACACTTCACAGGAGTCACACCGCCTCACACTTCACAGGAGTCGCACCGCCTCACACTTCACAGGAGTCGCACCGCCTCATACTGCACAGGAGTCACACCGCCTCACACTTCACAGGAGTCGCACCGCCTCACACTTCACAGCAGTCACACCGCCTCACACTTCACAGGAGCCACATCGCCTCACAGGAGCCACATCGCCTCACTAGGAGCCACACCGCCTCACAGGAGCCACACCGCCTCACAAAGCCACACCGCCTCATAGGAGCCACACCGCCTCACACTTAATAGGAGCCACACCGCCTCACAGGAGCCACACCGCCTCACAGGAGCTACACCGCCTCACAGGAGCTACACCGCCTCACAGGAGCTACACCGCCTCACAGGAGCTACACCGCCTCACACTTAATAGGAGCCACACCGCCTCACAGGAGCCACACCGCCTCACAGAAGCCACACCGCCTCACAGAAGCCACACCGCCTCACAGGAGCTACACCGCCTCACACTTAATAGGAGCCACACCGCCTCACAGGAGCCACACCGCCTCACAGGAGCCACACCGCCTCACAGGAGCTACACCGCCTCACCGCCTCACACTTAATAGGAGCCACACCGCCTCACAGGAGCCACACCGCCTCACAGGAGCCACACCGCCTCACAGGAGCTACACCGCCTCACAGGAGCTACACCGCCTCACACTTAATAGGAGCCACACCGCCTCACAGGAGCCACACCGCCTCATACTGCACAGGAGTCACACCGCCCCACACTTCACAGGAGTCACACCGCCTCACACTTCACAGGAGTCACACCGCCTCACACTTCACAGGAGTCACACCGCCTCACATTTCACAGGAGCCACACCGCCTCACCGCCTCACAGGAGCCACACCGCCTCACAGGAGCCACACCGCCTCACAGGAGCCACACCGCCTCACAGAAGCCACACCGCCTCACAGGAACTACACCGCCTCACAGAAGCCACGCCGCCTCACAGAAGCCACACCGCCCCAGGGAGCCACGCCGCTCCAGGGGAGCCACACCGCCTCACAGAAGCCACACCGTCTTACCTGAGCCACACCGTCTCACAGAAGCCACAGGAGGCGTCAGCTGCTGCTGCTGCTGCGGCCACCGCCGGTGATGGGTTTTTATGCCATTTCAGGCGCGATGGAGGTATGTGTGTAAAGTGGGGGTGGGGCGCTGCTTCAACCTCCACAGCAGGTGCAGTTGAGTGTCTAGTCGCTGTATTAAGTAATCATGCTCGTTGATATTAGAGATGATGTGAGAAAACTGGAAGCGACAGGGTACACTATCTGATGGCGTGTACAGCTATGTTGCTGCATCTGTGTTCTATCGCCTTATAAATTGGGTGCGGGAGAATCGAGTCTGTGGGGGAAGGAGAAAGTTGAGGCTATCGGTCGTTTTTTTAGCGGTATCATGCATCAAGTGTGGCTCCCATCCATATCCTGCAGCCATTGTCGTCGGTGAGGCGTTGATGGACCCAAACAATGGCTGGTACGACACATGTCTAATGATGAGACATTGTCGGAATATTCTGAGTTTGGACAAATAGCAATAGCGTGCTGTAATTGGTTATGGAAATATAAATTTTATGCACGAAACTTAATAAATGGCTTGGGTAGCATGGCTTCGATATGTTTACACACAAGAGGTACATAGCAACGCAAGAGAGGACGGGAAGGAACGATGAGCGGCTGCCTGAGAAGGTAGCCATGATTTTTAACACCTTGACGAGAGGAAGCCTAGCTACATTGGCTTCGCCACCAATTGTGCTGAGGTAAAGCGATCATCATTTTAGGTATGTTTGCGCGTAAGTGCTAGGCATGAAACACGATCTAAAAGGCATATCATCATTTTCCGTGGCATCGTTTTGCTGAGAGCTCTGGCCCTGTCTCGCTCAAGTAGAGAAGAGAAACGGAATTCCTATGTGGTTAAAATTGGGGGAACGGAAGTAAGCTCCAGTCAACCCCCCCCCCACCCCACCCTCCCTGACAAGTTACCAGTGAAGTGCCTGGGGGCCGACGATGTCTGCCCATATAGAGGATTGTCGTCAGTGGTACTGTAGGACGGGCCGCCGCTCCTGGACGTGAGCAGTTGTTTTGTCAGTGGTACTGTAGGACGGGCCGCCGCTCCTGGACGTGAGCAGTTGTTTTGTCAGTGGTACTGTAGGACGGGCCGCCGCTCCTGGACGTGAGCAGTTGTTTTGTCAGTGGTACTGTAGGACGGGCCGCCGCTCCTGGACGTGAGCAGTTGTTTTGTCAGTGGTACTGTAGGACGGGCCGCCGCTCCTGGACGTGAGCAGTTGTTTTGTCAGTGGTACTGTAGGACGGGTCACCGCTCCTGGACGTGAGCAGTTGTTTTGTCAGTGGTACTGTAGGACGGGCCGCCGCTCCTGGACGTGAGCAGTTGTTTTGTCAGTGGTCTGTAGGACGGGCCGCCGCTCCTGGACGTGAGCAGTTGTTTTGTCAGTGGTCTGTAGGACGGGCCGCCGCTCCTGGACGTGAGCAGTTGTTTTGTCAGTGGTACTGTAGGACGGGCCGCCGCTCCTGGACGTGAGCAGTTGTTTTGTCAGTGGTCTGTAGGACGGGCCGCCGCTCCTGGACGTGAGCAGTTGTTTTGTCAGTGGTACTGTAGGACGGGCCGCCGCTCCTGGACGTGAGCAGTTGTTTTGTCAGTGGTACTGTAGGACGGGCCGCCGCTCCTGGACGTGAGCAGTTGTTTTGTCAGTGGTTCTGTAGGACGGGCCACCGCTCCTGGACGTGAGCAGTTGTTTTGTCAGTGGTACTGTAGGACGGGCCGCCGCTCCTGGACGTGAGCAGTTGTTTTGTCAGTGGTACTGTAGGACGGGCCGCCGCTCCTGGACGTGAGCAGTTGTTTTGTCAGTGGTACTGTAGGACGGGCCGCCGCTCCTGGACGTGAGCAGTTGTTTTGTCAGTGGTACTGTAGGACGGGCCGCCGCTCCTGGACGTGAGCAGTTGTTTTGTCAGTGGTACTGTAGGACGGGCCGCCGCTCCTGGACGTGAACAGTTGTTTTGTCAGTGGTACTGTAGGACGGGCCGCCGCTCCTGGACGTGAGCAGTTGTTTTGTCAGTGGTACTGTAGGACGGGCCGCCGCTCCTGGACGTGAGCAGTTGTTTTGTCAGTGGTACTGTAGGACGGGCCGCCGCTCCTGGACGTGAGCAGTTGTTTTGTCAGTGGTACTGTAGGACGGGCCGCCGCTCCTGGACGTGAACAGTTGTTTTGTCAGTGGTCTGTAGGACGGGTCACCGCTCCTGGACGTGAGCAGTTGTTTTGTCAGTGGTACTGTAGGACGGGCCGCCGCTCCTGGACGTGAGCAGTTGTTTTGTCAGTGGTACTGTAGGACGGGCCGCCGCTCCTGGACGTGAGCAGTTGTTTTGTCAGTGGTACTGTAGGACGGGCCGCCGCTCCTGGACGTGAGCAGTTGTTTTGTCAGTGGTACTGTAGGACGGGCCGCCGCTCCTGGACGTGAGCAGTTGTTTTGTCAGTGGTACTGTAGGACGGGCCGCCGCTCCTGGACGTGAACAGTTGTTTTGTCAGTGGTACTGTAGGACGGGCCGCCGCTCCTGGACGTGAGCAGTTGTTTTGTCAGTGGTCTGTAGGACGGGCCGCCGCTCCTGGACGTGAGCAGTTGTTTTGTCAGTGGTACTGTAGGACGGGTCACCGCTCCTGGACGTGAGCAGTTGTTTTGTCAGTGGTACTGTAGGACGGGCCGCCGCTCCTGGACGTGAGCAGTTGTTTTGTCAGTGGTACTGTAGGACGGGCCGCCGCTCCTGGACGTGAACAGTTGTTTTGTCAGTGGTACTGTAGGACGGGCCGCCGCTCCTGGACGTGAGCAGTTGTTTTGTCAGTGGTACTGTAGGACGGGCCGCCGCTCCTGGACGTGAGCAGTTGTTTTGTCAGTGGTACTGTAGGACGGGCCGCCGCTCCTGGACGTGAGCAGTTGTTTTGTCAGTGGTACTGTAGGACGGGCCGCCGCTCCTGGACGTGAGCAGTTGTTTTGACGCGACGAATCGAGCTGTAGTCGACCGCTGTCGCCGCTAAATGTCCCCTGCCGCCACCATTGACACAGGACCAATCAAACTGTTCTCGTTTCGACATCTCGCCGGCGGCAAAAACAGGCGCGCGCATCGATCGGAAGGCGTGGCGCGGGGCAATGTGTGTTCTGCGCCACTGTCGGCGACACACCACCGCCGCGCCGCACAATCAGCGGTGCGCCGCGCGCTGGCTGAAAACCGCCCCGGGAAACGCGCGCCGGCAGCCTTTTTGCGGCTCCGTCTGGACACGGAATGTGCCGCACGCCAGCACCACAAATGCCGCACGTGATGGGCGGCGCGTGAAGTACCACATGGGCACGTGAATGGTAGCATGTGAGGCGTCGTGTGTGAAGGGCTATTTGTGAAGCTCCACAATGGAGGTGTTCTGAAGTGCGGGCACTGTCCAGCAGCGGCAGAACCGGAATGTGTGGTGTCCACTCACCTAATCTGCTCGTCTCTGGAGTTGACCTCTCCCTCTGTAAAGGCGAAGTCATGCTTCTACCGGTTTTAGTCATTGTAGTCCGCGCACCTCTGCTCTGCTGCCGGTTTGGCAGCCTCCATGTTCGCCTTCGGCGACAGAAGTCACTGCATTCTCCTTCCGCGTTCATAGCTTTGTTACCAGGAAAAGCTGTATCAGAAGCATGCCAACCATGCCATCTCCAAGCTGGAGTTGAAGAAAAATGAGTTTGAAACCGATTATTTCCATGGATGACCATTGGTTTGCTATTCGGAATTTCGAAAGTTGGAGGAGATGAATAATCTTCCCATAAACCTTGTCTGTCAATGCGCCTACGCTCTGGTCTAGCAAAGTCCGTTCCATTACTTTCCATCAAATATCCAAGTCCAGCTGGCACTGATATTTTCGACACCACAGGACACCACCACATCGGGTGTTCTTCGGAATCCTGTGGGAGTCACGTGGCCGTTCCCCGAGCTCCCTCCCCTCCCCTCACCTTCGGAATCCTGTGGGAGTCACGTGGGCGTTCCCCGACCTCCCTCCCCTCACCATCGTTGAGTGGAACGTCCAAACATGGACGAAGCCGTAATACAAGCTGGGTGCTATATTTGCATTTTTCCATTTGTTTAGTTGAACCTGGATGTGTTCCTTGTTGGAATCTTGGAGCTGACCGTATATATCAGCTTAACACCCTAAACAAGTCAAGAAGCGAAAAACTAAGGGTCAAATGGAAGGACTAAAAATGTGAAAGAGTTTCACCCCCTTCTTCCACTTCTTGCTTCTTTTGAGGAGGAAGTGTCTCCTACAGCTTCAGAAGACATCTCTCACCTCTGTCGCCCTCAGATTGTCTACGGGGAAGTGAAAAATTGATAGTTTCGTGTAGCTTCGTGATCCCCCTCTCATTTCGCTATTGTTTGCATATACTCAGGATGTGCAAAGGTGATTAAGGCTGCAACTGGTGCCACATGTGTCGTCCATAAGGTGATTAAGGCTGCAGGTGGTGCCACATGTGCCGTCCATGAGGTGATTAAGACTGCAGGTGGTGCCACATGTGCCGTCTATATACTTTTAGTAGCAAGTATCTTGTGAGCTACTTCTTATTCAATTTCCCGCCAACCGCTATGCAACTTCTGGTGTGATCACTCACTTGTGTTCACTTGTGAAATTTGGGCAAAAAAAATTCAGCTGACAATGTTAAAGCTGGTGATATAAGACCATCGGTGCTCCCGTAAGTACGATGGCAAAATCCGAACGCATTGCGGACGTGAAGAAAAACTGGACTGACTCGAGTTCTTCCAAAGAGATGTGAGATCCGTCTGTGTTCGAACCATAATGGGTACGTTTATTCAGTGCCTTTGATCCTCGGTACTCTTCCAGCAGCAACGCGCACAGCCATTTAAAAAAAAAAATGTTTTCACGTATTCCAATTGTACTCACCGGTGATAAGCCATGGTCATTGCATCGCAACACGTCAGCTCTCTCCCCAGCCGCTGAGTAGCACGCCAGCTCCCTCTTCCAGCCTCAGTAGCACGCCAGCTCCCTCTCCCAGCATCCCAGTAACACTCCCAGCCAGGGACCCTTCAACACATTTTCGGTGAGGGTGGGGGCAGGCAAGTGCTTCAGAAATATGCGCATGAATAAAGTATTTTCTTAGTCTAACCAGCATTCCACCTGAATTTTTTTCCTAGCATTCGGCGGAGGGAGGGGGGAATTGTTCGTCCGTAAACATGCTATTTGAGTCAATGCTCCCAGCTACTCAATAGCATGTCAACTACCTCTCCCAGCCGTCAAGTAACTTGCTGGCCCCCTCCTCTTTCTTCTTTCTTTCCTACTGTCTCTATCTCTCTCTCCCTCTCTCTCTCCCTCTCCCTCTCCCTCTCCCTCTCCCTCTCCCTCTCCCTCTCCCTCTCCCTCTCCCCCTCCCTCTCCCTCTCCCTCTCCCCTCTCCGTCTCCCTCTCCCTCTCCGTCTCCGTCTCCGTCTCTCTCTCCGTCTCCGTCTCCCTCTCCGTCTCCGTCTCCCTCTCCGTCTCCCTCTCCGTCTCCGTCTCCCTCTCCGTCTCCCTCTCCGTCTCCCTCTCCCTCTCCGTCTCCCTCTCCATCTCCATCTCCATCTCCATCTCCATCTCCCTCTCCCTCTCCCTCTCCATCTCCCTCTCCTCTCCCTCTCCCTCTCCCTCTCCCTCTCCCTCTCCCTCTCCCTCTCCCTCTCCCTCTCCCTCTCCCTCTCCATCTCCATCTCCATCTCCATCTCCATCTCCATCTCCATCTCCATCTCCATCTCCATCTCCATCTCCATCTCCCTCTCCCTCTCCCTCTCCATCTTCCTCTTCCTCTTCCTCTTCCTCTTCCTCTCCATCTCCCTCTCCCTCACTTTCTATCTCTGTCCAAATATCTCTATCTCTCTCCCTCTCTATCTCTATTAACATCCCACTCTTCCTCTCTCTCTTCTCTATCCCCTCTCTCTTTCTCTTTCTCTCTTTCAAGACGCTGGTGGTCTCACTGCCGGTCGGCGCCGTCATAATCATTCCCCAGAAACACCTTGTGTGGTTGGCCGCTCGGCACGCGGAATGGGGCTTCATTTTTCACAGCCGGCGCGCCGGCTCATCTCGCGGCCGCTAATGTGCCGCGGCGCCTTTGAAGTGGCGTGCCCAGGTTTTGCGATGATAAGCCATGATTTCATTTACACATTACATCAATTAATAAGAGTCGGTCATGTTTCAGAAATTAGATACGTACACGGCGCCGGTAAAAACGCTCCGCTGCACCAACCGAGCCAGAGTGATATTGAGCCGCGGCGACGCCCCCGTGCTGCTGCAAACAATGCAACCCAACCGGTGCGTTGCAGTGCGTTGCGGTGCGTTGCACGAAATGCGAGCGGTTTGGATGGGTTGGGTTGGGAGGGGAGGGTGGAGGGAGGAACTCTGGTGTCCAGTGAGCGACATCGTTCTGCTGGCGCCGTCGGAGTAGGGCGCCGCTAATGGTATCCTACACTGAGCTCCGCCGGCGGCCACTTTGATGGCTGACCCCGGAGCCGTTGCACTGACCCCAGCGGTGCTGACGCGCCGCTGCCCGGCCGCATCAGCGCGTCGCTGACATGCTGCACGCCGCTTTGAAGATGCCGCCGCTCGGCTCGGGCGCCCTGCAGCGTGCATCGCCAGCGGGTCGGCACAATCGTGTCAGCCGACCGGTGCATCTCCGGAATACCGCGATTATTGCTATTGTCTGGGGTCGGCGGGACGTGGCGGTAACAGGGAGTGTGCCGACATACCTCCCGGATACTGATGAGCTTGTGGTGGTAACATGCTGAACTCGCTTCCCCTCACCATTGGCTGTCGTCGTTCTTCTTCGTTCTTAATCGAAATCGCCTGGCGTGCATATTTCTTGAAAGCAAGTCAGGTGCTGCAGTCTCTACACGTTAATGTTTGATGTTTGATGGAAAGCTGAATCAACAGACGATTGCCTTCGGGCGCTGGTCTCCCGCTTGAAGCGGTTTGAACACTAATGTGCCTGCACAGCGTCCCTAGCATTAGTATGGCAGGTCATACATTAGCAGTGTTCTCCAACGACGACTTGCGATACAAACTTTTAATACAAATGTAGGAACTATTGAGATGGGTATTGTATAATGATAGTTGCACCATCGTTCTTGCTGTCCTACAACCAGGTATGGTATGACGACAGTTGCACCATCGTTCTTGCTGTCCTACAACCATTCGGCAATCATGACTCCCGGCTTTACTTGATCGCATAAAGGTCGAGTGAGGCTAAAAACTTTTAAAATGGGTTCCATGCCCACGAACTTGAAATAGCTCCTAGATGCTTTCCCTTGTCCATTGCATGGTCGTTTGCAAGCATAATTATATGTGCAAATTCATCCAGCTTCCCATTCTGGTTTCTATCCTGTAAGTATTGTTCACCAAACACTTGCGTGAACATGTGTTCACGCAGGTTCCAACATTCCTGTCCGGAACAGACTGCCAACAGATGTTGCTGCCGGAGGGCGAGTTCATATACCTGCTAACCACTCAACGCTTCTTTTCGTTTCCCAACACTTAATCACAATTATAGGCCCTACCAATCGTTGAGTGTGCTCCTAAAATTACATCAGCAAACAGATAGCGTCCACTCTAACAACATAATGGTGCCAGATAATCGAAATACGTCCCTTGCGGTAGGCAAAGCTAGTTACCGTTAGTTGTCCTAGGTATATTGTCCCAGAGTGTGGGAAAGTCCTAGGTATAGTGTCAGCCACCCCTCCACACAGTACGGCAGGACCGTGCTACTATATCCGGCTTAGATGCCAACCATGCGCATTAGCTGACTGGGTATATTCGTATATTTTCGTGTCCATTCTGAACCGAAGGCAAGTAAGGCAAGTATTATTTGACGGGCAATGCACAGTATTCTCTGATGTATTGGTACGGTTTGTGCTGTGCCTGATATTGGGGTGGGCGGTGTTTCCACGAATTAATCTCCAACTATCAGCGTGAGCGAGGGGACTGCCCCATCAGTCTCCTTATAAGAGTGAGGTGAAAGAATGAAAAGCGGTGCATGAAATGGCTCCGCTATTGTAATCGAGTCAGCCACCGACTTTGGGTGAAGTGAGAGAACAGCCCCGGCCATCCGGAGATCTCAGTTAGGCCAGTTATCATACGATCGCTCAGGTCGACTGTCCATTTCACCGGAATTCGCGGTGGCGGCGCGAGCCTGCCGGCGCTCTTTTATCTGCGTGGCCAGCACGGCGCGGCCGCTCGCGCAGACAATGCGCACGTGTCCGCCGGTAAAAAATGTTTTGACGTTTTCATTGTGTGCACACGGTTGAGAAATGCGGCCGTCTGCGCAAAACCACCACCACCGCCACCATCAGAGTCAGATAAAAAGCCTGATAACTACGCCGGCCCGACGCATGTGCCTGAATGTGTGTGTGCATGTCTAGTATATATATATATATATATATATATATATATATATATATATATATATATATATATATATATATATATATATATATATATATATTATATATATATATATATTTATATTATATATATATATATATATATATATATATATATATATATATATATATATATATATGTGTGTGTGTGTATATATGAATGTGTGTGTTATGTGTGTGTGCGTGCGTGCGTGCGTGCGTGCGTGCGTGCGTGCGTGCGTGCGTGCGTGCGTGCGTGCGTGCGTGCGTGCGTGCGTGCGTGTATGAGAGTGCGTCTGGGTGTCTGTGTGTGTGTGTGTCTGTGTCTGTGTCTGTGTGTGTGTGTGTGCCTGATTAGGGGCGGGTAAGCCGCCTTGTATTGCCGAATCCAGGCGGCAGACATCCCATTAGAGTCTCGGCCCCGTGAGTTAATGTCGAACACGAGCTAAGCGGATCAGGGTGCGTGCTTGTTTGTTCGAGACCAAACAAGATGGCCGACGCCGCAAGGAGCCGGTTGAGCTGAGCTGGACATGGCAGCGGGCTGAGCTGGAGCTGGCAGAGAGCTAAGCTGTGAGCTAGCAGTGAGCTGAGCTGTAAGCTGGCAGTAAGCTGAGCCGGACCTAGCGGTGAGCTGAGCTGTGAGCTAGCAGTGAGCTGAGCTGGAGCCGGCAGTTAGCTCCACTGCGTCACACGGTTCAACACACATCTAGTATGTTGATTGCAAGTGAATGAATGAATCAAATTGCACCCAGAGCTCTTCCTTGAATCATCTGATTTGTTTCGCCGCTGTTGCCGAACAGGAAGTTAATGGAGAAGGGTTGTTAATGAAGAACTAAGGGTCCTCAAACGACTCTCATCACAACTGCGAGTACAGTGTATGCCATTCGCCGTCATACAGACCAGTAGTCCCCAAACTTGTGGGAGTTCCCCTAAGTAGCAGGCTATCATACTGACGCCGCCCCTCTCGGAGCTTGTCCTACCTTTTGTTGACAGCAGCATCACAGCTATATGTCCCTGAAATTACAGTTCGCCGGCTTTATGCCATTTTATTTTGACATGTAGTGAAAATAACACGAAAGGAGTATAACATAAATATCAAGTATTCATTTTACTCCTTCCATTAGCCCACATATCCGACTAAAGCTCCGGAAATTACCTAGTGTGTAGATTCGCCTAATGTGCCATGTTGATTATTCATGCGATAAAAACAAATACATGATTTTCGACATCGAATACCTTTGTACCGTTGCAGACAGTGGCATGGTTGCATACCACTTGGGATCATAGTTGGTAGAATTTCGCTTCCATCCGACAAGACGCCTATCACTGCGCCGCTGCGCCGTGGTCAGGGCGCCTGAGAGCATCTCCACATCACTTCAACAGGCAAACTTCGATGTGATTATCGCCCGTCTGAGGGAGAAATATCTAGCGACAATCTGATCACTGTATATTACTTATAAACAGGGCTGTGCGTGCAAAATAATATTTTCATCAAATTGCCACGACTTTCTACTTAATCATGCCCCCGGGAACATCTTTGTCTTGCCCAATAGGTTATTATTGGTAATTTAATTATAACCACTTTACACAAATGCGTGGAACACCTCGTCTGCACTCGATATCACACGAGCAACAAGCCACCCAAACCTCAGTCAAATCCAGTTAGCATGATCATGGAACACACAGAACATGGCATGGCATGGCATGGCATGGCAACATGGCAAGCGAAGCCAGCTTGCCACTATGTGACGCAGCTCTCGGCCCGCAGTGAAGGCGATCGAGGCACGCTCCGACGACGACGACGCAGCCGAGATCGACGTTGAGGAGGTGCCCGAAACTGCCATGGACGACTCGGTGTCTCGCGGCTCGACGCCCTCCTCCGAGTCGGCTGAAAGTCCACAAAAGCCGCTCAAGAAGGGCGTTCGTGTGCTGGCGAACTGCGACGACCTGTCTGACGTCAACTGCCAGCTGGAGGCCAAGGAACTGTGGGACAAGTTCTACGATCTCGGCACCGAGATGATCATCACCAAAACAGGCCGGTAGGTGAAGTACCGCGGCAGCCGAGAGGCACCTGAGGCATGGAGAGGAACCTGAGGCCGGGACTTGGTCCGTCAGTTTTCGGAAGCCCGAACTACGATCTGCCTGGTAGCGCTTTCAAAGAATGTGACTTGCAGTGCGGGTGAGGGCCGGCTGTTCTCTGATGCCGCATTGGCCGTCTGGACTGGCCACCCGGCCAGCCTGCCGGCATCGGCGCCGACGGTGTGAACACTCGTCGTTGCCGACGAGGCGTGTCGCTTCCAGTTGGATAGCCACCCCAAATGAAATCAGGTAGCATTGATATTGGCGGCGCGGCGGCGACTGCCGTGTCGGCTGCTTTGTCGCCTGTCTGTCGGCTGTCTGTCGGCACCAGCTGGACACGCGCTGACGGTGTGCAGTGTTCCCGGCGCCAGGCGGCCCGCCGGGGAGCGCGCGACAGGGGGACGCTGACAGCACGGCCATGGAGCAACACTTGACGGGCCCATGATCCGGGTCGACTTTCCACCAATATCACAAATGAATTTTCCGATTTTTTTGTAATTCGTTCTTAATATTTGCGTTGTTCCTAGAGTATTTCATGCAGTTCTCATCCCCGATTGTATTCAATCGCGCCATCAGCACACCCGCTGCGCTACACACAAACGTACTGTAGCAATCGACGCAGAGAACGTGAAGAACGTACTGTAGCAGTCGACATAGAAAACGTGAAGGACGTACTGTAGCAGTCGACGTAGAAAACGTGAAGGACGTACTGTAGCAGTCGACGTAGAAAACGTGAAGGACGTACTGTAGCAGTCGACGCAGAGAATGTGAAGAACGTACTGTGGCAGTCAATCTAGAGCACGAGAAGGGCACGCTTTAACAGTCAATGTAAAGAACGCCAAGGCCGTATTGTAACAGTCAACGTGGCGCACGCCACGGACGCAGTGGCTACAATTGAACACAGTTTTCCTAAGATACGCTTGGTTGCGTCCCCACATTCAGAACATCCCATATATAAGGTCATAGCGGAATAATACAGTGGATGAATAGCGCAGGCCCAGAAATGTTATGCGCTTCCACTTATGATGTTGCTGCGAAGTCTTGTTATAGCTTGAAGGACTCGTGGCGTAGATGCATTCTGTCTCATCATCCCTTTATATTTAGATGCTGACATCCTTCATTCATCTGTCGCTCCGGTCTCCAATGTGCTTCCCTCATTTTTTTTTGTCTGCCCGGCCCTAACTTCTTGCCTGTACCGCAAGCACCGGCGGACCCCGAGCGGGATCATGCCCACGAAGTCACCAAAGCTGGCACAATCGGAAACGAAGACCGAATTTGAAGTACAAATGAACGATGCCTCAAATTATCAGTACATTCCGTATCTAATCCCATCGGTTCCGATGCATCAATTCTGCATCAGTGCTGATCCCATCGGCTGCGCGGCATCAGCTATGCATCAGCGCTGATTCTATCAGTTCCGGTGTATCAGGCTGTATCAGCGCTGATTCCATCTGTTCTGGTGTATCAGTTCTGTATCAGTGCTGATCCCATCAGTTCCGGTGTATCAGGCTGTATCAGCGCTGATTCCATCTGTTCTGGTGTATCAGTTCTGTATCAGTGCTGATCCCATCAGTTCCGGTGTGTCGTGACCAGCTCGCTCCCTCACACCATGCTGAAAACGAGGCGCCGGCGCCAGGCCATTGTGTTGCCGGCGCCGGCGCTGAGAGCGCCCATGAGATGACAATCACCACGGACAGTCGGAACATTGGCCAATAATCGACTGGGGCCGACGGCAGGTGCTGCGTCGACGCCGACGTTCCGGAACGTCGGCGGCATTGTGTCGCTGGGGGACGTAACGAGCCCGACTGGACGACAGATGGCAGCGACGGGGGCGCTAGCCGGGCGGCGGGGCAGCGGGCGGCAGGGCAGCCACAGCGGGCAGCGGGCAGCGGGCAGCAAGTGGCGGGCAGCGGGTAGCGGGCAGCGGGTAGCGGGCAGCGGGTAGCGGGCAGCGGCAACGGGCAGCGGTTGGCGGGTAGTGTGCAGCGAGCAGCGTGGCCAGAATAACAGGCGCAGGCGCAGGCCAGATTCCACCGATAGCAACTGGCTCTTGAGTCCGCGGATGCAAGAGGTCCACCTTGGAGAGGAGTGGTAGCTGGAGTATGTGAGAACAGGCGTCAAGATGGAGGTAAAATCCATCCAAAAATTGTTTCGTTCGTTGCAACGTCGTGCATAGCAATGAGTTAGTCTTATAATTATTCAAGATTCGGAGGGAAAGAAGGAATCATCTGCCCCCTCGCACGTTCATATTCTTATGTAATTATGGGCTCCCTGCATGTCCGTAGCGCTCTACCGGGGACGTTGCAATCTTGGACCGTACTTTTTTACAGAAAAAATGTCCACGTGTGAACCAAGCGTCTTAAAAATATGGATTTACATGTGAACTCGGCTGTTGCCATAAATTGTGGAAACCCTGGGAAGATTTCGAATACACCTTATGACCCAGTCTAGTTTCCCAGTCGTCAAGAGGACGTCTAAACCCAGTCGTCAAGAAGAACAGATCAAGTGACATAACAGCAGAACAGAACAGCCAATTTTTGTGTAACAAAATATGTCTGAATTTCCGTCTCCGTCCAAGGGTTAATTTCTATGAAATATTGACACGCTGTGATCGTTTGTACAGTCCCAAGAGGATTTGGCCGGCATTTACCAAACACGGCTAACACCATGACGCTTACATTATTCATCGTTGGGAATGCACGTTGATTCCGTACATATATATATATATATATATGTATATATTGATATATATATATATATATATATATATATATATATATATATATATATATATATATATATATATATATATGTATATATATATGTATATATAGATATATATATATATATATATATATATATATATATATATATATATATATATATATATATATATACATATATACATACATATATGTATATATATATATATATATATATATATATATATATATATATATATATATATATATATATATATATATATATATATATATATATGTATATGTACATAGCCAATGCACATGCATTCCAAACAGTAAAAAAAAATGTAAGCAACATGATGTTGGCCATGTCTGGGAAATGCCGGCCAAATCTCTCTTGAGACTCTGCGAACAATCTCAGAGTGTCACACGGCAATTCAGACATATTTTGTAAACAAAAAAGTTGTCTGAATTCATTTCATCGGTTCTTCATGACGAATAAGATACTCTGTGCTGGAATTTTGGATCACCTTAAGCCTGGTGACCTTTTGATTTAAATGTCACACAATTGTCAGCATGTGGCTCAAAGCTAAGAAACTACATTCCATGTATTCAAACATTAATAGGTAAGGCAGGTACAGAGATGGCAGAATATGATTCAGATGGATTTCATAGATGGCAGAAAACAATGCTCCGAAGCGCCATTTGTTTTTGTTTTTGTTTTTGCTTGCTTCGAAGAGAAAAAAACTAGAAGAGGTATGGAAACATTTTCGCTTAGGGACCCGGGCAATGGTTCTGTAAATCATAGCTTGCGAAAATGGATCGAGAAAGACCCAACCGGCATGCGATATTCTTCCATTTATCATGTTATTATTCACATTTTGCTTTCGACTGAACACCTGTGGGCGAGGGATCCTTTGGTCGACTCATGACCGACTGGCTCAGGGGACACCATCGGCTGATGCTCCTCGGCCACATCAACGTGAGGCGACTAAAGTGCAGAGCCAGGGATGTTGAATTCTGAAAATTGTTGGCGGGCACAATACATGGAGGCAATGAGTGGTTTCAATTTGGTTTGGGGAACAATCCATATGATTCCATGTTAAAAGTTGAAATTATTGGGATGTGGGGGGGGGGGATAAAGTCAACATTGAGGGGGCACTTGCCCCCTCAGAAGTATGGAAAACAACACCTATGTGCAGAGGCTATGCTCAGGTGGACGATTTTTTGGGAGCATTATCACGCGAGGGTGAAGCCGGAGGAGGTGTACACCATGTTTATGCGAATGAGTTACATCATAGTTGCATCAGCCACCCGCTTCGCCTCATCCCGGAAACAATGCTGGTTTTCATTCATTAAATGAATGAAAACCTTCATTAAATCCATCCTGAAACTTTTTCACCACATTTCAAGTCCTGAATTATTTGCCCCGCAAAAATATTATTCACTCACTATTTGTATTTGTAAGCTGTCTTCTCAATGTCTCGGCCGGAAGTACCAGGACCAGGAAGTACAGGACCAAGTGTTGGATGTGCCGTCCTTGTAGCGGCTATTGTAGCCGCCCACGGTGCGCACACCGACTGAAAGGCATCCGGCAGCTTTTCAACATCAGTTGGCAAAAGAAGACGGTCGGTGAGCTGTTCTATGGTTCTGATGCTCCACTATGTGCCTGCAGCTCGGGAGTCATATAGCTCATCTCATGCCTCGCTCGTCCAGCACACCTACTGGCGCCACGTCCTGGTGAATGCATCATATGTACGATCACAGTCAGTATAGCAGAGCTCTGCCAGCCGACGGACAGTCCGGAGCATGCACCAGCTCGGAAGGATCTCCACCAGTTCGGAAGGATTTTCACCAGTTCAACAGGATCTCCACCAACCCGGCAGGGTCTCCATCAGTTCGGTAGAGTCTCCACCAATTCGGCAGAGTCTCCACCAATTCGGCAGAGCCTCCACCAAATCTGCAGGATCTCTGTCAGCTTGGCAGTCTCCACCAGTTCGACAGTTCGCCTCCACCAAATCTGCAGGGCCTCCAGCCCGGAAGGAACTCCACCAGTTTGGCCGGCTCCACACCAGCTTAGCGGATTTCCACGAGTTTGGCAAGGCCTCCACGAATTTCCGCCATGGACAGTTGCAGTGACTGGCCACCGCGACACCGACGGTGGTCAGTCTACCAGACACATGCTTGCCAACCGTGCCGTACCATAGACCGTAACTGGACTGCACTGGACTGCGCTGCCATTCACATAACGAGGGAGTGGCGGCGTGCCAGGGGCTACCCTGGAAGAGAGAGAGAGATAGAGAGAGAGAGAGAGAGAGAGAGAGAGAGAGAGAGAGAGAGAGAGAGAGAGAGAGAGAGAGAGAGAGAGAGAGAGAGAGAGAGAGAGAGAGAGAGAGAGAGAGAGAGAGAGAGAGAGAGAGAGATAGAGAGATAGAGATAGAGATATATATATATAGATATATATATAGAGAGAGAGAGAGAGAGAGATATATATATATATATATATATATATATAGAGAGAGAGATAGAGAGAGATATAGAGATAGAGAGAGAGAGAGAGAGAGAGAGAGAGAGAGAGAGAGAGAGAGAGAGAGAGAGAGAGAGAGAGAGAGAGAGAGAGAGAGAGAGAGAGAGAGAGAGAGAGAGAGAGAGAGAGAGAGAGAGAGAGAGAGAGATAGAGAGATAGAGAGATAGAGAGAGAGAGAGAGAGAGAGAGAGAGATAGAGAGATAGAGAGATAGAGAGAGCGCACCACCTCCGCTACAACCCTCCCGTTGCGGTCCACCAGCCCTCCAGCTCACCAGCCCACCAGCCGGCACGTTCCAGGCCACCCCTACGCTGCCGGCCCGTCACCTCGACAAGCACCGCTTTGATTCGGCCGCGCCGTGCCGGAAGCGCTGCGTTCGCCGCGCCGGCGCTCAATTCGGTGCACAGTGCGGCAACAGCGGCACAGTGTCGATACCAGCGGTACAGTGCACATACCAGTGGTACAGTGTCGATACCAGCGGTACAGTGTCGATACCAGCGGTACAGTGTCCATACCAGTGGTACAGTGTCGATACCAGTGGTACAGTGTCGATACCAGCGGCACAGTGTCGATACCAGCGGCACAGTGTCCATACCAGTGGTACAGTGTCGATACCAGCGGCACAGTGTCGATACCAGCGGCACAGTGTCCATACCAGTGGTACAGTGTCGATACCAGCGGCACAGTGTCGATACCAGCGGCACAGTGTCGATACCAGCGGCACAGTGTCGATACCAGCGGCACAGTGTCCATACCAGTGGTACAGTGTCGATACCAGCGGCACAGTGTCGATACCAGCGGCACAGTGTCCATACCAGTGGTACAGTGTCGATACCAGCGGCACAGTGTCGATACCAGTGGTACAGTGTCGATACCAGCGGCACAGTGTCCATACCAGTGGCACAGTGTCGATACCAGCGGTACAGTGTCGATACCAGCGGTACGGTACCCATACCGTCGGTACAGAGTTGATACCAGCGATACGGTATCGCTTCCGGCGGTGCGATGTCTATACCAGCGGTGTGGTGTCTATACCAGCGGTGCGGTGTCTATACCAGCGCGCGCGCCTGACACCTGGATAACGCTGGGTGGAGTGTGGGCGTGCCATGTGGGGTAGCCAGGTGGGATGTGAGGTATTGTCGCTGGCGGCGATCGGAGCAATTGGCGTGGTCATGATGCCAGTGTCCGGGCCTGACGCAGTCTGGTCTGGAAGACCGACTGGGAGCCGACCAGATCGGACCGGACTGGAGTGTCTCCATCCATAGCCCGCATTGCCACTGAAATGGACCACTCGTAGATGGAAAAACTGGTGAACATGTATTAGATTCTTTTTAGAATCGACCGGGGCAGGGCGCATTATGAAGTTTTGCACCACCAGATGGCTCGCCCGTGCGCGATCGATGTCTGTTGATTTATTATTAGCATGACTATGCCGAGTAACTCAACGGCGAATCAGCGGTCATAGCCGGCACTTGACATGACTGGTAACAAAGTGCAACAGCGCTGGCCTCACTGGTGACCTCAATTGCGTATTTTGGCCGCGTGGGTTCTGCCTGCCTTGGCCAGCGAACATTTGCGTTTCGTTGATAGGCAAATCGTAGGCAAACACAAAAACCTGGCTATCTGTCAGAATTTGCACCTAAGCCCGTACCCACTTGCCGACTTATTAGACCAGTTTCATATCTCTGCCGACCAGACCTGGACCATGGCGCAGGACTATGTCGACAGAGACACCAGGTCTATATCTGTGCCGGGACGCATGGTAGCGTGCCGTCGTCCACAGAGTGGAGACGCCAGTGGGGATGCCGGTGGAGACGCCGATGGGGACGGCAGTGGGGACGGCAGTGGGGACGCCGGTGGGGACGGCAGTGGGGACGCCGGTGGGGACGCCGGTGGGGACGCCGGTGGAGGCGCCGGTGGAGGCGCCGGTGGAGGCGCCAGTAGGGACGCCGGTGGGGACGCCGATGGGGACGCTGGTGGGGACGCCGGTGCGCCTGGAGCTGACATGGAGCTGACATCACTCCCTCCCGCACACATACGTCAGTGCGCCGAGCCATGCTGAAACGTCAGCGGCGGACCCAGTCAAGAAGACAACGGCATGGGCCGTCCCATACCGCCATCGCCACACGTCCACACGTCCACAGCGCCATAAGGCCACACTGCCACCGACTCGGCGGCATCCTGCGTGCCTGTACCGATGCTAACTGATGGCGTCTCGGCGGGAGGGGCCCAGCTGCCGTGTAGAGAGTGACCCGAGCGGCTCGATATTCGTCCCACTCGGCACCAGTCATCCGTGCCTGGCTGGCCGGCCGCTGGCTGGGTGGTCGCCGGACCAGCTACGCACCCGCCACTGCCCTGTTTACAATCGGTCTACAAATTGGTAAATTGATACCTTGCCGGTCGGGTCGGAGATGGCATTAATGAGCAGGCTGGCGGGCGGGCTGCAGTGTAGCTGGTGGTGCAGACGGCAGCCAGCAGCCGGCAGACGGCAGCCGGCAGCCAGCAGCCGGCAGACGGCAGCCGGCAGCCAGCAGACGGCAGCCAGCAGACGGCAGCCAGCAGACGGCAGCCGGCAGCCGGCAGCCAGCAGCCGGCAGACGGCAGCCGGCAGCCAGCAGCCGGCAGACGGCAGCCGGCAGCCGGCAGCCAGCAGACGGCAGCCAGCAGACGGCAGCCAGCAGACGGCAGCCAGCAGACGGCAGCCGGCAGCCGGCAGACGGCAGCCAGCAGCCAGCAGACGGCAGCCAGCAGACGGCAGCCGGCAGACGGCAGCCGGCAGACGGCAGACGGCAGCCAGCAGACGGCAGCCAGCAGCCGGCAGCCAGCAGACGGCAGCCAGCAGACGGCAGCCAGCAGACGGCAGCCAGCAGACGGCAGCCAGCAGACGGCAGCCAGCAGACGGCAGCCAGCAGACGGCAGTCAGCAGCCAGCAGCCGGTAGCCAGCAGACGGCAGTCAGCAGCCAGCAGCCGGTAGCCAGCAGACGGCAGACGGCAGCCGGCAGCCGGCAGCCGGCAGCCGGCAGCCGGCAGCCGGCAGCCGGCAGCCAGCAGACGGCAGCCAGCAGACGGCAGTCAGCAGCCAGCAGCCAGCAGACGGCAGCCAGCAGACGGCAGCCAGCAGCCGGCAGCCAGCAGACGGCAGGCCAGCAGACGGCAGCCAGCAGACGGCAGCCAGCAGACGGTAGCCGGCAGCCAGCAGCCGGCAGCCAGCAGACGGCAGCCAGCAGACGGCAGCCAGCAGACGGCAGCCAGCAGACGGCAGCCAGCAGCCGGCAGCCAGCAGCCAGCAGACGGCAGCCAGCAGCCAGCAGCCGGCAGCCAGCAGCCGGCAGCCAGCAGCCGGCAGCCAGCAGACGGCAGCCAGCAGACGGCAGTCAGCAGCCAGCAGCCAGCAGACGGCAGCCAGCAGACGGCAGCCAGCAGCCGGCAGCCAGCAGACGGCAGCCAGCAGACGGCAGCCAGCAGACGGTAGCCGGCAGCCAGCAGACGGCAGCCAGCAGACGGCAGCCAGCAGACGGCAGCCAGCAGCCAGCAGCCGGCAGCCAGCAGACGGCAGCCAGCAGACGGCAGCCGGCAGCCAGCAGCCGGCAGCCAGCAGCCGGCAGCCAGCAGACGGCAGCCAGCAGACGGCAGCCAGCAGACGGCAGCCAGCAGACGGCAGCCAGCAGACGGCAGCCAGCAGACGGCAGCCAGCAGCCAGCACCCGGCAGCCAGCAGCCAGCAGCCGGCAGCCAGCAGCCGGCAGCCAGCAGCCGGCAGCCAGCAGACGGCAGCCAGCAGACGGCAGCCGGCAGCCAGCAGACGGCAGCCAGCAGCCGGCAGCCAGCAGACGGCAGCCAGCAGCCGGCAGCCAGCAGACGGCAGCCAGCAGACGGCAGCCAGCAGACGGCAGCCAGCAGACGGCAGCCGGCAGCCAGCAGACGGTAGCCAGCAGACGGCAGTCAGCAGACGGCAGACGGTAGCCAGCAGACGGCAGACGGCAGCCGGCAGCCGGCAGCCGGCAGCCGGCAGCCGGCAGCCGGCAGCCAGCAGACGGCAGCCAGCAGACGGCAGACGGCAGCCAGCAGCCAGCAGACGGCAGCCAGCAGACGGCAGCCAGCAGCCGGCAGCCAGCAGCCGGCAGCCAGCAGACGGCAGCCAGCAGACGGCAGCCAGCAGACGGCAGCCAGCAGACGGCAGCCAGCAGACGGCAGCCAGCAGACGGCAGCCAGCAGACGGCAGACGGCAGACGGCAGCCAGCAGCCAGCAGACGGCAGACGGCAGACGGCAGACGGCAGCCGGCAGCCAGCAGACGGCAGACGGTAGACGGCAGCCAGCAGACGGCAGCCAGCAGACGGCAGACGGCAGACGGCAGCCAGCAGACGGCAGCCAGCAGACGGCAGCCAGCAGACGGCAGACGGCAGACGGCAGACGGCAGACGGTAGACGGCAGACGGTGCCGCGTCTGTACTGTGTTGAGGTCGCCGACACCGCGTCGATGGCAATGTTATCACCGTCTGTCATCACCGCCGACCCACCGCCGACCACCCACCGCCGACCCATCGCCAACCCATCGCCGACCCACCGCCGACCCACAGCCGACCCACAGCCGACCCACAGCCGACCCACCGCCGACCCACCGCCGACCCACCGCCGACCCACCGCCGACCCACCGCCGACCCACCGCCGACCCACAGCCGACCCACCGCCGACCCACCGCCGACCCACAGCCGACCCACAGCCGACCCATCGCCGACCCATCGCCGACCCATCGCCGACCCATCGCCGACCCATCGCCGACCCACCGCCGACCCATCGCCGACCCACCGCCGACCCACCGCCGACCCACCGCCGACCCACAGTCGACCCACCGCCGACCCACCGCCGACCCATCGCCGACCCACCGCCGACCCACAGCCGACTCACCGCCGACCCACCGCCCGCTCACTGGCGACTCACCGCTAACTCAATGTTGGTCTGTTAGAGGTCACTGGCGCTCCTTCAGAGGTCTAGATCATGGTCAGAAGTACAAACACTACTCACTGATCGACCACCACTGACGGATCGACGCAGGTCACGAGATCATCAGGTCACAAGATGACCAGATCACCAGGTCACCAGGTCACTAGGTCACCAGGTCACCATGTCATGTGCGACAGTGAAAGCTATCGAAATTCGAGATCGACAGAACGGTCTCAAACGTAGATAATGGATTGGGAGGATAAGTGGTATTCCAGCTGAGTTCTTCACACAATGTTGTACAAGGTCACTGGTGATTCTCGCGGAGGCCTGACAGTCTCTGACACAGAAAACGGCTGGAGAGCAGACTGGGCCCCGCTATCGGGTGTGAAGGAGCGAAATATATACAAGGTGATAGTTATCTGTAAACATGCTAACACGCACAGAGTACCGTGTCCTTGACCAGACTACGACCCGGACCACCTATAGCGTCCTGGCACACTGCCATGTTGGCAGCAGTATGACATATGCTATGCTTTGCCACGGAATGGTATGGTAGAGTATGGTGTGGCCATTTGGGATTGCCCAAGTCATTTCGGAATACCACAGGCACATGCAAAGTAAGCTGGCAAAGAAATGCACGAAAAGTTCGCTGCGCTGTCAACAAGCTGGTTGTTCGTTGTTTGTTGTTTGTTGTTTGTTGTTAGTTGTTAGTAGAACATTACTTCTTAAAGTTAAGTTTGTCATCCGACCAGGCAGAACATTCAGGGCGAATGTTTAATTCGGCACATGACCACACGACCGACACCGGCACGAGTCGTGACCTCATGACGACACGCGTTCATCACAAGACCTCCTAGTCTTCGAGTCCCATCGACCCCAAGTCGCGCGGTTGTCCGAACAGGTGAAAACTCATCGCTACCAACTGAGACGGATCGGGTCATTCCACTACTCGGTATGCACGATACAAAGACATTTATTCTTACTATCAATAATTGGTGTTGTGCCTGCTGATAATGCACCGGCTGTAATCCTATTTGTACTCGGCTGGATATACTACTAGACAGGACTTGCTGGACTTCGCTGGATAGGCCACTAGAGCTGCCACATTCACCAGCCGTTATTGGTTATGCTACTAGACAGGACTTGCTGGGCTTCGCTGGGCAGGCCACCAAAGCTGCCACATTCACCAGCCGTTATTCGTTATGCTACTAGACAGGACTTGCTGGGCTTTGCTGGATAGGCCACTAGAGCTGCCACATTCACCAGCCGATATTCGTTGCCAAAAGTATGTGACTACTGATGTGCGATATTCCGGCAGTAGCCTGAGGCTGCCTATGGGTCGCAGCCTATTCGCTGTGCAAGATATGCATAGGCATATCTTCAGACAATGTAAAGTTGTCAGGTGTTCGTGCATACTATGATATATTTTCGTGCAAGTCAAAAACTTGCACATTTTTCGTTCTGCACCTTGCCTCCCCGTCGTGTGTCTCTCTCTTGCGGCACCGTTTGCGAGCAGCCCTGCAATGGCTCCCTCTCCTCACATAACTCCTCCCCCTTTATGGGACCTGTCTGATTATTCGGTGGCAGAGCGCGCCAGTGACCCATCTCCTCCCCCGTGGTCAGCCCGATCGTCGAAACGGATAATAATTCTTACCCGATATATTTTTGGTTACATGTGCGATAAAATACCTTCTTTTGTACTATTGTACTTTGTCACATGAGAATGTATAAAATACCTTTTTATGTGACATTTACTAAAACGACTATTTTGCCTACATCGCAGGTACGTACCTACTTGGGGATTGGCAACGTAGATGTATATTACCGCATACGACATATAGAATACATATGATGGAGAAACACCAGGTATCTTAGAATAGTTACAGCTACCCGCAAAAGAGCAAAACATCAGCAAAACAGCAAACCTATTGTTGCATTTAATACACGATATATTACAACCCCATGAAAACAATCCGATACCGACAGTGAATACAACTTTGTGATATATACTGTGGTGTTCTGTGCGTACTGTACGTTCTGTACGTTCTGTTCGTTTAGTACATTCTGTTCGCTTAGTACATTCTGTAAGTCTCGCTTGCAACCATATCAACTGTGTCAGCGGATTTGTAATACTCACGCCTATGAGTGATCCATGGGATGAAGTTGAAAAAGTAGTCCCTTTTCGGATTCGGAGCCTGTAGTGAGAAACAAAAACAAAAACTAAGCTCGTACCGAGACACGGCGGGGCAGCTGGCAATCAATGTGTCGTTGGCTGAGCCGCCGGCGCCCGTAATGTCATACCTGGAGACAGGGCTGTAGGATCCTATTACCTGGAGACAGGGCTGTAGGATCCTATTCAGTTGGGAGGGCCCAGCCCCCCCCCCCCCCCAACTTGAAGCTCAGACCCCCTCAACTTGGCAGCCAGCCCCCCTAAGGCGGCAAAATATGCGAACATGCTATTCGAATTCAGAGCGTGATTTAAGAGTATGATTTGTGTCATGAACTGATGTGTACGAAACATTGTTACTCTTGAAAATGATCCATGATCGAAAAGTATAAGACCTTAATGTAGCTAATTTTTATCCAAAGCACGGTATTCCTTGCCAATGTGGGCCAAACTCTTTCATCTTATTTTACTTTCAATCATGGTACGCAAGGAAATCGTCCAATTCTTCTCACAATTAAAAATTCAAGCAATGCTGCATAAATGTCAAGTACGACATACTACTCGTGTTCAACCTACGTAGATCTAAGATTGGCCAAAGTGTCTAATGAGTGGTGACGATATTCTCGCGGTTCTTCTAAGTATTCTTTAGTATTGGTGGTGAATGTCCTCTTTGATAAATTGAAATAGTACAAGCAATCCTATTTTACTATATACTATACTATATATATATATATATATATATATATATATATATATATATATATATATATATATATATATATATATATGTATATATATATATAATAACACTAGTCATTTAGCACTGGTCGCAATGTGAAGCTTGCTATGATGGTTACATGTGGTGGTCTCTTTTCATACTGTTTTTAATCCGTTTTGATCAACGGAAATTTGAAGCAACATATATACAGATATAATAAAAACAATAATGAAATTAGACACAATGTGAAGGAAAAGGGGAAGAAGTCGTTTCGCACTAGGTGGATTTTCCATATTCGGTAGTAGTTTTTCTATTAATAATTTCCTGATTATTTTGTCCCCGGATAGGCTAAGTTCATGGAAAACTGGAAAAACGAAAATAATATTTATGAAATTAATGTTCTTTTTTTCCAGATGACAAAATAAAGTGGCCCAAGACCGGGAAGAAAATTGGTATTTGGGGGTACACTAGGCTGATCGACTCAGAGCTGAGCCCCACCCCACCCCCAACTGATCTTGCGATCCTACACCCTTGCCTGGAGATACCTGGACAAGGTGACGGCCCACGCAGCGGCGCCATGTGCTGGAGATACCTGGACAAGGTGACGGCCCACGCAGCGGCGCCATGTGCTGGAGATACCTGGACAAGGTGACGGCCCACGCAGCGGCGCCATGTGCTGGAGATACCTGGACAAGGTGACGGCCCACGCAGCGGCGCCATGTGCTGGAGATACCTGGACAAGGTGACGGCCCACGCAGCGGCGCCATGTGCTGGAGATACCTGGACAAGGTGACGGCCCACGCAGCGGCGCCATGTGCTGGAGCCGGTGGACAGGCAGTACCGGTGTGGACGGGTCGGGCCATGTGCTGGAGCCGGTGGACAGGCAGTACCGGTGTGGACGGGTCGGGCCATGTGCTGGAGCCGGTGGACAGGCAGTACCGGTGTGGACGGGTCGGTGTGGACGAGTCGGTGTGGACGGGTCGGTGTGGACGGGTCGGTGTGGACGGGTCGGGCCGACCGTCAGCACGGTGCGGCTCGGCTCCCTCCACCATTTGTCGCCGGCATTTCCTCGCCGCAGTGGACCGGTGGGGGCCGCCAATTTGTCGCGGCGGGGGGCCGCAGCCTGTCGAGTAAGAGACGCGGCCGAGGTGTCGGCGGGGGGCCGCAGCCTGTCGGGTAAGAGACGCGGCCGAGGTGTCGGCGGGGGGGCCGCAGCCTGTCGGGTAAGAGACGCGGCCGAGGTGTCGGCGGGGGGCCGCAGCCTGTCGGGTAAGAGACGCGGCCGAGGTGTCGGCGGGGGCCGCAGCCTGTCGGGTAAGAGACGCGGCCGAGGTGTCGGCGGGGGCCGCAGCCTGTCGAGTAAGAGACGCGGCCGAGGTGTCGGCGGGGGCCGCAGCCTGTCGGGTAAGAGACGCGGCCGAGGTGTCGGCGGGGGGCCGCAGCCTGTCGGGTAAGAGACGCGGCCGAGGTGTCGGCGGGGGGCCGCAGCCTGTCGGGTAAGAGACGCGGCCGAGGTGTCGGCGGGGGCCGCAGCCTGTCGGGTAAGAGACGCGGCCGAGGTGTCGGCGGGGGCCGCAGCCTGTCGGGTAAGAGACGCGGCCGAGGTGTCGGCGGGGGGCCGCAGCCTGTCGGGTAAGAGACGCGGCCGAGGTGTCGGCGGGGGGCCGCAGCCTGTCGGGTAAGAGACGCGGCCGAGGTGTCGGCGGGGGGCCGCAGCCTGTCGGGTAAGAGACGCGGCCGAGGTGTCGGCACTGCGGCCGGTCGGCACTGCTGTACGCCGCGTCCCTGGCGTACACCGGTGCCGTGGACCTGGCGTCCTCCGGCAGCCGACACACACGCCACTTACCGGCCAGCCGGCCAGACAGGACAGGACAGGACAGGACTGGCGCTGGCGCTGGCGCACAAACACACGGCCCGTGGCCTGCGAGCTGCGGCGCTTTGTCTGCTGTATCGGCCGAGTCGGAGTCGGCCGGCAAAATAGCGGCCTGTAGCTGCGGGACTCCGCGCTGTGTTTGCCGACATTGCCCAGATCATGGCCGGTGTCGTCAGCTGTAGGACAGATGGTCGACAGTGGCGGCGCAGTTGTGACAAAGCTGGTACTCCGGAGCGGCCGAACACCAGCCGGCAGCAGGCTGGAAATGGCTGCGCTGCCGGTCAGAATGCTCGCCAACGGCCAGCCATTTGGACGTACGCGCCGGGAGCGCCGCGGCGGGCGGGCCTTTTTCCGGCGCGCTGGGCGCCGTTCCGTCTGCCCAGCTGATATTCCATTCAGCTGACTGTGCATGCGCTCGGCCGGACCGTCAGCTGTCAGCGGGGGGTGCCGGCCAACCGGCACCCGTCTTACCGACTACACGCCGCGCACATAGGTGGCCAATTTTCCGGTGCCCTATGAATGACTCGGCCCGAGAAGTTAATTGTGGCCGTCAATGGGAGGTGATGTTTGGGAGGGTCGCGCCGCACTGACTGACCGTCCCCCCGCCGCTCCCTAACCACCTGGATGCCGGCCGGCGACATATGTCACCGATCGGGCCGGCGCCCCATCGAGATGGTCCACGGCCAGCATGCCAGCGTGCACCGGCAGCACCCGACCCCAGCACGCCGTGTTTGTGTTTGTGTTTGTGTTTGTGCAAGCCGCGGGAAGTGGTCTCACGTCGTCACCAGAGGGAAGGACTTCTTGCAGAAGTCGCAATTATAACTTGCAGGTTGCCTGCGCTCTCGTCTCAAGCATTTATCAGAATCAGCGCTCATTTATGTCCGTGGTACCCCGCTCATCGGACCACCACCCGCCGGCCTTTCCACAACATTCGGCTCTGATTCATTTGTGGGGCGCGATGTAGCGCGCGCAGCTCATTAGCCGGCATTGTGCCGCAACGCCGAGTCTGTCACGCCGAATCTGCCCAGCTAGTGCGGTAAATTGGAGCTGGCGGTGGCCAGCCACCGCGTCCCGGCAAACGACAAACGACAAACGACAAACGACAAACGACACAGACTGGCCATACGGCACTGAGTCGCACCGAGGCTGGTTATCGGCCCAACTTCAACTCACCGACCCGACGCCGGTCCAAGGCGAGCATGTGTCTGGTGCGCTTCAGTGACAGCCAGCCAGGAATTCAGTGACGTCACGTTATCGGCCCAACTCACACCCAACCGTCAGCTGGCGAGTTAAACGAACCCGACGCCGGTCAGGGCGAGCATGTGTCGGTGCGCTCCTGGCAGCGGTGACGTACCGCCCCCACCCCCCGGGGTTAAAGACTGCCGCCCACCGCTCTTGCCGAGCTGACATGGTTCGGCCGAGCCCAGACTACGGTCGTCGAGCCCAGACTACCGTTGTTGAGCCCAGACTACCATCGTCGAGCCCGGTCTACCGTCGTCGAGCCCGGACTACCATCGTCGAGCCCAGACTACGGTCGTCCAGCCCAGACTACCGTCGTCGAGCCCGGTATACCGTCGTCGAGCCCGGTCTACCGTCGTCGAGCCCAGACTACCGTCGTCGAGCCCAGACTACCGTCGTCGAGCCCGGACTACCGTCGTCGAGCCCAGACTACCGTCGTCGAGCCCAGACTACCGTCATCGAGCCCGGTCTACCGTCGTCGAGCCCGGTCTACCGTCATCGAGCCCGGTCTACCGTCGTCGAGCCCAGACTACCGTCATCGAGCTCAGACTACGATTGTCGAGGCAGCCGTCTAACCTCCACGAACATTCTATGAACACACCACCATAGAGACTATATTTTTTTTCGTAGCCTTCCTCACTTTGTAGTTTATACTTGAATTACTGCCACTTCACTTTCGGCGCTGAAGCATATCTAGAGCCTGTGTGAGGGGCAGTAATGGTCAATGTGTGATCCAATATGTGTGTGGATGATACCTTTAGAGTATGTTTCAAGCCTGCCGATACTACTATGGGTCGCTCAATGATCACGTGTTTGAAGCGCCCGAAACTCCAAATAATAATCAACCAGTAAGAAGCCTGCCGAGGATACTCACCAGTCCTACCTCACAGTGCAGCGAGGCGGACGTCTCACCAGCCCTATCTCACAGTACAGCGAGGCGGACGTCTCAGCAGTCCTGACTCACAGTACAGCGAGGCGGACGTCTCACCAGTCCTACCTCACAGTGCAGCGAGGCGGACGTCTCAGCAGCCCTGACTCACAGTACAGCGAGGCGGACGTCTCAGCAGTCCTGACTCACAGTGCAGCGAGGCGGACGTCTCAGCAGTCCTGACTCACAGTGCAGCGAGGCGGACGTCTCACCAGCCCTATCTCACAGTACAGCGAGGCGGACGTCTCAGCAGTCCTGACTCACAGTGCAGCGAGGCGGACGTCTCAGCAGTCCTGACTCACAGTACAGCGAGGCGGACGTCTCAGCAGTCCTGACTCACAGTGCAGCGAGGCGGACGTCTCAGCAGTCCTGACTCACAGTGCAGCGAGGCGGACGTCTCAGCAGTCCTGACTCACAGTGCAGCGAGGCGGACGTCTAGAGTCCTGACTCACAGTGCAGCGAGGCGGACGTTCCAGCCCTATCTCACAGTACAGCGGGCGGACGTCTGCAGTTGACTAAGTGGAGGCGGACGTCTCAGCAGTCCTGACTCACAGTGCAGCGAGGCGGACGTCTCAGCAGTCCTGACTCACAGTACAGCGAGGCGGACGTCTCAGCAGTCCTGACTCACAGTACAGCGAGGCGGACGTCTCAGCAGTCCTACCTCACAGTGCAGCGAGGCGGACGTCTCAGCAGTCCTGACTCACAGTACAGCGAGGCGGACGTCTCACCAGTCCTACCTCACAGTGCAGCGAGGCGGACGTCTCAGCAGTCCTACCTCACAGTGCAGCGAGGAGGACGTCTCAGCAGTCCTGACTCACAATACAGCGAGGCGGACGTCTCAGCAGTCCTACCTCACAGTGCAGCGAGGAGGACGTCTCAGCAGTCTGACTCACAATACAGCGAGGCGGACGTCTCAGCAGTCCTACCTCACAGTGCAGCGAGGCGGACGTCTCAGCAGTCCTACCTCACAGTACAGCGAGGCGGACGTCTCAGCAGTCCTACCTCACAGTGCAGCGAGGCGGACATCTCACCAGCCCTATCTCACAGTACAGCGAGGCGGACGTCTCAGCAGTCCTGACTCACAGTACAGCGAGGCGGACGTCTCAGCAGTCCTACTTCACAGTACAGCGAGGCGGACGTATCAGCAGTCCTGACTCACAGTACAGCGAGGCGGGCGTCTCACCAGTCCTACCTCACAGTGCAGCGAGGCGGACGTCTCAGCAGTCCTACCTCACAGTGCAGCGAGGCGGACGTCTCAGCAGTCCTGACTCACAGTGCAGCGAGGCGGACGTCTCAGCAGTCCTGACTCACAGTGCAGCGAGGCGGACGTATTGATCGCCCCGGGGCCAACTCACGTCCGCATGTAGGCGCGCACACAAGTTACTGGCTGCGCCGCCACCGGCGGCGGCTCAGCCATCGTGTGGCTGTGAGGCGGCCGCCGGCGCACCGTTATCACGTCATGAAATACTCAGCCAGCCGTGCTGGCGTCCGTAATTGGCAGCACTGGCTGAAGGGGAGACCTGCTGCCACCACTGCAGAAAAGCGTGCTGCCACCACTGCAGGGAAGGCCTGCTGCCACCACCGCGGTCACACTCTGCTACCACTGCAGGGAAGGCTGCTGCCACCACCGCGGTCACACTCTGCTACCACTGTTCTTTCTTTAAGAAGGTCGCCGGTTTTCTCAGAAGTGGTAGAATTCCTAAAGTACAATAATCATCATCATGCGCCAAAGTCCGGTCCTATCTTTCATGCAAATGAAGACTATTACATATGCACAAAAGCCAATGTGTGCTATCTTTCACACCCGTATGCAATTTCATTTTTGCACCCTGAAAATTTCCGCCCTTTGAAAAGTATTCAACGTATCACAACGCAGCGTCATTTCGAATTTCTTTATGAATTCCTAACAATGAACATTTAGGTTTTGCCATGTTATTTTTCCGCTTCTCAACTGGATCATGGTCAACACGGGACAATTTTTACATCATTGACCCCTATTAAAAAAAATCCCGCTGTACTTCTGGAAAGGACGCCTCAATGCTCGAAATGACGCTTGCATGACTAAGCTAGGATACTAGACCTAAAAATGTTTCCCTCGAGCTTGAATGGCCTGAAAAGGAGACTCATTAGCCTTGTCGAGAGGGTCCTAGAGCTCACGAGAAGGCCCAACCAACCGATAGAAGGCCCGATCATATTGTTCGGTCTCGAACCAAAAGGAGGTTCATTAGTTCTGCCACGAGATCCACAAAGCTCACGAAATTCTCCCAAGGTCCTGCAGAACACCTCGTATTGTCTGGAGGCGTCAAGCTATGACAGCCTACGAGATCCACAGAGCTCTCGGAAATATTCCAAAGTCCTGCAGAACACTTCATGTTGTCTAAAGGCGTCAGGTTATGAGGCTGAACAGGAAGAATCGAGAGCCATACAGGAAGGTCGTATGTATGAGTTTGAGTTTGAGTTTGAGTTTGAGTTTGAGTTTGAGTTTGAGTTTGAGTTTGAGTTCAGGTTTGAGGAAACCCCATTGAAAGCTATTGCCACCTGAAGAGAAATGGTGGTGCCACCCCTGGCACCTAGATAAAGTTCCACCCCTGGCTGCAGCTAGCAGACAATATATATTACCACCTGCCACAATTCCTGTTCATGGTGGGCAGAATTTGTAGTAATGGCTCCACTATTTTGCACCAATCTCCTGCGTGACGTAACCTCCGAACAGGGGCGGATGCAAGGGGGGGGGGGGCACTTGGGACATGTGCCCCCCTCCCCCCATCCCCACCCCCACCCCCTGGGAAGGTGAAAAGGCGCACCTCTTGGAAGGCTCGAGTGCACTCCTCCCTCGAATCTGTCAGCTAAAGGCGCCCCTCTGAGAGGAAAGGCGGCGCCGTGGAACGAAAGGCGCTCCCCCGGGAAGGCCAGAGTGCATACCATGGATTTTTTTTTCAGCCTGAGGCGCCCCTCCGAGAGGAAAAGACGCCCCTCCGGAAGGCTCGAGTGCACGACCCCTCGATATTTG
Organism: Ashinkailepas kermadecensis; assembly: GCA_034440615.1. Classification (NCBI taxonomy): domain Eukaryota; kingdom Metazoa; phylum Arthropoda; class Thecostraca; family Neolepadidae; genus Ashinkailepas; species Ashinkailepas kermadecensis. Next base: position 462,973 of record JAOTOM010004870.1, read on the forward strand.
CATCCAGATGCGGCTCTCGGAGCAAAGGCGCCCCTCCAAGTACTTTCGAAGTGGCGGCCTTCCGGAAATGTGCCCCCCCCCCCCTATCCATAACAATTTCTGGACCCGACCCTGCTTCCGAATTATTATACCCAAATTGGTGGCGATTCATCCGGAGCAGTCCGACGGCGGACGGTGGCCGGCGGTAGGGAGAAATGCGCCGTGATCTCGTGCCTATGTGGCGAGGCCATCTCCGTGGTGTAGACGCTGATGGAGCGCAGCGAAACAGAAATGATAGCTTCGGCCCGTATGGCGGCGCGGCGAGCCCCGCATTAGCCAGCGTGTTAATCTGTGATAATAAGGGGCGCGCGCTAATCTGCGCTAATCACTGGGTCCGACTGGTGCTGTGACGCTGATGAGACGGGACGCCGCCGACCGCCCAGTCGGCTGCCCATCGCTCTTTCAGCCCAAGTTACTCGATCGCTCCGGTATTGTCGGGCGCGGCTTGTGTGTTGGTGCAGGTGCCACTCTGTGGCCTTCACTCCACCATACGATACTCTGTGGTCCGCCAGTCTTCACTCGGTCATCGCCGTGTCGGTCGGTGGACGTACCCATGGAGAGACCCCGAACAGGCAGCCGCCTCCTGGCAGGGCGGCCCATCAGAAGCAGACGCCGTGGCCCGGTCTGACCCGTCGTGTCACGTGACGTCATGTCGTCACGGGCAGGTGGTGACGTCACTAGCCTGAGTTGTCTTGGCAGCCGAACAGGTTACGCGGTCATGGGTACAGGGGCCCGTATGCCAGGTAGGCGACTGACATACCAGCCGAGAACAAATCTAGCCCATGAGGCTGTTAGGAAAGAATCGACGTCAGAACGGCTTCTGCCGTGGCAGTCTCCAAAGTGAGGACAGGGGGGGGGACGAGTCCCCAGAAATATTGGAATTTAGCTTGTGTCTTTGGCGTTCCATGGAAAGAATCAATCTGAGAACCTCGCGTCTTCCCTGACAAAAATCCGTGGGGTACCAGTGGCTCCCGTCATACCAACTTAGAACTGGTCCCTACACCGGCATATGTTACATATTGTTGCTTTCCACATGGACAAGGGACCGCAATCTAAACACATGAGTCGACCAAGAAAGCCGCTGGAACATAGGAGATAGGACAGCGAGACCTGCCCCTCATTTAGTGGTGGGGGGGGGGGGGGGGGGTCCAGGAATAGCAACTGCTGACCCTCCGCACATACATACACACACACACACACATATATACACAAATACACACACACACACACACACACACACACATATATATATATATATACACACACACACACAGGAGGACGTCGTTCGTCGGTGTCGGCGGCGGAGCCTTGGAGCTCGATGTCTCCGCCCCCGGCACCCGACGACGCTTGGTGCGAGCTCGTCGCACCATTTTCGCCACCGACTATCGACACTGTGTAGCCAAGGCGGCCATACCAGCTGACTGCGTCCCTCTCTCCCTCCCTCTCCATCGCGCGCGCGCTCTCTCTCTCTTTCTCCTTCTCTCTCTCTCGCGCGCTCTGTCTCGCTCTGTCTCTGTCTCTGTCTCTGTCTCTGTCTCTCTCTCTCTCTCTCTCTCTCTCTGTCTTCTCTGTCTCTGTCTCTGTCTCTGTCTCTCTCTCTCTCTCTCTCTCTCTCTCTCTCTCTCTCTCTCTCTCTCTCTCTCTCTCTCTCTCTCTCTCTCTCTCTCTCTCTCTCTCTCTCTCTCTCTCTCTCTCTCTCTCTCTCTCTCTCTCTCTCTCTCTCTCTCTCTCTCTCTCTCTCTCTCTCTCTCTCTCTCTCTGTTTGCCTATTTCTCTTTCTTTTTCTCTCTGTCCTCGGCACACAATTAAACGGCTGCACCGCCAGCGCTGTCTTGATACAAATTATAGTGTGCTTAAATTGCAGCACCGGCATAAAATATGGGCCAATATGGACGCCAAGCGTACCACTTTCTGTGCTCGCTGTGGCGGTTTTTGTTGATCGACCCAGGCACGCCACGGCGCACCGGCAACTGTCGCGCCGCGTTCGTAATTGCCGCCGCACTAGATACGTGGCGATTCACTGCGCCACGCTTGCCACGCTGGACAATTAGCGGCCGCGTCTCGGCCGGTGGTCGGACAGGAAACCGCAGACGGACGCCGCCGAAGCGGCCGCCAGTGCGCGTTTCACATTCGGGCTAATGTTTACTGCCCTGAAGCGCCACCGACACACAGAAGTGGTGGCCATTATTGCGCTGGGAAAGCGTGATAACATGTCAGCTTGTGCCGGCGCGGACAACAGATGTCAGTGGTAGAATAACGAGCTGTGATAAATTTAGGTAAAATATGCTTCTGATAGCAATGAGCCTACCATGACAATCCCACCATAAACTTTTGGAATAATGGTGCACGGCGGGCCGTAAATAACGCCACACATGACCGACGTCCGTGCACACGGCACCGACCCGACCGAAAATTGTTTCAGATTATGGCCAACGTATATCATAAAGAGCTTGTGGGCGGCCATATGTTCTCCGTCTCACATCATTATTGTCGACAGAAACAAAACTTTTGGTGCTAATTTAATAGTGCACCGCTGGAGGGCACGGCAGCCGGCGTAACCGGAAGTGACGACGCTCTGGCCTCTCATCAGTTGGAAGCGACAAGTCAGACGAAGCCGCCACTGTAGCTGCTGCCTTCGGTTGGCGCTATTTCGCAAACTAACGGATAACATCCTCAAGCATTAAAGTGACGGATTCCCTGTGCTCACCGCTTTGGACCCCAGTTGCTCTTGCGGCTGTTGTGACTGCATATCAACGCCAAAAATGGAATTGATAGCTGTAGTACACGCTATGACTTACCTGGGCCGCGCAGACGTGAATGCGGGTACCTACACTGGGTGCACAAGGGTGCGGGCACCGGGGGTGTGTGTGTGTGTGGGGGGGGGGGGCAGTGGCAGTGTGTCACACTAACCCTGGAGACATTGGCATTGATCCTAGGGAAATAATCGACTTCAAAATTGGTGTTGCCACCCCATTTTAAACCAGTTCCCGTGTCACTGCCTGTGCATCACGCCCACGGTTGCGCGCCATTATTTGCTGCTGACGGTCAGCAGCAAGCATTGGCAAGGTGAGAATTGACTTATCTGAAAGTTGTTCATTCATGAGGCCTCATCAACTATGGGTATGAAAAATGCTTTCCTCGAAAATAGTGACATTTTGTAGTATATTTCGGAATGTTGTAATGAGACGATCATACAACGTTCGCAAATGTTAGCAATGCGCGTGTTTATCTTATTGCCAGTAGCTATGTCATACTGAAAGTAAAAATCAGGCACAGAGTCCGAATGTTTAGGCGTCAGAATGTCCAATAGACGAGACCATTGGGCGCAACAGAATGTCCAACGCGCAGAATGTCAAATGCGACATAATGTTCAAAACGTACGTATAATTCCATGCTGATACTTGAACTGCTTTGCACTTGGACATTTTGACGCTTGGACATTCTGTCGCATCCTAGTGTTCTTGGCTGTTGGACATTGTGGTGTAGCAGTACCCCACAACAAAATGGCCAAGTGTCATAATGTCCGAGCGTCAGAATGTGTCAAATGTTCTTACTTTTTCCCATCAGCCTGCAGATAATTTTAGGCTTTTTCGACAACGATTTTTGCCGCATTGTTAGATAACGCAAATTCTCAGCAAAAAGACCGCAGACATATGCACCTCGAAAAAGTCATTTACTATTCCTTGTGGTTCTTCGAATTTCACGTCCTGTATCTTAAATTTTTTCCCTGTGATACATTTTTGAAGAAGTAAACGAAGCAAAAGTAGAAATATCCCATTGCTAAGCTGGAAAAAACGGTATTTTCATGCCTACAATTCTCATAATGCAACCCTCCCCTTCCACGCCAAACAGTTGTTACTTCGCCATCCAAGGTTTTAATAAATTATTCATACGCCCATGCACAGTGACGCGCACCTCACGTTGTTTTTGTCGGGGGCAGGAAGGACGCCGGAGAAGCTTTCACGTTCGGAGTCAAACATCGATTAAGCTTAAAATATGTTGTTTCATGGGTGAAAGTAAGCAAGGTTTGGACATTCTCACGCTTGTTGCATGACCACTGTAGGCGATGCGCCCCTAAACCCCAAGAACCAACATTCTCACGCTTGGACGATATGACGCTTGGACATTCTGTCGCGGTGTGCAACAATCAAGAGCACTGTGGTGCTACAGAATATCAAAGCGTCAGAATGTTCAAGTGGCTCAAAAATTAACATTGTACCCTATGGAGGTGTTGGAAATTCTGTCACATTTGTCATTCTGCGTCTTGGACATTCTGTCACACCTCAGCAGTCTATTGGACATTCGGACGCTTTGACAATATGGCGCTTTGACATCAGACTCTGTGACAAAAATGACCAACAATGTAAAACCAGTGATTTTTTTACAAGAGCGCACTCAACCTGGATGAATTGAAGCATACCATGGAGCAAACTGCTGCGGAAGAACGTCACCGTATCATAGTCATATACATTGTGATCTGTTTATTTTTTTCACAACGTAGGATGGCAAGCATATAACACGAATGTGGTTGCTTCCGCTTCCTGGCTGACACCTCCGAGAGGGTCAGCTCATGACATCAGCGAGACAGCTAGAAGGGTGGTGGGGAGAAGATAACGCTGTGTCAACCTACTCCACTGATGACTAGTCGCACTCACCACTGCTTAGAAGAATCAGATAAACGAAATCAAATTGGTTGGGCCATGTTACTATGGTTGGCCATAGGTAACCATGTTTGGTCATTTGACCCTTATAGACACAGCCTTTCATATATCCTGTGATGCAGTGATGCAGATGCTCCTCCAAGAGCGGACATATTCGCAAGTGTGGAGGTGTTTAGGGGGGTAAGGCGTGCAGTCTGTGATGGTAAATGGACAATGCCGCTCTTTTTATGATAAAGAGAGCGGCTCAGTTGCTCACCGATATGGCAAAGGCGGATCTAAGGGGCCGTTTTCCCTCTGGTCGACAAAAATCCATCGACCTGATCCCGACAATATCGATCGGTTTGATTCGCACGTGAAGTGGTGCTTGGTGTAGCGTATATTCCGATACCCAGGCCGAACGTGCATTACTCATGCCGTAGATGTATGCATATGCTGGGCGCGGCGGACCCTCCTGCTAATCCCTGCAGACCTTCCGCAGCGACGAGCGGCAGCAATTTCTCACCGGTCGCGCGGCGCCACGGCGTATGCATATGAGATCGCTCATACCCGACCACGACGACGCTTTCCGAATTAATAACTTTATGCAAACGTGGTATGAGGCTCATCTGTTGCGGCTTGTAGCGTCGCCCGGCGGGGGGCCAGGGTGCTGTCGCCACTGACCCGTCCGCACGCCAGCCCAATGCACAAAGTCAACAACTTTTTGCCGGTGCGCGTCATAATTCGCGCGCCGATTCGCGGGCGCCCACCTGTGCGGCGGTGCCGTTCGCGGCGCCGAGCCAGAGCCGTGACAGGGCCGCGGCGAATCGGCGCTGCCAGCGGGGGACGCGGCCGGGTGTGAGCGCGCTCCTCGATTGACAAATGGGCGGCCGAGGCGAGCGGGACGGGTCGCAGACGTCCCGCCGACCGGCCGCCCTGACCGATGACCGCTTACCGGGGGCGGAATCTGGCGCGCCCGCATTCCCGCGCCCGCAGCGCGCCATTTGTTCAGCAGCGGCGTGCCACGGCGCACCTGCTGGCGTCCGACGAGTGGCGCGGAGGCCATCTCCAGCCTTAGCGCTGGTGGCTCCCACTTGCGCTGTGACACAGATCCGGGTCAAGTGTGACCTGTCATCCGATAATAAATCACTGCCGCCTTGCCTACCTTTGTTCCAGGAGTTGTATTGCACTGTCACGCTGTCCACTGTCATATTGTCACACTGCCACACTGCAACATTGCCACGCTCACACCGTCACACCGTCACACTATCCACATTGTCACACTGTCACAATATCTATTGTCACATTGTCACGCTGCCCACACTCTCCACACTGCCACACTATCCCACTGTAACACTGTCACGCTTTTACACTGTCACACTGGAACACTGTCACACTACCTCACTGTCACGCTGTCACACTGTCACACTGTCACACTGCCACACTGTCACACTGTCACACTGTCACACTGCCACACTGTCACACTGTCACACTGTCACACTGTCACACTGTCACACTGTCACACTGCCACACTGTCACACTGTCACACTGCCACACTGCCACACTGTCACACTGCCACACTATCACACTGTCACACTGTCACACTGTCACACTGTCACACTGTCACACTGTCACACTGTCACACTGTCACACTGTCACACTGTCACACTGTCACACTGTCACACTATCACAGTCACACTATTACTGTCCATACTGTCCACACTGCTGCACTGTCCACACTGCATTACTGTCAAATCATCCACTCCCACACTATCCACACTGCAGCATTGCTACACGGCCCACACTGCACCATCAAAAATATCAATTGCCCCCAATCAATTTCGCAATGTTACCACGATGTGTACAACTTCCAGATGACGATGAAGGATGCTTGTAGACAGAGACAGAGACAGAGACAGAGACAGAGACAGAGACAGAGACAGAGACAGAGACAGAGACAGAGACAGAGACAGAGACAGAGAGAGAGACAGGGACTGGGAGGTAAAGGAACCCTCCAATTGAAGAGAGCATGGACCTAACCAAGAACCCACCAATTCATGAGTGATAAAGGAACCCTTCAATTAAAAAAGCATGAACATAACTAAGAGCACTCCAATTCAAGTGCTGATTCAAGAAACCCTCCAATTCAAGAGAGCAGTGGCGTTAGGAAATGTAAGAGTACGACAAACGAGGAAAGAAAGCAGGAAAACAGAGTCAGGCACGAAGACCCAGCCGTGGCGAGCAGTGCTGCACGTGGTTCATCATTTCACTTTCACAGGCCACAGACTGCTTCACTCCTCATTCCAACACTCGCCCAAAGAAACCACTTCTCTATTGGCGACGGCGAGACGGCAGAGGTGCAGTGCACTGGACTGAGGCGACAGATAGAGGGACTGGGCGGCCCCGCCGGCCGGGCGAGCACGTCGCTGGACATGCGGCGGCCAGTCCGATGTCGAGGCTGCCCGCGGACTGCAGGCCACAGTACCACATGCTGTCTGTCGGCAACAAGGGTATCTCTAATTCCGATTGGCAAAAGCAGACTTCATGCGTTTTAACAACAGCAAAATTGTTAAAGGTTCATATGCGTGGCGGTGGGGCACCTTTGATCATCTTTTTATCGCACATATACGATAGTGGACCGACTGGTTGTGGACGCCTGCGGCATGTGCAGACCGTGAGGACTCGGGCATGAGCGCGCACCGATGCACGGCCACTGAGCATGACACTGTGGTACCTGTTGCGCCGCACGGCTGGCTTGGCCACACCAAAGGCGACGTGCCGCAGCCGGCTTACCGCGGCCGCTCGGTCCCCTCCCCGTCCTCCCGCCCCCCACCGAGCCGGGGGCTTTGTGCCGCCGGCCACAGACAAAAGAACGTCACCACTGATGCACCACTGATGCACCACAGATACAGTGGTGGGCCGCCGCGCTGGACTAAGCAGCTTACTCGCACGAATGACAACACTGCATTACGCCACGCTCAACAGTTGCACACCAGTTGGCTTGCTGTGGCCAGTGGCGTAGCCAAGAGCGGAAGGAGCGAACGGGGCAGCTTCCCCCTGGAGGGTCGGAGGGTCTTCCAGGTGACCGCCTTGAGGGGCCGCCAGGGCCCCTAATACTCATATATGAGATATTTCGATGACATCTTGGTCGACATTCGTAGCACCAACACGCTACACCAGCTGAACCAACGACTGGAGACAATATCCGAACTGAACCTCACCATCGAAGAAGCCGCAGACAACAGGATCAGCTTCCTAGACGGAGCCATCGGCACCACAGACAGCACATTCATCACCAACGTCCATCACAAACCAACGGACTCAGGGAAATTCCTCAATGGGTCCAGTGACTGCCCTGATCGGTACAAAGACAGTGTCATCAAATCATACATGCACCGTGCACTCAAAGACAGCTACGCATGCCATAATATGCACCACGAACTAACATACGTAAAACGAACACAAGCAAATTACAACTATCCGATATCACGTATTGATAAGCTGATATCGATTACCATCACAAAGCATTTCGGCACAAAACAAATAAGCATAACAGACGGTCACACCCACTGGCGGATCTAGCCCACCGGTTTGGGGGGGGGGGACTTTCGGTTTACGGCGTCAGCCTCCCACTCCCCCTCCCGGGGTGAGGGGGAGGGGGAGGCTGACCAAACAATTATAACAAAATACCTTTAAAATTGGAGATTATTTCACCCGAAACGCTATTTTTAACCTCAGCAAAGGTTACTGCATTTTAATTCAGTTTACTTTTGTTGGTTTGGGAGGGGGGGGAGGGGGCAAAAGACACTATGGCCCCCCTTTGAAGCGCTTGGGGGGGGCATGGCCGGAATGTCCTCCCCCTGGATCCGCCAGTGGTCACACCCACCAACTGTACTACAGAAACACAGTGACACCAGAATACAAACCAGGCCCGACAGTGAGTACCAGTCAGACACCAAACATCGGGTTTGTCTTGACCCGAACAGTGCCAGTCAGACGGTGGCCGGGTTTGTCGTGACCTGAACAGTGCCAGTCAGACGGTGGCCGGGTTTGTCGTGACCTGAACAGTGCCAGTCAGGAGGTGGCCCGGTATGTCCTGTCGTATGACTGAGCTGACAAGCAGCGCACGATACTCTGCTCGGCTCTGCTCGGCTCTGCTCGGCTCTGCGCGGCTCCCGCCACTGCCGCCCATACAGCTGGCGTATTTGGCGGGAGGGGTGCCAACGCCTATGTGTTGGAACATGTGTTTGTTGCCATGCTCATTCCCCGTCCCCGGGCTGAGAAGTGTTAGGTTACCGTCAAATGTTCAGTCACCCTTTGCCGGAGATTCTCCGGTCTCCCAGCTCGGTGTGTCGTGGGTAGCTGTGTGCCACCGAATGAAGGCATGGTGCAGACATTCACTGGTGAGAAGGGTTGTTGCGATGAGCAGCGTGACACAGACCACGTGACCACGCCCGGAGCGCGCCGACAGCAGGCACTTGTTTCCCGCACGGAACAATGCCGCATTAAAATGGCGTGAGCTAGCTGTCTATCCTCAGTCACAACTCATCTCTCTCTCTCTCTCTCTCTCTCTCTCTCTCTCTCTCTCTCTCTCTCTCTCTCTCTCTCTCTCTCTCTCTCTCTCTCTCTCTCTCTCTCTCTCTCTCTCTCTCTCTCTCTCTCTCTCTCTCTCTCTCTCTCTCTCCTCTCTCTCTCTCTCTCTCTCTCTCTCTCTCTCTCTCTCTCTCTCTCTCTCTTTCTCTCTCTCCTTTTTTTTTTTTTTTTCTCTCTCTTTCTCTCTCTCTCTCTCCTCTCTCTCTCTCTCTCTCGCTCTCTCTCTCGCGCTCTCTCCTCGCGCTCTCTCTCGCGCTCTCGCTCTCGCGCTCTCTCTCGCTCTCGCTCTCTCGCTCTCTCTCTCTCGCTCTCTCTCTCTCTCGCTCTCTCTCGCTCTCGCTCTCGCTCTCTCTCGCTCTCGCTCTCGCTCTCTCTCGCTCTCTCTCTCTCTCTATCCCCCCTCTCTCTCTCTATCCCCCTCTCTCTCTCTCTATCCCCCTCTCTCTCTCTCTCTATCCCCCTCTCTCTCTCTCTCTCTCTATCGCCCTCTCTCTCTCTCCCTCTCCCTCTCTCTATCTCCCTCTCCCTCTCCCTCTCCCTCTCCCTCTCCTTCTCTCCCGCCCAAGTGACACCAAGCCGACACGATGGCACTGAGAGCCGATGACGAATGGTTCTATTCGTGCCACAGCATTGGCAATTGCAGACAGGGAAGACGCTCAGTGAACTATCACCAACGATGAGCAATTCAATGCCAAAGAGAGTCAGGGCAGTGTCAGGGAGAGCCAGGGCAGTGTCAGGAAGAGCCAGGGCAGGGCTGTGTCAGGGAGAGCCAGGGCAGTGTCAGGGAGAGCCAGGGCAGTGTCAGGGAGAGACAGGGTTGTGTCAGGGAGAGACAGGGCAGTGTCAGGAAGAGCCAGGGCAGTGTCAGGAAGAGCCAGGGCAGTGCCAGGGAGAGCCAGGGCAGTGCCAGGAAGAGCCAGGGAGATCCAGGGCAGTGTCAGGGAGAGCCAGGGCAGTGTCAGGGAGAGCCAGGGCTGTGCCAGGAAGAGCCAGGGTAGTGCCAGGAAGAGCCAGGGCAGTATCAGGGAGAGCCAGGGCAATGTCAGGGAGAGACAGGGCTGTGTCAGGGAGAGACAGGGCTGTGTCAGCGGGTTGGTGGTTGCCAGGGCAGTGTGGCCAGGGCAATGTCAGGGAGAGACAGGGCTGTGTCAGGGAGAGACAGGGCTGTGTCAGCGGGTTGGTGTTCGGATTGCCAGGGCAGTGTCAGGGAGAGCCAGGGCAGTGTCAGGGAGAGCCAGGGCAGTGACAGGGAGAGCCAGGGTTGTGTCAGCGGGTTGGTGTTCGGATCGCCAGGGTTGTGTCAGCGGGTTGGTGTTCGGATCGCCAGGGCTGTGTCAGCGGGTTGGTGTTCGGATCGCCAGGGCTGTGTCAGCGGGTTGGTGTTCGGATCACCAGGGCTGTGTCAGCGGGTTGGTGTTCGGATTGCCAGGGCAGTGTCAGGGAGAGCCAGGGCAGTGTCAGGGAGAGCCAGGGTAGTGACAGGGAGAGCCAGGGCTGTGTCAGCGGGTTGGTGTTGATCGCCAGGGTTGTGTCAGCGGGTTGGTGTTCGGATCGCCAGGGTTGTGTCAGCGGGTTGGTGTTCGGATCGCCAGGGCTGTGTCAGCGGGTTGGTGTTCGGATCGCCAGGGTTGTGTCAGCGGGTTGGTGTTCGGATCGCCAGGGCTGTGTCAGCGGGTTGGTGTTCGGATCGCCAGGGCAGTCAGGGCAGTGTCGGCGAAGGCCGCCCGGCCAGTCGTGGCCCTTTGTCGTCATGGACTCAGCAGCTGCATGCGTTCATCTCTAGCCGTTGACACTTTGTCACGCTAAAGATTAAACAAACACACAAGCAAACAAGAAACTCCATGACGCTGCACTCTATGGCACTGCACTGCATGTCACTGCACTCTTCAGCACTACTCCATGACCTCTACTCCACGACAATGCACTCCATGTAACTACACTATATGACGCTCTACTTCATGGCCTCCATGGCAATGCACTCAATGTAACTTTGACACTACTCCATGACCTTTTACTCCATAGCAATGCACCCCATGACACTGCGCTCTATGGCACTGTGCCACAGAGCACAGTAATTTAATAACCCTACGATCACGTTGCTTCACGCACCAATTTTCAGCTCCGCCGCCCGCGCGCATGCATTGTCAGTTTCTTGACATGCACGTACTCTCTCAGCACTTTTACTGCTTGACTCTCGGATGCTCATGCCCGTAGAAGACTGTTGTCTCGGATTCACTGCTTCTGCAGTTATAGTTGTTAACATTACTCTAAATACGGTAGTCAACCCCAATCAACACGGCCATAGCTAAATACTTTATATCCAGCAACCGATACCCCGACACTGTGGTGCCCCGACCACCTGACACCCGCGGTACCCCCGGAACCAGGGCACCCGATACCCCGACACTGTGGTGCCCCGACCACCTGACACCCGCGGCCCCTGGAACCAGGGCACCCGATACCCCGACACTGTGGTGCTCCGACCACCTGACACCCGCGGTACCCCGGAACCAGGGCACCCGATACCCCGACACTGTGGTGCCCCGACCACCTGACACCCGCGGTACCCCCGGAACCAGGGCACCCGATACCCCGACACTGTGGTGCCCCGACCACCTGACACCCGCGGTACCCGGAACCAGGGCACCCGATACCCCGACACTGTGGTGCCCCGACCACCTGACACCCGCGGTACCCCCGGAACCAGGGCACCCGATACCCCGACACTGTGGTGCCCCGACCACCTGACACCCGCGGTACCCCCGGAACCAGGGCACCCGATACCCCGACACTGTGGTGCCCCGACCACCTGACACCCGCGGTACCCCCGGAACCAGGGCACCCGATACCCCGACACTGTGGTGGTCCGACCACCTGACACCCGCGGTACCCCTGGAACCAGGGCACCCGATACCTTGACACTGGGCCAGCCAGAAGGCCTGTCGTCTTGACTCATCAACCTGACACCCTGACACCCTGACACCGTGACACCGTGACATTTCGACACTGCGACATTCAGACACCGTATATTCCGATACCGTGACACTCTGACACTCTGACACCCTGACACTCAGACACCGTGGCACCCCGACAGTGTCACTCCTGCACCGTGGCACTTCAACAACCTGACACTCCGACACCGTGACACTCCGACACCGTGACACTCCGACACCGTGGCACCCCGACAGTGTCACTCCTGCACCGTGGCACTTCAACAACCTGACACTCCGACACCGTGACACTCCGACACTGTGACACGCTGACACGCTGACACCATGACACTCTGACACTGTGACACGCTGACACCGTGACACTCAACACCCTGACACTTCGACACCGCGGCACTCCGACAAAGTGTCACTCCTGCACCATGTAACTTTAACAATCTGACACTCCAACACCGTGGCACTCCGACACCGTGGCATTCCGACACCGTGGCACTCCAACACCGTGGCACTCCGACACCGTGGCACTCCGACACCGCGACACTCCAACACCGTGGCACTCCGACACCGTGGCACTCCGACACCGTGGCACTGTGCAGTCGGCAGCCGGCAGTGCCTGTCGGGTCCACTTGGCTGCAGATGAGCACATCACTGGCAACGCAGCGCGATACTATCGCGTAATGCGATTTGGTAGCACGCTGCGTCAACACAATGTATCGCGAGCGCTTGGTCAGACGGCTGCGGCAGCTCGCCGCGCCGCCTCTGTCATCGGCTATGTCGCCGCCCGCTCAAACGGGCGAAACGGAATGTGATGGTGCGACCGGGTGTGGGGTGTGTAGGGTGCAGCTCCGGGCCGGGTGGGGGTTTGTAAGGTGCAGCTCCAGGCCGGGTGGGGGTGTATAGGGTGCAGATCTGGACCGGGTGGGGTGTGTAGGGTGCAGCTCCAGGCCGGGTGGGGGTGTGTAGGATGCAGCTCCAGGCCGGGTGGGGTGCATAGGGTGCAGCTCTGGGCCGGGTGGGGTGCAGCTCCGGACCGGGTGTGGGTGGGGGGGGGGGGGTACAGGGCGCAGCTCTGGTCCGGGTGGGGTGTGTATGGTGCAGCTCCGGGTAGGGTGTGCGTATACAGGGTGCAGCTCCGGGCCGAGTGTGGGGTATACAGGGTGCAGCTCCGGGCCGGGTGTGGGGTATACAGGGTGCAGCTCCGGGTAGGGTGGGGGTGGGGGATGGGGGATGGGGGCATGCAGAGTGTAGCTCCAGTAGTGCTCCGACGTCCGTCTCCGTCACCACCGTCTGCCCGGCTCGCCCGGTGGCCTGCGCCACATTCCAGCGACAAATTCCGCGCGCCCGCGCGCCGTGGGCGGCGCGCGGAAAAAGCGTGCCCGGCCGCTGGCGCGACGCCCCCCGCTGCGATTGGTCGACGTCGGGTCACGCGACCGGCGCGCACGCTCGGCCATGTCACGCTGTCTCCGGGGGTTATTTACAGTGACGTCAGCGCCGTTTGATGCGGGAACATGAAGGATGTGAAGTGACCAGCGGTGCTGCTTGCCACTGAACCTTGCCGTCTGAATGTGTATGATCAACAAATGTCAATGCTGTAATGGCCAATATTTGTATTACGTCGACTCCCGACGTCTGTGTGATCAATTACCATGTTACCGCGTTACGCAACGCCGTCAGCCACATAGCAGAATTTCACCGAACGTTTGCACATTGTGTACCATGCAATTTGGATCGCACATTTGCGCGTATATCCTCACGACCTGTCGTTGCATGCAAATTACCATAATGGCAGTCAATCATATTTTGCGAGATTCGGTGCGAGTGAAATTCACGAGGCCCACTACCACCCATACGCTGCAACAAGCTGCACTAAGCGCATTTCACAGAGGCATACACCCTCAAAACGTCCTGAGTGCCACCTCGGCCCCCACTAGCACACAGCCCGGTCGACTGAGACCCACCCGGCCTTCCCCCACACAGCGCCAGTCAGAGGGGGTGCGCCGACAGCACAGTCGTTACTGGTTATGGGTGGAGGTGAGCCGGTGGCAGCCTTGACGGCAGCGCACCACGTAATACCGAGTGGCAGCACTGAGTGCACTGCTATCGAGACACAAACATGCCACATTCTGCTCCACGCACAAGCCAATCGGCAACACCGTACGGCTCCTCTATATAGACGTGTGGCCTCTGCAGCTCTGTGTGGCTCCTCTATATAGACGTGTGGCCTATGTAGCTCTGGGTGGCTCCTCCATAGAGACGTGTGGCCTCTGCAGCTCTGGGTGGCTCCTCCATAGAGACGTGTGGGCCTCTGCAGCTCTGGGTGGCTCCTCCATATAGACGTGTGGCCTCTGCAGCTCTGGGTGGCTCCTCTATATAGACGTGTGGTCTCTGCAGCTCTGGGTGGCTCCTTTATATAGACGTGTGGCCTCTGTAGCTCTGGGTGGCTCCTCCATAGAGACGTGTGGCCTCTGCAGCTCTGGGTGGCTCCTCTATATAGACGTGTGGCCTCTGTAGCTCTGGGTGGCTCCTCTATATAGACGTGTGGCCTCTGCAGCTCTGGGTGGCTCCTCCATAGAGACGTGTGGGCCTCTGCAGCTCTGGGTGGCTCCTCCATATAGACGTGTGGCCTCTGCAGCTCTGGGTGGCTCCTCTATATAGACGTGTAGCCTCTGCAGCTCTGGGTGGCTTCTCTATATAGACGTGTGGCCTCTGTAGCTCTGGGTGGCTCCTCCATAGAGACGTGAGGTCTCTGCAGCTCTGGGTGGCTCCTCCATAGAGACGTGTGGCATATGTGTTCGACTGTTGCCGGGCGGTTCTGGATACTATGAATTATGGGGATACCTCCCGAACATGTCTCCTGAAAACGTCCCCCAGATACTTCTTGCGGAAATGTCTCGCGGATGCATCTCGCGGATACATCTCACGAAAACGCCTCTTGAATACGTCTCCCAGAGACGCATCACGTGTACGTCTCGCAGACACGTCTCTTGGACACGTCTCCCAGAGACGCATCACGTGTACGTCTCGTAGACACGTCCCCGGATGCGTCTCGCAAATTGCGTCACCAGCTGCCTCGGTTGGGAGTTGGGCCAGCTCATCTGCAGTAGCAGCGGCTAGATGGCGCCTATTCATCGTACCCACCACGACTCTGCCGAGTCGACTCGGCTTTGATTCATTCACCGGTTCGCCTGTACAGTAATTCAGTTACCAAATTACCGGGCTATTAGACGCCGTGACGGCCGGTATATATATGAGCCCGGCTGGATGGTCGCTCTCAAAGCCAGACGTCGCACGTTGTCGCTCGATCGGCCGACGAATGCATTATGACAAATTTTGCCGATGCTATCGAACTATTTCCACCCCGGTTATGCACTGCCAAGGCATAACTGTCAGCACCAGCTGTTTATTTGGAAGAGTGTTCGGGAAGCCGCCTGAGATCCGGCGGCCCCACCACGCCAATCAGTGTTCGGGTGAGATCCGGCGGCCCCACCACGCCAATCAGTGTTCTGGTGAGATCCGGGGGCCCCACCACGCCAATCAGTGTTCTGGTGAGATCCGGCGGCCCCACCACGCCAATCAGTGTTCTGGTGAGATCCGGCGGCCCCACCACGCCAATCAGTGTTCTGGTGAGATCCGGCGGCCCAACCACGCCAATCAGTGTTCTGGTGAGATCCGGCGGCCCCACCACGCCAGTCAGTGTTCTGGTGAGATCCGGCGGCCCCACCACGCCAATCAGTGTTCTGGTCCGTGCTCCGAACATTGTGAGCGCTATTGGGGCATGTCCTCAGCCAATTTGCTTGCAAAGGCGTATAAATATGCGACAGAAGTAGAAGTGGGGTGTGGACGTGGACTGTGCAGTGTGCGGTGACGTGGACGGTGACCCTGACGGTGACCCTGACGGTGACCCTGACGGTGACCCTGACGGTGACCCTGACGGTGACCCTGACGGTGACCTGAACGGTGCAGTGTGCGGTGACGTGGACGGTGCAGTGTGCGGTCACGTAAACAGTACAGTGTGCGGTGACGTGGACTGTGCAGTGTGCGGTCACGTAAACAGTACAGTGTGCGGTGACGTGGACTGTGCAGTGTGCGGTCACGTAAACAGTACAGTGTGCGGTGACGTGGACTGTGCAGTGTGCGGTCACGTAAACAGTACAGTGTGCGGTGACGTGGACTGTGCAGTGTGTGGTAGCGTGGACGGTGACCTGTGTGGTGCTGATGAGTGTGCGGTGACGTGGACGGTGACCTGTGTGGTGCTGATGATGTGCGGTGACGTGGACGGTGACCTGTGTGGTGCTGATGATGTGCGGTGACGTGGACGGTGACCTGTGTGATAATGATGGGCCCAACGGTGACTCGGAACTCCGGATTCAAAGCCATGGTTGCTGCTATGCTGAATGTAGCTGAGTAGCTGAATGCAACTGTGTGTAACTGAGTGTCTGAGTGCAACTGGGTGTAACTGAGGTAGCTCAGTGCAACTGGGTGTAACTGAGGTAGCTCAGTGCAACTGGGTGTAACTAAGGTAACTCAGTGCAGCTGGGTGTAACTGAGGTAGCTCAGTGCAATTTCATGTAGCTAAGGTAGCTCAGTGCAGCTGGGTGTAACTGGGATATCCCATTGCAACTGGGTGTAACTGAGGTAGCTCAGTGCAACTGGGTGTAACTAAGGCAGCTCAGTGCAGCTGGGTGTAACTAAGGTAACTCAGTGCAGCTGGGTGTAACTGAGGTAGCTCAGTGCAACTGGGTATAACCGAGGTAGCTCAATGAAACTGGCTGTAACTGAGTTAGTTCAGTGCAACTGGCTGTAACTGAGTAGCTGAGTGTAGCTGAGCTTGGGGAAATTAAACGTCAACAAGTTTGCAGTCAAAGGGTGGTTGATCAGTGTAGTAGGCTGTCTGGTGATATAGTGGAGAGCATGGCATTGAATGTATTGAAAAATAGGGTGGATGAATTTGTTAGGTCAGATAATCCTAGTTTTGAACTCTACGTTGTGCAGTAGGGAGATCGAAACTGGAGTACATGAGATGGGATTGATACTAGTAGGTATCTTAGATCATGGTTAAAATAAGGAATTATGCTCGTAACAAGCTCCACTAGTAACAGGTGTGCATGGAAATAGATGCAATATCGTTCTTCGGGTACGTACTGCTGAAGAGACTGGCCTTGTTAACGCAATGCGGTCGATAGTTTCTCTAGAACTAAAGCGGATAAATTAATTTGGTCAGAATCTCATATTCTTATTCTAAGCTATGTAGTGGAGCTTATGGGAGCTTAGGGGTATCGGAGCGAATGGGTGGGATTGGTGCAAGTACGTGTCCTAGATCATGTATATCAAGGGGGAATAATGCTAGCAAAAGATGTACCTGGCGGTGGGTTCAGAACCGACCTTCGGGTGACCGTGATGCTGAAAAGATTGACCGTGATAGCATAATGGGTAGATCGTTCCTTTATAACCAAGCATATAACATTGATTAAGGTGCTTCAGTCACGTTTTCTCTCATCGTATCTCACCCTTATAATAGGCTTAACCCAGATTGACCCTGTGGCCTCTTAGAAGCAGAACTGCATGACTTTGTGACTTTGTGATGCACACCTCAGCCGGATGATCCAGGTCGCAGACGGTGTAGCCGTCAGTGCAGTGTTCGGTCATCTCAGAGGGCTCTCGGTCATCTCAGTGTTCGGTCAGCTACAGCTCAGAGGGCAGCACTGGCCAATCGTTATATTCACACCACCTCTGAAATAACTGGAGAATGTCTAGTTCATAGCGGAATTCTTCAAGTCTGTGCATTGCCAGCATCAGACGGGATGATATCCTTGCGACATAATTTCTCTAAATTAACGTTTCCTTCTGCTGATGGTGCAGTCCACCTTCAGGTAAATATGACAATAACAACTTTGCAAGATGTTTTCCAATTTTGCTACAGTCCCTTCCCCACATGGACAAAGCTCTCCCCTACATGTGCACAGCACTCCCCCCCCGGTGTACCCATAACACCCCCGATGTACCCACAATACCCCCGATATACCCACAGCACATCCGATATTCCCACAACACTTCCCTGGCACAGACACGACACTGCCGCACATCCACATAAAACAGAGCCTGTGATGCAAGGGCGAGGGTATGTTGGAGCCCTGTCCGGGCGGTGTGTTCGGGCCGCCTTGGCTGGCCGACCGCCACAAGTTAGCTACCACTCGTAGGAGGTGTTCAGGTGAATGACGTGATCTTCGGGCCGCCTTGGCTGGCCGACCGCCACAAGTTAGCTACCACTCACAGGGGGTGTTCAGATGAATGACGTGATCTCTGACTGGCGCCATCAATGGAGCAGAGCGGCCAGCTGGCTGGTGCGCCGCGCCCGCTCCCGCCGTGTCCGCCGCGCCTGCTCCAGCCGCGCCCGCTCCCGCCGTGCCCGCTCCCGCCGTGCCCGCTCCCGCCGTGTCCGCCGCGCCCGCTCCAGCCGCGCCCGCTCCCGCCGTGTCCGCCGGCCCGCTCCAGCCGTGTCCACCGCGCCCGCTCCCGCCTGTCCGCCGCGCCCGCTCCAGCCGTGTCCACCGCGCCCGCTCCCGCCGTGTCCACTGCGCCCGCTCCCGCCGTGTCCGCCGCGCCCGCTCCAGCCGTGTCCACCGCGCCCGCTCCGCCGTGTCGCCGCGCCCGCTCCAGCCGGTCCACCGCGCCCGCTCAGCCGCGCCCGCTCCCGCCGTGTCCGCCGCGCCCGCTCCAGCCGTGTCTCCGCCGTGTCCGCCGCGCCCGCTCCAGCCGCGCCCGCCCGCCGTGTCTCCCGCGCGCCCGCTCCAGCCTGTCCACCGCGCCCGCTCCAGCCGTGTCCACCGCGCCCGCCCAGCCGCGCCCGCTCCCGCCGTGTCTCCGCCGCGCCCGCTCCAGCCGTGTCCACCGCGCCCGCTCCAGCCGTGTCCACCGCGCCCGCTCCAGCCGCGCCTGCTCCAGCCGTGTCCACCACGCCCGCTCCCGCCGTGTCCGCTCCCGCCGTGTCCGCCGCGCCCGCTCCAGCCGCGCCCGCTCCCGCCGTGTCCGCCGCGCCCGCTCCAGCCGCGCCCGCTCCAGCCGCGCCCGCTCCCGCCGTGTCCACCGCGCCCGCTCCAGCCGCGCCCGCTCCCGCCGTGCTCCCGCCGTGTCCGCCGCTCCCGCTCCCGCCGTGTCCGCCGCGCCCGCTCCCGCCGTGTCCGCCCTGTCCGCCGCGCCTGCCCGCCCAGCACTCACCGTTTAAATGTATCGTGATCAGATCAGCTGGACGGTTGTCGATTGGCTGATGAAAGGGTGGGCTGTCCACCAGTGGCAGCGACCAGCCAGCTCAGTAGCAGTCAGTAGCAGGAAGGTAGCAGTAGGTAGCAGCTGAGCCTCCCCTAAATAATTTCTGCTCGAGGAGGGGAGAGAGGGGAGAATGAGGCGATTGCGGGGCCACCATGCAAGACAACCAGACTCCAGACAACCAGACAACCAGACAGTGTGTTTGCTGATGGGGTGGTCCGTGTGTGTTGCTGATGAGCTTGTTTGTGTTTGCTGATGAGGTTGTGTGTGTGTAAGTTTGCTGATGGGGGTGTCTATGTGTCTGCTGATGAGGTGGTTTGTCTGCCTTCAGGCGGATGTTCCCGACAGTGCGATGCTCCTTCACTGGTGTGCAGCCGCAGCTGCGATACGCCGTCATACAGGACATCGTGCCGGTGGACAACAAGCGGTACCGCTACGCCTATCACCGGTCGTCGTGGCTGGTGGCCGGCAAGGCAGACCCGCCGGCGCCGGCGCGGCTCTATGTCCACCCCGACTGTCCCTTCAGCGGCGACCAGCTCAAGAAGCAGGTCGTCTCCTTCGAAAAGACCAAGCTGACGAATAACGAGATGGACAAACAGGGCCAGGTGCGTTGACCATTTTTTGGTTTTCACCCATGGAAATTGCACAAAGCATGTGGAGAGAAACATGTGGTTGTACGCCATCGTTGGATGACCAATTAAGACAAGTAACATTAATGGGAAGTATTTTACACGGGAGACATTATCGCTCTCTTTCAACAAAAACTGTTTCAGCGATAGCTTGAGGTAGAAATGAAGAATACCGTCCGCAGGACATTCATTCTGCAATCACCGGGCACCTAGGGTTGAAGGCAGCTGGGGTATAGAGCGCCACCTTGTGACCATAAGGACGTGTTGGATGTGTTGGACGATCACCACCTTATCATCAGGACGTGTTGGATGTGTTGGAGGAACACCACCTTGTGATGATCAGAACGTATTGGATGTGTTGGACGAGCACCATCTTATGATCATAAGGACGTGCTGGATGTGTTGGAGGAGCACCATCTTATGATCATAAGGACGTGTTGGATGTGTTGGAGGAGCACCATCTTGTGATCATAAGGACGTGTCTGTGTGCGCCGGAGTCTGTCAAAGTAGTTGCCTTTTTACCCTGCAAAACCGGCAGAACGACTGCTGTGAACGGGTCATAGATGCGTCTGTGCAGCCATTTTCGGAATCAGCGTGATAAGCGGCATCAGACATGGGATTCTCAGCGAAATCCAAGTAATCCGCCGAATACCAAAATACCCAGCATTCCCTGCAATTGACCTACCTAAGTACAGAAGCGGGACTCCACTGACGCATTAGTTGGTAAATGGAACTTATTTAGTAAATACTACGAAGCTGGCAGCATTTGAAGTGCGAAGTAAAATATGGCAAACCTTGATTTTCGACATTTCCCGATAATAATTTTCAATGCAGCTTGCTGTGTCGTGCGTTACATCACTGTTCTAAAGTTGTAATATGGCAACCTTGTTTCCTCAGATCGTGCTCAACTCAATGCACAAGTACCAGCCGCGGGTTCACCTAGTCCTTCTCGAGAACGACATGAATCCGTCCTCGATCGAGGACATCTCCAAAGTGAAGCACAAGACCTTCATCTTCCCCGAGACAGTGTTCACGGCTGTCACTGCATATCAAAACCAGCTGGTGAGTCACAACAGCATCCATGCACCAATCACGGCACAGCACAAATCATGACGCTGAAGCGACACACGGACAACACCATGTAAATGAAGAGCCTAATGTGATGAGTGTCAAGCTGCGAACGTGACGGGCTGGGCAGCCTGGTGCTGTCGACTACAAGCTCAGGCTGACAGTTGTTAGTCATGTTTCTTGACGACCCACTAGTCACTACTTTTTGGCCAAATACCTGGTGGACTGTGTTGGGCTTATTTTCCATGTAGCTTCCAATGATACCGTTGCACAATCCTTGGCCAATGCGTGGGTGCTGCTGATGTACCTTTTCGGTCAGTGCTTTAACTGCGGAACAGCCGAATGCGGGTTGTGTTCGAGCTGCACTTACGCTCAGTTTTGCTCTAGTACACCATGTGGTAAATGTGGCTGGATTTCGGTTGTGCTTAGCCCATTTGCGCGGTTGACGGTGGGGATTGCCATGAGCTAAATAAGTTGAAGTCGTGCACTTCAAGCATGTTACCACAAGATATATTACATACGCACAACACGCACACACACACACATGTATGTATGTATGTATATATATATATATATATATATATATATATATATATATATATATATATACATATATCTATATATTTGGACGTTATTTGCCGACAAAAAAGGAACCAGAAAAGAAGAAAAGGGACGGCTAGTGGACCAGCAGCATAGCAGGCCAGCAGTATAGCGGGCCAACAGTATAGCGGAGGACGAGCAGTATCGCGGGTCAACAGCATAGCGGACCAGCAATTTAACGGCCTAACAATATAGCGGGCCAACAGTATAGCGGGGCAACAGTATAATGGACCAACACTATAGCGGACCAACAGTATAACGGACCAGCAGCATAACGGGCGAACAGCATAGCGGACTAGCAGTATAGCGGGCCAACGGTATAGCGGACCAGCAGTATAGCGGGCCAACGGTATAGCGGACCAGCAGTAGAGCGGGCCAATGGTATAGCGGACCATAGCGGGCGAACAATATGCAAGAGCCAATAATTCAGGAAGCCCATCAATAAAGTACGCCAATAATACAGGAGAACAAAGGGCAACTAATGCAGGAGGACCAACAATATGGCAGTTCACTAACACATGACATGATGAGTAACAATATAGCAAGCCAAAAATACAACAAGACCAGCAATAAAGCGGGATCAAAAACAGGGAACCCAGGAATATAGCGGGCCAACAACATAGCGGGGTCAATAATATAACAGGACGAAAAACATAGCGGACCAGTAATACAGCAGGAGAGGGTTGAAGCTTCCCATTCTGTTGGTGGGGCCCAGGCCACACCATATTTGTTTTAGCTCTACCAACTTCTTGTTCTGTTGACATGGGGCCCCATGAGGTAGGCCATACCAACCAAATTGGCAGTACTCATTGTGCCACACCAATAATCGTCCAACTTCTCCACCCGTGCAGTGAGACCAACAATATAGCGGGGTCAATAATGCAGCAGTACCAACAACATAGCAAGCCACCAATATAGCGGGGCCAATAATCCAGGAGACCAACAATATAGCAAGCCATCAACATAGCGGGAGCAATAATACAGGAGAACTAACAACATAGCAGGACCAATAATACAGGAGGACCAACAACATAGCAGGCCATCAACATAGCGGGAGCAATAATACAGGAGGACCAACAACATAGCAGGACCAATAATACAGGAGGACCAACAACATAGCAGGCCATCAACATAGTGGGACCAATAATACAGGAGAACTAACAACATAGCAGGACCAATAATACAGGAGGACCAACAACATAGCAGGCCATCAACATAGTGGGACCAATAATACAGGAGGACCAAAACATAGCAGGACAACATAGCAGGCCATCAACATAGCAGGACCAATAATACAGGAGGACCAACAACATAGCAGGCCATCAACATAGCGGATAGGGACAAAAGAGGAGAACACAACATAGCAGGACCAATAATACAGGAGGACCAACAACATAGCAGGCATCAACATAGTGGGACCAATAATACAGGAGAACTAACAACATAGCAGGACCAATAATACAGGAGGACCAACAACATAGCAGGCCATCAACATAGCAGGACCAATAATACAGGAGGACCAACAACATAGCAGGCCATCACATAGTGGGACCAATAATACAGGAGAACTAACAACATAGCAGGACCAATAATACAGGAGGACCAACAACATAGCAGGCCATCAACATAGTGGGACCAATAATACAGGAGAACTAACAACATAGCAGGACCAATAATACAGGAGGACCAACAACATAGCAGGCCATCAACATAGTGGGACCAATAATACAGGAGAACTAACAACATAGCAGGACCAATAATACAGGAGGACCAACAACATAGCAGGCCATCAACATAGTGGGACCAATAATACAGGAGAACTAACAACATAGCAGGACCAATAATACAGGAGGACCAACAACATAGCAGGCCATCAACATAGTGGGACCAATAATACAGGAGGACCAACAAAAGGATAACCCACAACATAGCAGGCCATCAACATAGTGGGACCAATAATACAGGAGAACCAACAACATAGCAGGACCAATAATACAGGAGGACCAACAACATAGCAGGCCATCAACATAGTGGGACCAATAATACAGGAGAACTAACAACATAGCAGGACCAATAATACAGGAGGACCAACAACATAGCAGGCCATCAACATAGTGGGACCAATAATACAGGAGAACTAACAACATAGCAGGACCAATAATACAGGAGGACCAACAACATAGCAGGCCATCAACATAGTGGGACCAATAATACAGGAGAACTAACAACATAGCAGGACCAATAATACAGGAGGACCAACAACATAGCAGGCCATCAACATAGTGGGACCAATAATACAGGAGGACCAACAACATAGCAGGCCATCAACATAGTGGGACCAATAATACAGGAGGACCAACAACATAGCAGGCCATCAACATAGTGGGACCAATAATACAGGAGGACCAACAACATAGCAGGCCATCAACATAGTGGGACCAATAATACAGGAGGACCAACAACATAGCAGGCCATCAACATAGTGGGACCAATAATACAGGAGGACCAACAACATAGCAGGCCATCAACATAGTGGGACCAATAATACAGAAGTGTCAACACGTACTTGGCCACCAATATAATAAGGAGGAACAACAATATAGCAAGCCATCAACATAGCGGGGCAAATAATACAGAAGTGTCAACATATCGTTGCCACTAATATAATATGGAGGACCAACAACATGGAGGGGCCATAATATAGAGGTGTCATCATATAGCGGACCACTAATATAATATGCAAGACAACAATATAGCCGGACAAATAATACTGGAGAACCAACACATTAACTGACCAATAATGCAGGAAGACAAAAAATGCAGCAGCCGGACGATATACCGGAGCCAGTAAAACAGGAGGAAGAACGATATATCTTCCCCAGTAGCATGCGTGTGGTAACAATATGTCGCGACCAACAATGCTTATAGCGGGAGAGTCTCTCTCTGACACGTGTGTCTGTCCGTACCTAGAGTGTGTCCCTGCAACATAACTGTGAATAGCTAGGGGCTATATACCAGGGCCAGGGTCTTTAGTCGCCATGTGTGTGGAAATGTATGCGCTTATAGGCCAGCAGTTCGTATTCCTTTCTATCGGATTCCTTCGCCTCATTCCTTGCTATGCATATTTGGATTATATTAACTAAAAAAAACACCACGCGGCACACGTTGCTTATGGCTGTGCCTTCATCCAATTCCAGTTCTATATTGGTACTTCTCTCTTCACTGAAAGCCACATTCTACGGAGAATGTGGCTAGAACTGCAGTACGCCCAGAGTGCTTGCTTTACGGAGGCCAGGAATGTCGGGGGGCCTTTACGGAGGTCAGATATGCACCTCTACATTCTAAGCGGGAACTTCATTACGACTCTAGGCTATTTAGGATAGACCCCATTAGGACTGCAGGTGGGACACTTCACTGTTGGAAGCTGATACTTAGCACCTTAGTAACACAAATTATTAGAACATTAAAGGAGCTCCCCCCCCCCTCCCGTATTCCTCAGTACATGTGTAACCTAAGAATCCGGATATGTGCCAGCTGTACTGAAATGTAATGAGCAACGAGCAGGACTGCCTCAAATGATGGCATCACTGGTTTTGAGTGAACGTGTTTGGGTGCTGGTGCTGGCTGACGTGTGCCAGGCTGACGCGTGCCGGAAGCGACAGCGGCCCAACGGTGGGGCATGGGGAGGTGTGAGTGTGGCGCAGCCACCCGTCCGTCACGGCACCTGTCTGCTGGCTGTCCGTCCGTCACGGCGCCTGTCTGCTGGCTGTCCGTCCGTCACGGCGCCTGTCTGCTGGCTGTCCGTCCGTCACGGCGCCTGTCTGCTGTCTATCCGTCCGTCACGGCGCCTGTCTGCTAGCTATCCGTCCGTCACGGCGCCTGTCTGCTAGCTATCCGTCCGTCACGGCGCCTGTCTGCTAGCTATCCGTCCGTCACGGCGCCTGTCTGCTAGCTATCCGTCCGTCACGGCGCCTGTCTGCTAGCTATCCGTCCATCGCGGCGCCTGTCTGCTGGCTGTCCGTCCGTCACGGCGCCTGTCTGCTGGCTGTCCGTCCGTCACGGCGCCTGTCTGCTAGCTATCCGTCCGTCACGGCGCCTGTCTGCTAGCTATCCGTCCGTCACGGCGCCTGACTGCTGGCTATCCGTCCGTCACGGCGTCTGTCTGCTGGCTATCCGTCCGTCACTCAGTCGAGTCAGTCACGTCAGTCCTCAGTCGAGGTGTGTGCAGACACCGCGTCACCTCTGAACCGGCGGGTTAAACCTGATGGTGTCGACCGCCGAGCGCGACTCCTACACTGGCCAGTGATCACCTCTCACCTGTTGCAGATCACCAAGCTGAAGATCGACAGCAACCCGTTTGCCAAGGGCTTCAGGGACTCGTCACGTCTGACCGACTACGAACGGTGAGTGTGGCCAGCTCGCCGTTGTGTTGATAACGTTCCGTGCCAGGCGGGCGGGCGAGACCGCCTCTCTGCCGTTCACCCGACGCCAGATCCGATGGCCTGAGGAGACAGCTGGCCAGACAGGCGGCCGGCAGCCGCCTGACAGCCGCCTGACAGCCCACCTGTGGGCCGACTCATCAGCCTGCTGCCGCCGGCCGCGCTCCCCGTGTCGGCTTTGGCGGCGCCGGACGCCGACGCGGCTGCCGGCTGGCCTCGAGCGCCGGCAGGTTTCCACCGTGAGCGGTCACACCTCCTCATTACTGGGGCCGCGGCACGCCCCGCCCGCGGCCAATTGTCTGGCAGCTGACGCCGCCGCCGCCGCGCCGTGCATCTCCACTCGCAGCCGTTTCACAGGCGTCACGATCAAAACCGGCTGGTGTTCTGTCGGCGCAGCGGTGTGCCGCGCCGCCGACGTACGTTACCGCAGCACCACTTCCGGTGCGCTACGTCGTTTTTGTCAGTGTCGGCTCTGGGCTGGCGGCGGCCGCGGTGGTGGCGGCTACATGAAAGCGTGTGTGGTCCCGATGGCATAAAAACCCGCCTTGGAACGGGGCGGAGCCACGCCAATATTGGTGTGGAAATTATCGGCCGGTATTCAATCATTCATACCGTTTGGCCAGTTCTTATGTTGGCGAGCAGGTGTGTGATTACTGGGTGGGCCGGATGACCTTGCTTGGGTATGCGTTTTGGCGGTGTCGGTGTCGGCCAGTGGTAGCCAGAGCCGTGGTGCGTAACTCTTGTTCCAGTCGGCCTGTGCGGCGCCTCCGTTTCATGTTCCTCAGACCGCCTCCGGAGCCCATAATAATTAGCTTTGATGATAGCAAATTGATGCAAATAACCTCTGGTTTATCATAATATAAAAGTTTGTACTCGAGTGGCGTGGGATGGAAGGGCCGGTCGGGACGTGATGGCGAGGCTGCACGACATTCTCCCGGCAGGTCACGCTCTGCCTGCGCTCAGAACTGCTCTCTACCAGGTCGTTACGTAACGTTACGTCATTAGGTTACATTTGCACATCGTCAGAACACGAATAGCACGCGATTTTTTCCACCCGAGGTGTGAGGGATACCCGGCGCTAGCCGCTGGCTAGCTGGCCACGCTAGCCCTGGCCGCTGGCTGTTGGCCGTTGGTCGCTGTCCTCTCAAGTGTTGACGTTGACACAGTCATAGACTTCTCCTCCATTTGTCGGCGTATCGCCGACAAATGCTACAAACACGAATACGTCTCCACAAGCATCTTCAGGTGGATCTGAAGTTTCGGAAGGCTTTGGAGAATTCGAGTGTCGCTCCCTGTGGCATCATGTGCTACATGAGAGGGCACCGTCCGCCTGCAGCAGCCGTGAGATGATCAGGTGCCATATGGCCAGCCGGGCGGCAGTGGCGGCGGCGGCCGGTGGTCGGCTCATCTCCGGTGGTCGGCTCATCTCAGCTGGTGTGACACCGGCGCAGCCACGCCGCCGCCAACATGCTCTCGGGGCCACCATTCAGCCGGACATTATCCGCCGCCACGGAGGCCAACCTCATCTTGTCTCGCCCGCCCGGTAATCATATCGCGGCACCTTCTAACGAACCGCCGCCGCACCGCCTCCGCCTGATTCGCTCCAAATTAATATAATATACCGATACGGCGCCGCGGCACGCCACCGCCCGCCCGCGGCCAGCTCTCCAGAGCGGCCCACCGCCGCACACATGATTTCAATTAGGCGAGGTGCGAGATTTACACGGCCTTTAATTAGAGCGGAGAGGACGGCGCGGCGGCCGAGGTACGCACGGCACACCCGACTGTACACCGCCCAACTATGCCCGGCATGACGCTCCAACCCATCAATGACACGCAATCAAAATATATCATTAATTCCGATGCTAATAACGGTGCAAGTGAGGAGTAATTACGCTGTAATATGCAGGTAATGTCGCCGTGGGAGAGATGAAAGGTTGCCGCTGAGGTGAGAACATACCTCCCTGGTGGTGCCATTAAGCAAACCCTCTCTGGTCGGCCCGGACACCGCACACGGCGCTTCCAACAAGCGGCCGCGACGCGAAAGGTGGCGCCGTAACGTCACCACTACTTGATGTGTGATTAAGATGTCGTGTTCGAGAATAGGATTCGGTTATTTGCTTCATTCAAATTCAACTAGTGTGAATTAGCGTCGTTGCGAAAGAGAGAGAGAGAGAGATACATATATATATATATATATATATATATATATATATATATATATATATATATATATATATATATATATATATATAATACATATATATATATATATATATATATATATATATATATATATATATATATATATATATACACCTGGAAAGCGTAAGAGGGCGAGAGAGCAAGAGAGAGGGGAGAAACTTGGTGAGAGCAGAAGCCGGGCTGAGCCAGTTTGTGTCAGGCCTGGGTAATCGGCGCGCCTCAGCCGGGTTGCAACAGCTGCTGGTAACGTTTCTGTCATGTGGCGGCTTTGGTCAGGGTGGCGTGACCAGTTTGTCAAGTCTTTAGACTCGGCCGGCGGTGTCGCCGACGCGGCAACACCGCTTCTGTGACCAGTGACGCGCGGTGTCGCCGACGCGGCAACACCGCTTCTGTGACCAGTGACGCGCGGTGTCGCCGACGCGGCAACACCGCTTCTGTGACCAGTGACGCGCGGTGTCGCCGACGCGGCAACACCGCTTCTGTGACCAGTGACGCGCGGTGTCGCCGACGCGGCAACACCGCTTCTGTGACCAGTGACGCGAGGTGTCGCCGACGCGGCAACACCGCTTCTGTGACCAGTGACGCGCGGTGTCGCCGACGCGGCAACACCGCTTCTGTGACCAGTGACGCGAGGTGTCGCCGACGCGGCAACACCGCTTCTGTGACCAGTGACGCGCGGTGTCGCCGACGCGGCAACACCGCTTCTGTGACCAGTGACGCGCGGTGTCGCCGACGCGGCAACACCGCTTCTGTGACCAGTGACGCGCGGTGTCGCCGACGCGGCAACACCGCTTCTGTGATCAGTGACGCGCGCACTCACTGACCGCTCACCCTGCTCACTCACTGCCAGTCCTCTCTGCCCGTCGACGGTGGTCCCGAGGGGAGACGACACACCAACACGTATGACAGTCTGACACACTGACACACCAGCATGCATGTCAGTTTGATACACTGGCACACCGACACATATGCCAGTCTGACACACTGACACACCAACAAATCGACACATATGACAGACTGACACATCGACACATACACATACGACAGACTGACACCTTGACATGCAAACACACAGACACATATGACAGTCTGACACACTGACATATCGATACATCCATGTAGTAGAAGTTTGCTTTAGCCAGTCCAGTAGACGCAGGTGAAGGTGCCGAAGTAGGGGAACATGTAGGCTGTAAGATGTTCCCAACAGGTACATATCTGACAGCATGACTGCATCACTGCGTGACTTCATATGGGCTCATGTCGATCCTGGTGCATCCTTGTAGACGCTAAGTCCGAGTCCGAGTGTACTTGTGCGGGCCCCATCCAAGGGCGGAGCCAAGGTGGGGGGGGGCGAAGGGGAAACTCCCTTGAGGGTCTGATAAGCTCCTGCGGGCTCCTTCGATCCCCAATCAGGAACCACTCGGACCCTCAGGCTCCTGAGTCCTGAGTCCTCAACGGACTCCTCACGGTTCAGACGTCTCAATCCCCAGCGATGACTCATCCTCCAAAAAGTATAAGGGGGCTGTCATACTATCCCCTGGAGATAATGGGTCCGGATGATTTGCTAAGAGCCCATGGCGGCTTCTAGGAGGATCCAAGAGGGTGGCCACGTCCTATCTTGACGTAGGAGCCCAGATGACTTGTTAGAGGCATCGCAGCAACCTCCAGACCTCCAACGGTTTCTCCAAGATGTGCGATGAGGTAGCCACTCAATTCCTTTGACACATGAGGCACCAGGGCTCAGGGCCCAAAGAACCCGCTAATGGCACTGCAGGGGCCCCTCACATCTTCCGAGAGCCCCAACAGGCCCCTAATGGAATCAAATAGGGCTGATGGTGAGGATGAGCACAGGCCCTCTCCCGGAGGTACCCTTTTTTCCCATAGAACCTGCTAAGGGCAAAAAGGGGCCCACATCCGAGGAAAACTAGTATTTTTAGGTAATGCATACGGCCCCAAAAGCCCCAGGGGTCCCTACCAGGCTAACGCCCTCTCCTATCACCTCTCCCACCTTTCAGTGAATCCTGGCTGAGCCATTGGCCTCGCAGCGACGGATCCGAGGGAAATAATTCCACTTCAAATGTGATTTGTACGCAGAATTCACGTACACCAGTGTATTGTGAGACGTCCCACTTCAGTGCAAGAGCAACGTTTCGGAGCGATTGGCACATCCAAATCTTCGAGATGCGACGAGCTTTTATTTGACGTTTACTTTTCTCCCAACCAGTTGGAAGCGAGTTTCTACACCAGTGTTGCCATGGACGAGCGTTCCGTGGGATCCGTGTGGGTTCTGCGGGATAGCGACCCGCGTAGATCTGTGTGAATCCGTGTGGATTATGTGGGATAGCGATCCGCGTAGATCCGTGTGGGTTCTGCAAGCATGCGATCCGTGTGGATTCGTGTGGGTCCCGAGCGATTCGCTTGGATCTGCGTGGATCCGGTGATCCTCAAGCATATTTTTTTTCGAGACAGCAGTCGTGGCAGCAGCTGTAATTGGGCGCTGCGAGGTGTGCAGAGTCCACCATTTATCATTATTAGCGGAGTAACTTCGGTGTTATTACAGATCGTATCGCCGTCGGCAACTGTTGAACAAATCCCATCTCTAATACCATATGTCCGGCCGCGCCACCGGCCTGCCCGCCGGGCTCCAAACGGAATGGTGCCGGCCACTCTACCTGGCTACAGTCGGGTTCCGCACGGCGCAGTCGGGCAGGAGGGTATTGCCAGCGCCCAGCATCACACACAGTCGGGCAGGCGGGTATTGCCAGCGCCCAGCATCACACCCTGTCGGGAAGGCGGGTATTGCCAGCGCCCAGCATCACACACCGTCGGGAAGGCGGGTATTGCCAGCGCCCAGCATCACACACTGTCGGGCAGGCGGGTTTTGCCAGCGCCCAGCATCACACCCTGTCGGGAAGGCGGGTATTGCCAGCGCCCAGCATCACACACAGTCGGGCAGGTGGGTTTTGCCAGCGCCCAGCATCACACACAGTCGGGCAGGCGGGTATTGCCAGCGCCCAGCATCACACACCGTCGGGAAGGCGGGTATTGCCAGCGCCCAGCATCACACACTGTCGGGCAGGCGGGTATTGCCAGCGCCCAGCATCACACCCTGTCGGGAAGGCGGGTATTGCCAGCGCCCAGCATCACACACAGTCGGGCAGGTGGGTTTTGCCAGCGCCCAGCATCACACACAGTCGGGCAGGCGGGTATTGCCAGCGCCCAGCATCACACACCGTCGGGAAGGCGGGTATTGCCAGCGCCCAGCATCACACACTGTCGGGCAGGCGGGTATTGCCAGCGCCCAGCATCACACACCGTCGGGAAGGCGGGTATTGCCAGCGCCCAGCATCACACACTGTCGGGCAGGCGGGTATTGCCAGCGCCCAGCATCACACACAGTCGGGAAGGCGGGTATTGCCAGCGCCCAGCATCACACACCGTCGGGAAGGCGGGTATTGCCAGCGCCCAGCATCACACACAGTCGGGAAGGCGGGTATTGCCAGCGCCCAGCATCACACACCGTCGGGAAGGCGGGTATTGCCAGCGCCCAGCATCACACACAGTCGGGAAGGCGGGTATTGCCAGCGCCCAGCATCACACACCGTCGGGAAGGCGGGTATTGCCAGCGCCCAGCATCACACAGTCGGGAAGGCGGGTATTGCCAGGGTCCAGCATCACACTGTCGGGAAGGCGGGTATTGCCAGCGCCCAGCATCACACACTGTCGGGCAGGCGGGTATTGCCAGCGCCCAGCATCACACACAGTCGGGAAGGCGGGTATTGCCAGCGCCCAGCATCACACACCGTCGGGAAGGCGGGTATTGCCAGCGCCCAGCATCACACACAGTCGGGAAGGCGGGTATTGCCAGCGCCCAGCATCACACACCGTCGGGAAGGCGGGTATTGCCAGGGTCCAGCATCACACACTGTCGGGCAGGCGGGTATTGCCAGCGCCCAACATCACACACTGTCGGGAAGGCGGGTATTGCCAGCGCCCAGCATCACACACAGTCGGGAAGGCGGGTATTGCCAGCGCCCAGCATCACACACCGTCGGGAAGGCGGGTATTGCCAGCGCCCAGCATCACACACAGTCGGGAAGGCGGGTATTGCCAGCGCCCAGCATCACACACAGTCGGGAAGGCGGGTATTGCCAGCGCCCAGCATCACACACCGTCGGGAAGGCGGGTATTGCCAGCGCCCAGCATCACACACCGTCGGGAAGGCGGGTATTGCCAGCGCCCAGCATCACACACCGTCGGGAAGGCGGGTATTGCCAGGGTCCAGCATCCACACTGTCGGGCAGGCGGGTATTGCCAGGCCCAACATCACACACTGTCGGGAAGGCGGGTATTGCCAGCGCCCAGCATCACACCGTCGGGAAGGCGGGTATTGCCGGGTCCAGCATCACACTGTCGGGAAGGCGGGTTTGCCAGCGCCCAGCATCACACACCGTCGGGAAGGCGGGTATTGCCAGCGCCCAGCATCACACACCGTCGGGAAGGCGGGTATTGCCGCGCCCAACATCACACCGTCGGGAAGGCGGGTATTGCGAGGGTCCAGCATCACACTGTCGGGCAGGCGGGTATTGCCAGCGCCCAGCATCACACAGTCGGGAAGGCGGGTATTGCCAGCGCCCAGCATCACACAGTCGGGAAGGCGGGTATTGCCAGCGCCCAGCATCCACACTGTCGGGCAGGCGGGTATTGCCAGCGCCCAGCATCACACACAGTCGGGAAGGCGGGTATTGCCAGGGTCCAGCATCACACACCGTCGGGAAGGCGGGTATTGCCAGCGCCCAGCATCACACACCGTCGGGAAGGCGGGTATTGCCAGCGCCCAACATCACACACTGTCGGGAAGGCGGGTATTGCCAGCGCCCAGCATCACACACAGTCGGGAAGGCGGGTATTGCCAGCGCCCAGCATCACACACCGTCGGGAAGGCGGGTATTGCCAGGGTCCAGCATCACACACAGTCGGGAAGGCGGGTATTGCCAGCGCCCAGCATCACACACCGTCGGGAAGGCGGGTATTGCCAGCGCCCAGCATCACACACAGTCGGGAAGGCGGGTATTGCCAGCGCCCAGCATCACACACCGTCGGGAAGGCGGGTATTGCCGGGTCCAGCATCACACAGTCGGGAAGGCGGGTTTGCCAGCGCCCAACATCCACACGTCGGGAAGGCGGGTATTGCCAGCGCCCAGCATCACACACCGTCGGGCAGGCGGGTATTGCCAGCGCCCAACATCACACACCGTCGGGAAGGCGGGTATTGCCAGCGCCCAACATCACACACTGTCGGGAAGGCGGGTATTGCCAGGGTCCAGCATCATACACAGTCGGGCAGGCGGGCATTGCCAGAGCTCATGCGCTTGCATAAGTACGCAACTAAAACAACTGGGTAATTTCACTTTTAGGCGAATAACTTCTCTTTTAGCCGATGAAGTGTGTGGAACGTATCCACTTTATTATATTTATCCACTTTGTTATTATTTATCTTCACCCCTTTAATCGGATCGACCCTGGATTTGCCCTCCGTACTTGCTTAATAAATTCAAACGTTATGCACATGTTATAATGCCTGTAATTCAGTGACCAGCATATTTAGTTTCAAACAAGTTCAAGTTCAAGTTCAAACAAGCTGTCAAAACAAAAGTCGCCGACGGCCATGCGGTGGATTATTTCAAACAAAATCAGCCCCGCAAAGTCAGCGTGGTCAGTGCCTTATGATGCAATTTCAGAGATGTAGTTTTGTATCCAGCATGGGGTTGCAGATGAGAAAGCTCCCACATCAGATGGTCTTAATGCCATGATTTGTAAACTCTTTATGTCACAAGGACGGTGGTCAGAACTATCACCCACCTTCCAAGCTCATTTGATGCGCAATATTTATGTTGCGTAGTGTTGAAGTTCTTGCGTGGTGTTGAAGCCAATACCTGCATGTGACTTGTAACCGATGGGATCAGGGATCACACCAGAAATTATCGCGACAACAACCATTAGCTATGTGGGAGAGGACCTTGCCTCACACTGTTCTTGAACATCCCTACAATCCTGCACGATAGACACGCTTTGAGCTGTTCAAAAGTTCAAAATGTATTCAGTCAATCGGATCAAAAGTACCAGTGGCATCAAATAATATATCCGAGCAGTTTAAATGTCAGCCTGGATCTCAGTAGCGGATCAAAAGGAGAGCCACTGGGAGTAGGTGACCCCCCCGTCCCGCACCACGCGTGGAAGACGCCGCTATGATGGCTTCCCGCCGCTGGAAAGTACTGAATGCCCCCAGTGGGAACGGCCGACTGCGCCAAATCTCCCATTGATTTTGTATTCGCGATTGGCAACACTCGAAAAGGCCCGACTACATCCCATTCCTTTGATTTTTTGTCGCCAGAAATGTGCTTTTAAAACTCTCCCACACTCTAAACAAGTGATCCCCTCCCCCAGCAGAAGTTCTTGATTCACCTCTGATGAATCTCACCATTTGCTATTACAACATATGTCTGTCTGAGCTTTCAAGGCTGCCAGACTGACTACGGATAGTGCGGACGTGGCTGGAACATGCCGCTGTAATACTAATATTCGCGTGATGACATCACTACCATAGAGTCAGTGAGGACGCGGCTGGGACACATCACTATTGTGGCATTGGCGCTACTATTCTCGTGATGACGTCACTATTATGGAGTCAGTGAGGACACGGCTGGGACACATCACTATTGTGGCATTGGCGCTACTATTCTCGTGATGACGTCACTATTATGGAGTCAGTGAGGACGCGGCTGGGACACATCACTATTGTGGCATTGGCGCTACTATTCTCGTGATGACGTCACTATTATGGAGTCAGTGAGGACACGGCTGGGACACATCACTATTGTGGCCTTGGTGCTACTATTCTCGTGATAACGTCACTATTATGGAGTCAGTGTGGACGCGGCTGGGACACATCACTATTGTGGCCTTGGTGCTACTATTCTCGTGATGACGTCACTATTATGGAGTCAGTGTGGACGCGGCTGGGACACATCACTATTGTGGCCTTGGTGCTACTATTCTCGTGATGACGTCACTATTATGGAGTCAGTGTGGACGCGACTGGGACATGTCGCTATGCTACTATTATCGTGATGACGCGACTATTATAGAGTCAATGCGGACGTGGTTGAGACACTACTATTGTCGCAATGATGGCACCATTATCATGACGACGTCACCATTATCGCACTCATGGTACTATTGTCGTGATGATGTCATCGACTGCACCATGTTTTTCTTCCATGCTAGCGGAGCAACAAATGGCTGGGTGCACAGGCGGTCCCACATAACGCTTGCACGGCATAATTTGAAATTACAGGTTTTAAATCGTTACCGCTGACTTTTACTACGTTGCGCCCACGTTTAGTGCATTAGGTGAAGCGTTAAATATCGCGCAGCGGTGTCGTAGTGTAAGCGCCCGCCACCGCAGCACCGACTGGCTCACCGCTGCAAATCGCAGCGGTGTCGCAGTGTAAGCGCCCGCCACCGCAGCACCGACTGGCTCACCGCTGCAAATCGCAGCGGTGTCGCAGTGTAAGCGCCCGCCACCGCAGCACCGACTGGCTCACCGCTGCAAATCGCACCCAGCCAGTCCGTTGTTATCACACTGGGCGCGTTAACACTAATTCGCCGGCTGTTGCCTCTCACCCGGCGGGATAGCCAGTGCTTGGCACATAGACTCACCCACGGCTGGCAGAGTCATCCACAGCTGACACACAGACTCGTCCACGGCTGGCAGAGTCATCCACAGCTGACACACAGACTCGTCCACAGAGTCATCCACAGCTGACACACAGACTCGTCCACGGCTGGCACACAGAGTCATCCAGTGCTGGCAGAGTCATCCACAGCTTACACACAGACTCATCCACAGCTGACAGAGTCATCCACAGCTGACACACAGACTCGTCCACGGCTGGCAGTCATCCACAGCTGGCACACAGAGTCATCCACGGCTGGCAGAGTCATCCACAGCTGGCACACAGACTCATCTACAGCTGGCACACAGAGTCATCCAGTGCTGGCAGAGTCATCCACAGCTGACACACAGACTCATCCACAGCTGACAGAGTCATCCACAGCTGACACACAGACTCATACACGACTGGCAGAGTCATCCACAGCTGACATCAGACTCATCTACAGCTGGCACACAGACTCATCCACGGCTGGCAGAGTCATCCACAGTTGACACACAGACTCATCCACAGCTGGCAGAGTCATTCACAGCTGACACCAGACTCGTCCACAGCTGACACACAGACTCATCCACAGCTGACAGAGTCATCCACAGCTGGTGCACAGAGTCATCCACAGCTGGCACACAGACTCATCCACAGCTGGCACACAGACTCATCCACAGCTGGGAGACAGAGTCATCTACAGCTGGCACACACAGTCGCTGTCACTGCGCCTCCACGTGGCGGCCACTGCGCCACGTGGAGGCGCACTGCTCCGCCCTTGTCTTACACGGCGGCCCCGTGCCATCCACATGCACACTCCACATTTTCTGCCATGATATATCCATTCGATTTAAGCTGAGCGGTGTCAGACCATCTTATCCTAAGAAGAACAGCACACTTTGTGTATTGATATTTGCAAATCGTTCTCGTGTCAAGCATCACTGCACCAACCTTTGGTGTGAGATTTGCCAGAATTATATTGTTGCCTTTTGAAGAGCATATAACGTGGTGAAATCATCGTGTGTGCTCATTAACTGCGCACGTCAGTTGCATCTTGTGTTGTGTTGGGCATCAGTTCATCTTGTGTTGTGTTGTGCATCAGTTGCATCTTGTGTTGTGTTGTGTTGTGCATCAGTTACATCTTGTGTTGTGTTGTGTTTTGTTGTGCATCAGTTGCATCTTGTGTTGTGTTGTGTTGTGTTTTGTTGTGCATCAGTTGCATCTTGTGGTGTGTTGTGTTGTGTTGTGCTGCATCAGTTACATCTTGTGAGCTGGCTTAATAGACAGCCATTGGCTGATAGCCGACAGCCTGTGTTCACTGTGCCACCTTTTTCCGCAGGGATAACCTCGACTTCATGCTGGAGGCTCAGCAGTACGGCTTCCCGCGACTGCCGCCGCCCACACTCGAAGACCCGCAGCACTTCGTGGAGAAGGCGCGCGCGCAGATGGCCGCACTGGGCAGCCGACTGCCCGGTCTGCCGGGCTTGCCGACACTGGCCAGCGAGCTGTACCCGCTGGGCGGGCGTGGTGCGCTGCCGCCGCCGCCGCTGCCACTCACCGCGCAGTTGTGGTCGCAGTGGAGTGCCCTGCACGGTGTCGGCTTCCCTCTAGCTATGGGTCCGCTGTTGCCGGGCTTTCCTACCGGCTCGCTGTCGCTGGGCGCGCCCGTGCTCCGGACGTCGGCCATACACGTGAGCGCGGCCAGCCGGTACTCGCCGTACAGCGTGCCTCTGAAGCGGCCTGCGTCGCCGCCGTCACCACCGCCAAAGACGGCTGTCTAGAACGTGTTGTGACGCTGTTTTGCTGCCGAAGGTGATATTTATAGGTGTATCGGTGGGCGGCGTTGCCCGCCGGACGTGTTTTCTTTACAGAGTAATATGGTTTAACAGGTGTGGGCTGCACCCGACACAGCTGAGGTACAAACGGCGGTGCGCGCGTCTGTACATTAATCCCGGGACGATGAGACTATACTCGGTACGTTGTCTACCTACCCTACATGTTCAGTCTAGTCCAGCTGTGGAGAAGCGGTAGCAGGAGACGGCAGCGCTGGCGTCGGGCAGTGCTCATCTTCAGCGGACCCGTGTGGGAATGTCCGGTCAGAGACAGGCCAGCTCTGTCCCGCACTGTCTATGGTCCAGCCGAGGCTCTAATGGCCTCGGTAAATGTAGCGTCGGTATCCCTGTATCTGATATACGAAGCCGCGCGCGACCAAATCCACCTTGTTTTGTGTAAAATATATTGTTGTCAATGTTTTCAAAATACATAAAGATTTACATGTGCATGACTGTGATGGACACCACCCAATCTCAGAGATCACGTACGCCGTACTGCAGCAGAGACAGCCAGTAACGTAGTCCTGAGGATCAGGGCATCAGGGTCTCCGAAGTTGTCCCAGCTGGCCACAGGGGCGGTTCGCCCCTTCTCATCGATAGCTGAGCGACAGACACATTTCACATAACAGAGACGTGGGGGTGGCGCCTCTCGCGGTTGAAAGACACTCGTTTCAGAGAAGCACAAAGTACCGCACAGGAAGCATCTTCGGGTATTGGTTGCCAATTCTCAGTGAGGGGTACTCCGTAGAAGAACGGTGAACGGTGCACTTTCACCACTAAACGGTGGTGACTAAACACCAGCGTTCCGGACCAGCCAGCACGAGATACTACTTCTGTTGCTGACAAGGCACGGGTATTGCTCCTGTTGCTGACAAGGCACGGGTATTGCTCCTGTTGCTGACGAGGCACGGGTATTGCTCCTGTTGCTGACAATAAACTGGCTATTGCTACTGTTGCTGACGAGGAACGGGCTATTGCTACTATTGCTGACGAGGCACGGGTATTGCTCCTGTTGCTGACAAGGCACAGGTATTGCTCCTGTTGCTGACGAGGAACGGGCTATTGCTACTGTTGCTGACGAGGAACGGGCTATTGCTACTGTTGCTGACGAGGAACGGGCTATTGCTCATGTTGCTGACGAGGCATCGCTATGCAGTAGGAAGCACTGTTTTTTTTCTCGAAAAAACAGCATTTCACACAGTGATGGACCACTCCTTCTATAGAAACACCGTTTATAAAAATGGGCACCCATGATGATCATCCCGTTCGTATCTGACGATCGGACGCCGCTTCTAATAAGAAACACTAATTATCGGTGATTGGGAACCTTTTTCATAGACTTCACGCGGTACCTGGTTCGGTAAGAGGCACCACTTCTCAGTGGGTGGTATCTCCGCAGTGAATGGTAGCTCTCCACAGTGAATGACGTCTATCCACAGTAAGCGGATGCTTAATAAGAGCCACAAGAATCATCTAGGTTACGCCTATTAGGGGAAGATAGCAAGATAGCTAGCAAGATAGCTAGAAAAAAGATACTGACACACCCAAAGTAATCCTAAATACCAAATTCTAAGGAAACTATCTACCCAGCAAATATAGCTCGGTTCGCTGGATCTCAATCGAGCTCTTCTTACACTCGTGAGCTGGTGTACTACCACATGCGTGATCGTACCACACGAATGAGCCCGCATAACACACTCGTGAGCTGGTGTACTACCACATGCGTGATCGTACCACACGAATGAGCCCGCATAACACACTCGTGAGCTGGTGTACTACCACATGCGTGATCGTACCACACGAATGAGCCCGCATAACACACTCGTGAGCTGGTGTACTACCACATGCGTGATCGTACCACACGAATGAGCCCGCATAACACACTCGTGAGCTGGTGTACTACCACATGCGTGATCGTACCACACGAATGAGCCCGCATAACACACTCGTGAGCTGGTGTACTACCACATGCGTGATCGTACCACACGAATGAGCCCGCATAACACACTCGTGAGCTGGTGTACTACCACATGCGTGATCGTACCACACGAATGAGCCCGCATAACACACTCGTGAGTTGGTGTACTACCACATGCGTGATCGTACCACACGAATGAGCCCGCATAACACACTCGTGAGTTGGTGTACTACCACATGCGTGATCGTACCACACGAATGAGCCCGCATAACACACTCGTGAGCTGGTGTACTACCACATGCGTGATCGTACCACACGAATGCGCCCGCGGGGACGAGTGGTCTAGGGGTAAGATGCTCGTCTCGCAATCGAAAGATTGTGGGTTCGAATCTCGCCTGTCGCTACTCTTCGCCCGCGACCAATCGGCGTGAGAGATTGGCGACGCTATATGACTCAACGGTCGACGTGTCGTAAAACCAATAACCAACCAACCAACCAACGAATGCGCCCGCATAACACACTCGTGAGCTGGTGTACTACCACATGCGTGATCGTACCACACGAATGAGCCCGCATAACACACTCGTGAGCTGGTGTACTACCACATGCGTGATCGTACCACACGAATGAGCCCGCATAACACACTCGTGAGCTGGTGTACTACCACATGCGGCCCACTCCATTGATCAACCACTGTTTGACTGAAAACCTGTTGGCGTTTAGCTGTCCTATACCTTGACCTGAATTGATGACCCTAAATTGCCCTATGTGTGTGTGTGTGAACGTAATACCAGAAATAGAAGACCATCATTCAGATCGATTATTATTTAAACCTTTTGAATCTGAAGCATCTCAATCATATCACAATTAATCTCCTATACCTACAAAATACGCCTATGCCATCCTATGCTATATTCCATGCCATAAGCCTCTCTCCATTTTCTCAGTTTCCTAGTCCATTGATAGGTGTTGCGCTGCACTCTTTCAAGCATACCTATATATCTTTCTAAGTATGTGCTCCATGGCTGTGCACATTATTCCATGTGGGTGCGGACATTGGCTAAATGCTATTTTCATAACAACTTTACTTTTATACTTCACACTCCTTAATGGTCTGGTATTCTGATTGCCCTCAGTTACATTGATTATCTGCTTTAAGGTCACTTCAAACTGATACACTTAAATATTTTCCTCAATAATGGGACAAAGACAACATGGAGGGAAAGTGGTCCCTCAAAAGCATACAAAACAACACCCATGGTCCCAGCAAATAATCTCCTACTTATCTCCTCCTGCATCAATATGTCAGTGTGTTCATTTTGCTCTATAGGCTATATAGGCCTATAGTACGCCTCAATCCCTGACCTTGTTTACATTTTGCTCTATAGGCTATAGAGGCCTATAGTACGCCTCAATCCCTGACCTTGTTTACATTTTGCTCTATAGGCTATAGAGGCCTATAGTACGCCTCAATCCCTGACCTTGTTTACATTTTGCTCTATAGGCTATATAGGCCTATAGTACGCCTCAATCCCTGACCTTGTGTAATTCCTCAGGATATCTATCCGTAAGGATTCTTCTCCTTCACTACAAATACTATCATTTACCACCCGACATTTCATAGCTTGCTCCACATACAAGAGCATCCCAAGAGTATCCGGTTTTGTAGCATAGCCTTATTCATTGATGACTTCATGATAACAATTAACTAATGAAAACAGTTATATCGTCAGAAAATCCCAGCTTAGATAAATGGCAAGACGAGGGTCGTGAGATAAAATGTGCTGTATTTTTTGGCGACCTCCTGACGTTCAACACTTTAACGTCAAGCGGAGCCAACGATGCGGATTCCCGGGCAAGCGCTCAAAATTTCATTACAAACGAGGATGAGCCCACGCGGGGATGTATTCACATGTAATGGATGAGCTTTACAATATCAACGACACGACACGGCACAACACGACACGACTCGACACGGCCTCAGCCGCGCTGCTCGAGTGGCGTCAACTGGCTGCCAGACCTGCAGGTAGTGATCTGCGTGCTGGAGGTACCCAGCAGCATGTCCAGTCACGCACCATCGGCGCTGCTCGAGTGGCGTCAACTGGCTGCCAGACCTGCAGGCAGTGATCTGCGTGCTGGAGGTACCCAGCAGCATGTCCAGTCACGCACCATCCGCGCTGCTCGAGTGGCGTCAACTGGCTGTCTGGTGACTAGTCGGCGGCGCCAGGCGGCGCCTGTGAAGTCACCTGCACAGGTCTCCGGCCTCGGTGACAAGCACCAGCATGACCACTCACACGCTACGACACGGATCAAAAGCGGCCGCCGATCGTCGTGCCGTACGATGGGCAGCGGCAGCCAGCTGTAATGAACGACACACATGCTCCTGCCGACCGGCATCGCCAAGTCCGATATGGGATGGTTTTTATCATGAACTATTGCGACCGATTGTTGCGACTAGCGAGGCCAGAGCCCAATGGCCTTCGCCTATTTCCATCAGATTTGCTTCTTCTATTGTTCATATTTTATAGAGAATGAGAGGCTAGGAAATAATGCAAATGTAAGGTAGCAGCAGTTACACAGGAACTGTCTGAAGCTTGGGGTGGGGGCAAGATAAGTTTTGAAGTCGATTCTTTCCATGCCCATGCTGTCAATGCTAAGCTCTTCAAAAGTTGAGAGGGGAGAGGCTCTTTTCCCTCCCCCAACCGGTTGCCGCGCCCTTGGGCAACTGCGCTGGCGGATCTGGCTAATCGGCGGAAATCCTCTCTCCCCACCGGCCGTGTGAATGACAATCTGAGACACGGCCTGGCGCGGGTTAATAATATCCAGTGTTTTGCTTGCATGCAACAAAATGCATTTTCACTTTATGTCAAACTGTTTTGTATGTCCTGTATGCAGGGTGTTGTTTTGTATACTATTGGAAGGGCATGTGCCCCCAATGTTCAATTTTGCCCCTCCAATAGTTAATTCCCTTCCATTTGAAATGGAAATTCGCCGTCCCAGTAGCTCAGTTGGTTAGAGCGCTGGCCTGCGCCCGTCTCCCCTGTCCTGGCAAGACAGCGTTCGAGTCGCTTCGCGCGCTCGCATTTAGCCCCCGGCTGGGAGGGTCAGCTGGCAACTGGCTCGATAAGGGCGGGGACGAGCTACCGGTGATGTGGCCGTATCGGTGCATTGACGGCACGTTAAACTTCCGGTCAAAATTCTGCCGTTGAACTGGAATTCATTGATTGGGTGGTGGAGCCAAGGTTCACACAACAAGCTCTGCTTAGCAATAGAACCCTGGCTCATAAATCCACCCCAGCAAGAATTCGGGCTAAATTTATTTTAAAAGAAGAAAAAGAAGAAAAGGAAATGGGCAAGCAGCAAAAAGCATAACACTGCGGGCTGCGATCGGAGCGGGAGCGCCTATGCCCCCCCCCCTCCCCCTCGATGGTCCCACCGATGGTCCCACCGATGGCCCCACCGATGGCCCCACCGATGGCCCCGCCGATGGCCGTGGAACTAGTGACGTCCGCCCGTTCACTCTGCCACTCAGGACGGTTGTTTCCAGGCGACTGACCGCCACCGTTAGCGTTGTCGCTATGCCCTGTAGTGTGGCCAGCATACTGGTGTCCGGAGACACTGCGCCGACTGGCACCGTCTGCGCTGCTGAGTATCCTGCAGCCATTGCTGACATCAGATCTGAAGCCGGAGTAATCTGTCAGCTGCGGTAGCAAGTTGGCCCAGAGGAGCTTCCTATGACGGCAGCGATAATGCTGCTCATGCTGCCTGCGGCAGTCCTTGAGGAAATAATAGTCTTCAACAGCTCACGAACGTGTGGGGAATCTCTTGCTGTATCCAATTCTGAGTGCATCCGCAGGAGCAGCTGGGACGGCTTCTGGTCTCCGAGCTGTTGGCGGGGAAATAGGGCTTCTAGGAGGGCCGCTCACGATTGCGTTAACCTACGCCTCAGGGCGTCAATCAAGGGCCACGAAACTGGACGTCTGGGCCGTGATAATATCGATCCGCACATGCGTGGTGATCGACACAGAAAGGTTTGCCACCAGTAGGTCGAACTTGGTGCTGTCTTCGTCGATTCCAGCCATCCGAAACGTACACTCGGGCCTTCTCGGAGGGGCCCGGTGTGCCTCTGGCTGAAAAATTCGAGTGAGTTCACTCAAACGCACTGATTGGGGGCCTTTTCCTTCCAAGGAGCGCCTCTGGCTGAATAATTCGAAGGGGATGCACTCGCGCACACTGAAAGGGGCCTTTTCCACTGAGAGGGGCACCTCTGGCTGAAGAATTCGATGGCGATGCACTCGAGCTTTCCCGGAGTGGATTTTCCCGGCCGAAAGTGTGCCAATTTCCATGGGGGCACATGCCTTCAGTGCCACCCATGTATCTGCT
This sequence comes from Ashinkailepas kermadecensis, assembly GCA_034440615.1. Taxonomy (NCBI): domain Eukaryota; kingdom Metazoa; phylum Arthropoda; class Thecostraca; family Neolepadidae; genus Ashinkailepas; species Ashinkailepas kermadecensis. The sequence goes on from JAOTOM010004870.1 coordinate 507,248, forward strand.
CCTGCCTCCAAGTACATTCGCAGTGGTGCCCCTCCCAAGAAATGGCACCCATTCAGACAAGTGCCACCATGGCAATTCCTGAATCTGCCCCTGACAGGAGTTCCCAGATATAGCCATACTTAGCACGAATTCGTCTACAGACGTTTCCTAGGCAGCGTTCACCTTACGAATTTACACTGACTGTTCAGACAGAGTGAGCGAGCGTTCCAAGCGAATGCAGTGATACAAATGCTAAAACCCACTTGGTTTTGCTTTCTTGGATTTTCAGGGTATATGGATCTCGGCCTCTTTTCAGGTGGTATTGGTATGAAATGAACTGACGCAAAGTTGTGTATATTTAACTGTGGTATACGGTACAGTTACCATCCAATGCGTTACCATTGTCATTACCGTCCCATACGGTACCAGTGTCGTCATTACCGTCCCAATACGGTACATACCATTATCTTCCCATATGATAACATTGCTCTCCCACACGGTACCATCACCGTCCATCACGGTACCATCACCGTACGGTACCGTCGATTTCCTTAAAGGGAGGGAGGGTGGGGCATGACGTCCGCCCATCACTGAAGCATGCCACGGAAACGTTTTAAACAAGGTAGTAATGAATGCACCCGTGGTGTGAAAATTTGCGTCAATTTGATGAGTTAACCAGTTGCTCAGTACTTAATTGGTTTACTAGCATATTTCAGCTCCCCCCTTTGATTTTGTTGTACACACATTGCCATCAAGATATTCATTGCCATCAAGACATTCAGGTAAATATTTACATTTGGTATGACTTGGAAAGACTTAGATGCGAACTTAGCAGGCTATGTTTCCCTCAATCCAGCTCAGAGTACCCTTCTGAATCATACTACATAAGGATATGTCCCTCCTATCCATTTAGGTTAAAAGATTGAAATAAAGTGGCACAAATCGAAAGAGCTTTCATCTGAAGGATGGTCCGGTTCTTACGGAATGTCCCTAACCAAGACTGCTCTTGTTCACAATAGTCGGCAAAAAGTCCCCTTTTCATATACCCAGAGGCTTCCTTTCTGGGGTTTTGGGTGCCCTTTTGTAGAAGTCCTCCCACCGTGAAATATCGAAAGAAATGCTGCGGTAGCTCTACAGGAACCCGTTGTCCCTTGCGCTACATTGTATATTGTGAGCGCAAACACGTAAATGATATAGCACGTAGGCGAGTAAATGATATAGAGCTTAATCACACATCAGGCAAATGATGAAACCATCATGCCAATCAATGTTTATAGTGTCCGTGAAGGCACCATGCCAATCAATTTTTATAGTGTCCGTGAAACCACTACGCCAATCAATCTTTATAGTGTCCGTGAAATCACTATGTCAATCAATCCTTACAGTGTCCGTGAAATCACTATGCCAATCAATCTTAATAGTGTCCGTGCAGCATGACCTAAGATGAAGCCTGATACTGATATTTCGTCACAAAGTACGTACGATAGATATTTATTTTTAAACGGACTCCGCTTCAGCTTGTTAGCACCGGTGTTACGGACACCATCACAGGAGAGCAGCACTGGTGCGTCAGACACGGCCACAGGAGAGCAGCACTGGTGTTTCGGACACGGTCACAGGAGAGCAGCATCAGCGCTTCGGACACGGTCACAGGAGAGCAGCACCAGCTCTTCAGACACGGCCACAGGAGAGCAGCACTGGTGCTTCAGACACGGTCACAGGAGAGCAGCACCGGTGCTTCAGACACGGTCACAGGAGAGCAGCACCGGTGTTTCGGACACGGTCACAGGAGAGCAGCACCGGTGTTTCGGACACGTTTGAAGGAGGGCGAAGGGCGGTGGGGGAGGGCGAAGGGCGGTGGGGGAGGGAGTATGAGAAGGCAAAAGTGAAGCAATTTTCAGCTATTCCTGGGATAAATGGGTGAGCGGCATACCGCAGGTAAATCTGAGTACGACAGATAACAAATTCAAGCACGTATAAACTGCCTACCTTTAATTCGAGCGAAGCATCAATCCGGTATCAAATTATCTTTTTCATTCGAGTTATCGAATAACCTGCTATTTGCTTTGTTGGCAGTTGTATCTAGTTTATTCATCATTTGATTCCCTTCTATATTCATTTGGCGTGCTCTATGAAGCTCCTGAACTCCTCAGACGTTTTGAGGTCAGGTCACCCTGGCGCGATAATGCTCGAATCTTTTCGTTGCAAAGTTGAATCGCGGTCAAGTCAGCTGCTTAATCACTACATAGCGATGATGTCATGAGTGTCATAAAACTGAAGACAAATCGCGCCTTCCAATCAAGGTCAGCTGCAATAACATGAGGCAGGAGGAGCTCTTTGTTACGCATTACCACTTCAGTGGGCTTCATACCTAAGAAGAAGGAAAAACATTTCGTGACAAAAACGTAATTAATCCTGCCATTGTATGGTACGAGTACCACGCAACAGCGTGCCAGATATTTCAGCTGCAGCACACAATATTTTTTTTCTCGACGATATTGCAAACATGATGTTATCATTTGACGCCGGTGTTCTTTGGATCTCCTTAATGCTACTGTCCACGGTGCGTGGGCGACGTATTTCACCTTGAAGCGCGGCCAGCTGCGGGCACCGAGGTGCTCGACAGCTCCAGGCTCATGCCAAGCGTGTAATATTTGCACGGCTCGTGCACGCTCCCAGTAAGCTGACATGGCACAGCGCATGCACACTTCTGGAATACGGACATGTCTGCACATTGCGTAGTCTGTGCACAGAAGCGGATCCAGGAAGGGGGCGCTGAAAGGTCGCGTTTTTTCCTGTGAAAAGGGCCCCTTTGAAAAAGAAGCATTGGGTAAAAAAATCCGTTCAGCGGGGGTGAAGGAGAGGGGTGCATTTCGAGTCTTCCTAAATGGGCACTCTTCCTGACCGGAGGGACGCCACATTTCCATGGAGTGGGGGGGGGGGGCACATGCATCCAGTGCTCCCTCCACTCTGTGTCCGTCCCTGCCTGTGCATAGGCGCACACACAGCTTTTATGGAGTGCCACGACTTCAGAGAGGAAGGACTCTACTGGAATGTGTGTGTTGGAGGAGGGGAGAGGCGGATGTCTGCCCACTTGATAGCGTTTGTAGCATTCACTATGAATTATAATTATGTAAAAATATAATTATTTTTTTACAAATCGGTTTGAGCTTTCCTGTCACCCCGGCTATTGCGCGTTACTCAAATCGGAATAATGAATGACGCCGATAACACTTCACGTGTCTACTTCTGAGTGTCTCTATATACAGTCGCTCTTTTGGACTAATTCGTGTATCTAGATACAGTGGTACGTTTGAACACAGTCGTACTGATCGACGCAGTAGCATTTGCACCATTTAGTCAAGGCGACCCTGAGACAAGTATACCTGAATTAGTTTTTTTAAATACAATTTCTTTCGAGCCATGCACCATATACCAAACAGGACGTTTAAGCAATGTTTAGGCATCGGGCACCGGATATATTTTTTTATTTGTTTAACGTTGAGAAGATGGTTCCTCTTCAGTAGCCACATATCTGCTGTATTCGGATCGCTGACGCATTTGGCCCCTCCAAACCCATACCGATATGCTGCCACCAGTATTTTCGGAAGCCGCTCCAGCTAGTCTTCAATTTTGCGTTTTTTTTAAGATGCGCACAAACCTTTGGTCTGTTAAGAACCAGTGACAAATTACCACCGCCTGTGGCTGGTCGCCATCCAAGTGCCACCACCTGCGTAAGTTGAGGATACATCCATACTGATGATGGAGCCCCACCAATGTAATGTGATGTTCCTCTCCTAGACATGTTTGTACCACTTCAGTCAAAAACGATCCGCATAGAACTCCATGTTATTTCAGGTCCTGCCAAGTAGTCGAGTTCAAGACACTGAAATAGCCAATGAAAAGCATATATGTTGACGTGACATGCCAAGACAACTGAGAATACCACCGCTGAATTAGTTTTTCATTCCTGCGGTATCTCAGCTGCCCTGGCGTCTGCCAAGGCTAAGATGCCTGTATCGTGGCGTCGACCAAGGTGCCTATCTCGTGACATCGGCCAAGGTGCCTATCTCGTGGCGTCGGCCAAGGTGCCTATCTCGTTGCGTCTGCCAAGCTGCCTACCTCGTGGTTCGGCCAAGGTGCCTATCTCGTGATGCCGGCCAAGGTGCCTATCCCATGACGTCGGCCAAGCTGCCTATCTCGAGACGTCGACCAAGGTGCCAATCTCGTGACGCCGGCCAAGGTGCCTATCTCGTGTGGTCGTCCAGTATTAGCAGGTATTGGCTGGTATTGCAGGCACTGCAGTTGCAAAACCAACTCCCATGGTGGCACCACAAGGATTCCCAAAATTAATGTTGCATATTCTACTTGAGTGCCACTTTTTTGGTATCAGACGCCTTGGAAATTGCAGCAGTATCTTCAACTTGACTGTTGGCATAGGTGAGCAAACTGTGTGAAATTAGGCTAATTATTGCATCAGTCATGTTGTACTTGCCGTGCATCTCTGATAGTCATGTTGTATTTGCAGTGCATCTCTGATAGTCATGTTGTACTTGCAGTGCATCTCTGATAGTCATGTTGTATTTGCAGTGCATCTCTGTCGCGTTGATGCTTTTCATGGTTTGAATATTGTGGAAATAATGGAATATACGGTTAGTGAACATATAATTTTTTTAATATGTTGATGCTTGGGTATGCATGTAAATGTTCCCAAATGCATTTGCATTGACCTATGCTATACATTGGTAAGAATGGGCTATACATTATTGAAAATCAGTCTATATTTTACACCTTTCACATATTTTATCTTAAAATGGCAAATATGTTGTCCGCGAATATCCCAATAGCCATCAGCTTCTATTGGCAAAAAATGGGATGAATCAAAACCTAGTTGATAACTTGCACTAAAGAAAGCATTGTAGTGTTTCAAAGAGTTTGATTCATGGGACAGTCAGCTTTTGAATACTGCTGGGCGGCGGCTCGTTACTGCTATTCGCAGCTGGCCGTTGGAAGGCTACTGCCGAGCTGGTGCGGGTGTGATTCGGGATGGATTTGTGAAAACTCGGCAGTGCCCACCTATATCCTCTGCCCCAGCGTTACTTTACACTCAGCAATTCTCAATGTCTAGATGTGCAACCATTTTCTCGGGAATAAGAACAGGCAATTTATTCCGTTCTGGTAATTTTGGTCGGCAATCTGAACAGTGAGCATTGGCATTGGGCAGAGGGCTTCTTTTTGCCCCTTAGGTTCCATGGCTGAGGTGAGATGTGTACTTCTCGCACACCTAACTACTTTTTTTTAGCGATGCGTCAAGTGAGGAAAGCACCCTAAATAGAAGCAACCGTCTTTCCGACATCCCTATTGTTTCCTATTGTGAGATGCCTATTCCGGATTTTCTAGTTGCGATTTTTCGTCACATGTGCAGTATCTTGATGCAAAATGCAACTCAATGTTAAGCTCATGTGAATGAGAACTATTCCTCAACTTTCTACTTTGCCTGAGTTCACCATAAGAAGGGACTTCAATATAGAATAAAACGGTTATGTGATAGCTATTATGGGGGCCTCCACTGAACCTTTCTACTGCTAAGAAGTTGCCATGGAGCCCTCGAAGGGACCTTAAAAAGGCACTGATAGAGGCTTGGTAGACACCCTCCCCCAGAGAGCCGTTGTAAGGGGTCCGCGTGGAGGCTCCGATTGGACCTTCGTGGAGCTTCAGAAATTGGCTCCATGAATCTTCTGATGGACTTGAGTGAGGACCTTTAAAGACCTGCGTGGAGTCCTGGAAGGAACCTTTTGAAGTCCTCGAGTAGGACATTCGTAAAGCCGTATGCCGTGAATTTGACATGAAAGCGAGGTGCCGTCAATGGGAGACTCGGTGTTGACATACTCGGGGACTCGAATACTCGGGTGCTGCCCTGAGCCCAGTACAGGCTGGGACCGTCAATGGGAGACTCGGTGTTGACATACTCGGGGACTCGAATACTCGGGTGCTGCCCTGAGCCAAGGGCAGGCTGGGACCGTCAATGGGAGACTCGGTGTTGACATACTCGGGGACTCGAATACTCGGGTGCTGCCCTGAGCCCAGTACAGGCTGAGACCGGCGAGTTCGCCGAAATCAAGAAACCGGTCACGCTCTGGGACTGTTCCGGGAGTGTCACGGAACCAGATGAGCTTCCCGGTCACAAAGAGTGCCCCAGTTCCGTGGAGCTCTCCGGACTCAATAATTGGCTTGATCTCGGGAAGCTTCTGGTGCCGAAGGAGCCGGACGGCCCGGCAGCGCTGGCCACGCACGTTCCGGCCTAAGGTGCTGTCCAATGCGCCGTCCAGCAGTCGCCGCACCTGGCCGGCAGGCGGCAGCACCGTGCAGCTGAGCGTACACGGCGCTTCCATTTGCAGTAGCCAGATGAGAGTTATCACCAGTCACCGACTGATAATGACGCTGGCAGTCAGCACAAGTGTCAGGTCGGCATAAGAATGCGCCGGGATTGGCGTAGAGTCGTACGTTTGTCACGACCCCGATTCAATTTTTGGATTAACTTCTCTTCGGCAGTTTGAATGACAGTGCAGCGGGCATGATGAGTAGGTGTTGGGCGCGGCAGTTTGAATGAGAGTGCAGCGGGCAGGATGAGTGGATATGATATATTATATTATGTTAATGCAGCCATGTTCATCAGAAATTATTATTGTGTCTGTCGCAGTGAGTGAGAATAAATGGTGCAAATCTGGACCCGACATGCCATGGAAGCTCCTCGGTAGGATGCAATAATAAGATATTGTAGTGAGCATGCGATACGGATGAGTGGCTTAGATCATGACTCATGGTAACCGGTATATTGATGGTAACCGGATGGTATTCATGGTAACCGGTATATTGATGGTAACCGGATGGTATTGATGGTAACCGGTATATTGATGGTAACAGGATGGTATTGATGGTAACCGGTATCGGCGCCGTGATCGACAAAATCGAAGGATGTGAGGTTGAGAAAGCGATACACCGAAAGACCTAAACATAGTAGAAAACATAGCATGCCCTGGATAGTAATTATCTCAACATGATGCGATAGCTTAGCTTCATCGCGCCTCATTTTCGCTTTCTCTCCATTTTGCTGTCACCCCAGTTTGTCAGTTTGAGTTTCGTTTCGTTCGTTGCCAGCGCGTACCTTTTTCCGTCTTCCTCTTTGAGACGCTTTAACGTGTTCATGTGTGCCCATTTTCCCCTTCACCGTTACATGACGTGAGCTTGTCGATTTTCAAGAGGCGTGCTCAACAAAGATAATGAAAGCTGAATGAAAAGTGTTGACGTTATGCTAGCTAGGTACATAGTAATAGATAATGTTCTTGTTGAAGCAAAATATGAATTAAAAATGAAAAGTGTTGACGTTATGCTAGCTAGGTACATAGTAATAGATAATGTTCTTGTTGAAGCCAAATATGAATTCCAAGAGCAAAACACATTATCTTGTAGTGGACAATCCTGCATCACCAAAGATCATAACCGTAATGAGAATTGAATGTCGGGTTAGTTCATTTCTTTAACATGCTGTACAATTATCGGGAGGCTCCATTTTCTGATCAGGGGGGGGGGCTCCAGCGCCCCTCTGGACACGCCAGCGCTCGAACCTTCAATCGGCCGCTGGGACACGATTCATGAGCTAGGACTGTCAATGACGTTAGCTGAGCTGTACTCACCAAAGAGCATTCAGCACAGCAGTCATTGCCAAGTAGATACATGAATATGTGCCTATTTGACCGTAATGCACCATATATGTGTTAGCTATGAGTATCACCAAAATTGCATCATTAGGGGCAATAGGGCTATGAGTATCAACATAATGCATCATTAGGGGCGCTGGACTGGCGAGGGTAAGAGACGGACTATGGGGCTTGCCTGCTGCAGGCACAGGATCTGGCACAACGTGTGAACTGTACCGAAACAGCAAACGTGTGAACCAACAACAACTGTACTCTCTTTGCAACCCGTGAAAAGATACACCTATTTGAGTTCAATTTTCGCGGAAGCAAGGGAAGGTCAAGAATGAGAAGACCTAGTTGGACAATTCCTCACCGTACATTAGAATCAGGGATGTGTGCTGGATAATTGGCAGAGGAGCACGAATACAGAAATAGTGTACTCTATATTTCGGCATGTGTATTGAAAAATGAGCAATCCGCTTCCACCAAAATTGGCTGCAACTCTGCCGAAATCGGGTTCATCTGCCGAATATGGTGTATGTATGGCCATTGCAACGTGCCATTGCAGTGCAGTGGCAATGCACATACATGTAGCATACCGAGTTATCGAATTAGCATAGATAACACGCTGTGTCGCTGTCCCTTTTGACCGGCAGAATACCCTCTCAGATTACACCGCATGAAGCCGCCCGGTCCGGCACTGCCCATCAGACGAGCAGTAGCAGCGCAATCTCCCGACCCGAGGACGTGCCGGTCGCGTGGCACGTGGCTAACCACGTGACCGGCGACTGACTGGCTGTGATAAAAGGGTGCCGGCTGGATCGGCACCGAATCCGACCACCCGGAACTCCTCGAGTTACTTTTCCGTTTCCTCCAGGACACCAAACTCTCCGAACAGATATAAAGCCTCCGTTACATTTCCTGATTCAAGCTAACCTGATGAAAGTTATATGACACGTGCCACACTTCGTACTGGCTGTATGACTCCGCTCCACATCTCTTCCTCACCGATGTCGCAAAACACATACATATAGGTTATCTCACACTAGGTAGACAGGATCCGATCCAATTTGGCTAATACGGACGGACTTCCTTCTAAATTGCGCTTGGTTTTTTTACCTACGGGTTTTCCAAGCAGCTTGGTTTTCCCCTTTTAGGGGTTTCCAAGCTTTAACTTAAAACATACACCTACACATACAAGGTCGGGCCTGAATCCCACGACTCGCTCTGGGTGACAGGCCTCCGCTTCGCCAGCCAGGTCGCAGGTGGGCAGTGGAGCCTCTCCGGAGGTTACGATGCTGCCCACCCTCCAAATGTCCTTCCATTGTCATGAGTGTCTGTATGTATGTATATGTACCTGTATGCCATGCGTGTATCGTCTCTACGCCATGTTTCTTGTTTGACGGCGTCTCTCCTTTCTTGACTAGTTGATATAACCGGATGTCACATAAGCCGGATGAACGTAATTTCTTCTTTAACGTAGCAATCTCTAGCAGATGGCACTTTGCCTCCGCTAAAGATTTAGGGGAAAAAAATCGGCACCGACTACCTGCCGCCATACACATCTTATTGGAGCAAAACATGGGCGCACTTTACAGAAAACATTGTGGTGAACAATGTCAATGATGAAAGTTGTCAAAGTTAAAAAACAAATTTTATGTTGAATTCTGAGTGAAGGAATCGGGACCCAAAGAGCAGTAACAGAAAAGGTCGTAATTTTTTTTTAACGTGTCGGTCAAGCCGGGCAGGGTCGCTCAAAAGAGTTCCAGTCGCCTAGACATGATAGGAGACTCACCTTGGTAGGACATGGTAGGAGACTCACCTTGGCTTCGCACTCGCTCGTAATTACAGGATCCATTGCCGGATCCATCGCAAAAAAAACGCTCGATCCAAGTGGAAGACGATGCTCATTTCCTTGCACTTCAACGGGCACCCATTTGAGGCCAATTTTGACATCCCCTTTGGGGCTTTTGGCGTCTTCAAAACATTTCTTGTGACCGTTATCTGCCCTTGTTCCCGCTTTAGTCAAGGATTTGCCTATGCCCCACGCCCCACCCTTATCATTTCGTTCTTTACTTCATTATTTTTACGCCCCACCACATAATTTTTGACACCCTCTTCGCAAAGCCCTCGATCCTATAAGCATATGGAAGATGAATGACAGATAAGGTAAATGCTGCCAAATGGTAACCTCAGGTGAGATCAAATTATGTTTAATCTGCGGAAATGTTTTATTCGCGCATAATTTTATTCTTAATCGATATCGTTCAAAATTCGAAAGACGTAAAATGACAACCGATGTCCTCAAATAACGCTCAAAGTTCAAGTTAATATCAGGTCACGTCGCGAAAATCTGATCTGAAAGAGTACATGCATCACGAGCTCTCTGGAGGCTAAAATACCGACTATTGCGAGGCACAGATGATTAGACCAAGGATTACAAGTACAATATTGTACGTTGATTTCTTTGCAATGCATTTCTAAGAACTGCGCTTCGGTTCGACACCCCTGAAACCATTAAAAAATGAACAATGTCGGGCATTCCCTTTATTGTTCAGCAAAATTGATTTTTTTGTTGGATATTAGTGCTACGAATACAAGAGGCGAACTTTTGGCTTGAGTTCCAATCACATCCTTTTCCTGACAGCGAGCTGTTTTCAAAAGAAGCAAATTTAGCAGCTTATCGCATATTTCCTCTTAATTGACCTTGACCTAATCGATAACATTTCTCCTGACACGGTTCATATTGTTGGACTGTCTTCATTTTTCGAATGGTTCATATTGAACGACGAAACCAAATTTGCTTCACAACCAGGTTCCGAAAACTATGGCAACGATCGGGTGACCGACTACACCCGGGCATTCACCGAGTTGATCTGACCTGGAAGTTCAACCAACGGAGCTGGATTTTGTATTTTGTAGCTCTGAAAGTCCAAATATGACTTTACGTCATTCCGTTTATCGCATTTACCCACCTAGTTAATAGCACAGGCTACTCCAGGGGTCAATCTGGTTTCCAGGGTACTGCGAGGGGTTGGAAACTATGTAGCTTACCCAGTTTCACGAATGTGCTTTCTTGGCAAATCAACCCTCGAGGGTCCATTTGCATTCTCATCCGGACCGAATGTCAAGATCAGATCAGTGCTGTCGCCCGTGTTTACCGCTTCACTTCAGATCGCCGACAGTCAGCTGAGCCGGCCAGTCTTGTTTCCATTGCGAACAATGACTAGCCACATCAGATGTATTCGAGTAACATCCACTACACTGGTGGTTTTTCACTTACGCATGTCATGACAGATATAAATTATCAGAAAATAAGTGCGATCGCAAGACACACAACTATGATTATCAGGTACCGCACAGGCCCATGTCAGCAGACTAATGTAACACAACAGCACACGTCAGATTGGCTCGGAAAGCCAGGGCCCGTGGTGAATCGACCCGGAGCAAGCTCATTCAGCTGCCCTACGTCTCGACAACACAGACGGCGCCTCCGGCTTCTGTGCGGATGTTCGGAAGTGTCCGGCGATCTGCGCGTCTAGTCCTCTGTGCATGTCTGTGTCTGGCACGCTGCCCGGTGGTACGGCGGATGCAGTCAGGCTGGCCGGTAGTGATGATCGTCTAGCCCTGTGCACATATCCCTGACTGGCACGCTGCCCGGTGGTACGGCGGATGCAGTCAGGCTGGCCGGTAGTGATGATCGTCTAGCCCTGTGCACATGTCCCTGGCTGGTACGCTGCCCGGTGGTACGGCGGATGCAGTCAGGCTGGCCGGTAGTGATGATCGTCTAGCCCTGTGCACATGTCCCTGGCTGGCACGCTGCCCGGTGGTACGGCGGATGCAGTCAGGCTGGCCGGTAGTGATGATCGTCTAGCCCTGTGCACATATCCCTGGCTGGCACGCTGCCCGGTGGTACGGCGGATGCAGTCAGGCTGGCCGGTAGTGATGATCGTCTAGCCCTGTGCACATGTCCCTGACTGGCACGCTGCCCGATGGTACGGCGGATGCAATCAGGCTGGCCCGCAGTGATGATCGTCTGCAAAGCACACTTTGTATGTTTATGAAGACAACTGCGGTGTATGCGAGGCGGACGGAGACAATGATGCTGGCCATTATCGAAGTATTCCCACATGCACTTCATGCACTTGCAAATTCACATAAATACACTTCCAAATAGGTGTTGTGTATGCATATTTTTCTTATAGGAACATATATCTGCCTGTGTTGCTCATTTCTTCAAATACTACATCTAGCACTACATCTAGTTGTGAATATTTTTAACGTTAGTTACTTCTCATAATCATGTACCATACCTAGTAATTGAGTTTCATAGCAAGATGCCACCTAAGCCGGACAAGGAAAACACTTTCCCTTACTTGCCATTGCAGCAGATGACCTAAGTTATCACTGAATAAAACATGGGCAATGTGACTGCCTGGATGAATGTCTATCAACTGTGGAAGCCCATAAGAGAAAAAGGTTTAAGTGCCAAAACAAAATCATTCTGATTCACTGAGCTTTCTGCACGGACCGCCCTGACCCACTGGGCTCTATGCACGGGCCGCCCCTGATCCACTGGGCTTTCTGCACGGACCGCCCTGACTCACTGTATTTCCAGCACGGACCGTCCTGATTCACTGTGTTTCCGGCACGGGCCGCCATAACCCACTGTATTTCCAGCAGCCCTGACCCACTGGGCCTTCTGCACGGACCGTCCTGACGCACTGTATGTATTTCCAGCACGGGTCGCCCTGACCCACTTCTGCACGGACCGCCCTAACCCACTGTATTTCCAGCATGGACCGTCCTGGCCCACTGTATTTCTAGCACGGACCGTCATGACCCACTGTATTTCCAGCACAGGCCTCCCTAACCCACTGAGCTTTCTGTACGGACCGCCCTGATCATTGTGTTTTTTTTCCGAACCAGACAGTGCCATCAGATTAAGAATGCTTATTTAAATACTGTGTAAAATGATGCATTTGCGGCTATCCCCAGCAGGCTTAAAGAGCCTCGTGTCAGCTGTGATGCATTGAACTTACATGGCCGCCGGCTGCATATTTCAGGGTGATGGAGCCATGCGGTGCAGTAGCGCCGCACAGGAACAATGGCATGCAGTACCATCTAGCGGCATTGTCGCAAACATGCCTCACGGAACATTGGCTCCTGCGAGGCCGCTAAGTAGCATTATTTCATGGATACGTCATAAACACTTCAGCTTGAAAGATGCATGTCAGACCATCGTTAAGGTGATGGCACGTGCATCAGCAAGTCCCTCGTTTTCAGGGCCGAAGGGATGCCGTCCCATGCATTTTCAGGGTCGAGGGGATGCCGAGGGTCCATCTCCTATGCATCTCCTATTCAGATGTTCCAGAACGATATTTGCGCAAACTGAGTGGATCGAGGGAGATTTGTTCAAATGTAATATCATTAGCAGTTGAAAAAACGTTTCGGATGCACAAGAGATAACGTGTCTGAAATGATGCACACTCTACCACATCCACTCATCCTGCGCCGCCCCACACACTACCCTAATTATACTTCTGTCTGCACTGTTTTATCTGTCTCCTTCGCTGCATTGTCTTGAAATGGCCAGTGCTTGTATAAGAGGCTATAATCCAAACACCGAACAAGTATATCCTAGCCAAACGACACATACCTTTCCATCTCTATACCCTATCCTGACCACACCACCCATCCATCTCCATCACTATACCCTATCCTGACCACACCACCCATCCATCTCCATCACTATACCCTGTCCTGACCACACCACTCGTCCGTCCCCATCCCCATACCATATCCTGACCGCACCACGCACACCTTCCCATCCCCACACCCTATCCTGACCACATCACTCATCCCTTTCCATCTCCATGCCCTGTTCTGACCACACCACTCATCCCTTTCCATTCCCATACCCTATCCTGACCACACTACTCATCCCTTTCCATCACCATGCCCTGCTTTGACCACACCACTCATCCCTCTCCATCCCCATACCTTATCCTGACCATGCCTCTCCATCCCCATGTCTTATCCTGACCACACCACTCATCCCTCTCCATCCCCACATCCATACACCATACCCTAGTATTGTTTCCTCCTGCATTACGTTCATCCTTCTATCATCCATGCCCCAGCCCCCCACAACTTGCAGCTCACCCCCCAACTTTAGAATTAAACCCACGAAAAATTCAAACCATGTTGCATAAATGTCAAGTACGACATACTACTCGTGTTCAATCGACGTAGATCTAAGATTGGCCAAAGTGTCTAATGAGTGGTGACGATATTTTCGCGGTTCTTCTAAGTATTCTTTAGTATTGGTAGTGACTGTCCTCTTTGAGAAATTGAAATAGTACAAGCAATCCTATTTTAAGTTTTCTCAAATCGATTATCACACTGGTCATTTAGCACTGATCGCAATGCAGATTTGCTATGATGGTTGCATGTTGTTTCTTTTCGTACTGCTCTTAATCCGTTTTGATCGACGGAAATTTGAAGCAACATATATAAATATCATAAAAACAATAATGAAATCAGGCGCCATTAGAAGCGAAAAGGGGAAGAAGTCGTTTCGGCACTAAGTATATTCTCCATACACGGTAGTAGTTTTTTCGATTAACCATTTCCGAATTATTTTGTCCCCTGATAGGCTAAGTTCATGTAAAACTGGAAAAACTAAAATAATATTTATGAAATTAATGTTATTTTTTTTCTCAAGATGACAAAATAGAGTAGCCCAAATCCGACGAGAAATTGGTATTTGGGGGTAACCTAGGTTGATCGACCCAGGGCTGAGCCCCCCCCCCCCCCACTGATCTTGCGACCCTACAACACTGCTTCATGCCGTAGTCTCGAAGTGGCATTAAGTGTCCGAAGACATTTTAATCGATAAGCAAAAACTCCCCCTTGCCAGGTATACGCTATCCTAACCAAATGTCTATTGTTATGCTGCCCACGCATTTTGAGCACAGTTTGACAACCAAGTGTGTGTAGTCGTATAAGGCGCAGGAACAATGTCGCAGAGGTGGCTGAGTAGGTAGATAGATACAACCTTCCTAGCCATGCTTCTCTCTGCACAATTTCATCACTCTACTGTATTCTGTCTTGAGATTGCTGGAACTGATCGAATACACTTTCACCAAATACACCAACCAGATGGCGAGCCAATTCCTGTGAACAGACAACAAAACATTCGTGTATGCCCAGCTCATCTGACCTGTCTGCAGAACTGTCTGCAACTGTCTGAACTGTCTGAACTGTCTGCAGATGTATGCAATGTCGTCGCCTTCATCCGTCATCGCCTTCATCCTTCATCGCCTTCATCCGCTTGACATTAACTTAACCCTCACCCGTGTATGCAATTTTGTCACTTTCCCCAGTGCAGGAGGAATTGTTGCGACCTCGTAGCGACTTCAAATGGATGGTGCTAGCGAAATGAAAAAAAAACTGGTGTGGTGTACGTGACGGAATCTGTCGATTGGTGCCCGAGTTTTATGTTCATGGTTACTGATTGACGTTCCAGGTCCGTTTAAATTTCTTCTTTATAGCAGAAATCTATGTTTCTCACTCTTAGTCGTTCCCGGTGTCAAAACAACAACTGCTACGCATTTGCAATGTCGACATAGTGTTTCTTAATACCATTCGATATGACGTTGTGCAAGATGTTACAGTGAAATCCGTAGATCCATTGTCAGGAGAAATCGAAGTGTCGAGCCTGTTTCCAAAGCTTCCGAGGTAATGCAAGAAAACAATATATTTATAGATCCAAGGCAAAAAAGAGACACCACGTTTATTTTCGGCATCACAAGTAATCTCAGAGTGACTCATTATCAGAAAACAAGTCATCTGAGGGTACGCTGGGTCAATGAACTCGAACGATGCTTCAGAATGACTTTAGTACACACGCCAGGGGAGTTAATCTACGGAAGATCATTGGATCTACGTTAATCATTGGAGATTCGGGGGCAATATGTGATATTAACTGCCGATAAGTCGTGGTTTCGGCGAGAAAAAAAAACGACCCGAAATGCTCTCTTTTATATTAGTGATTTGATATGACATCTTTCAATCTGCATGTCATGAGGTTGGCAAAGGATGCACCATCAACTACTTGAAATGGCGGTGAGCTGACTCGCGCCGTCTGTTTGTGATCGTGGGAAACTTTGGAGGTGCATCAACCCCCCCCCCCACCGCTGCTCGAGAGGGAGCTAAAAGCTATTTTCGTGAAGGTATGTAGGTAACATTACATAGGTAATATCATCAGGTTTTTATCGGTAATATGATTATATATGGCTAGGTTATATACTATCATATTACCGATACAAACCTGATGATATTACCTACGTAATGTTACCTACAAACATTCACAAAGGTAGTCCTTAGCTCCCTCCCGAGCAGCGGTGGGGGAGGGGGGGAAGGGTTGATGCACCTCCAAAGTTTCCCACGATCACAAATAGACGGCGAGAGTCAGCTCGCCGCCATTTGATGTAGTTGATGGGACATCCTTCGCCAACCTCATGACATGCAAATTGAAAGATGTCATCAGATCACTGACCCGTGACAACTTTTCTGGGCTGCAAGATCTTGTTCTTGAGTTCTAAGTAGTGGTGAATGTGGCGAGATTTACGTTAAGTAGGTGTGTACTGTACAGGCCAATTTAAGCAGGCATAGATGAAGTCTGAAAATTATTGGTAGGGCACTGAAGCAACATGTGTTACTCGGAGTCGATTGAATAGGGCTAGATACGTAAGGTAAATAGGCATTTATAAGTGTGTAGGGTGTTGGTGGATGGATTCTTTGTAATTTAGGATGTGGTGTTGGCTGAGGTGATGAATGTCTTTTTGCCAGGGTTATGGTCTCTTCCCTTTACAGACTTAACCTGGATGGGCACTTGTGGCTCTCATTAAGTCACTTTGTGACTTTATGACTCAACAGACAGTCGTCCTGCTTTTCTGACGGTCGTCCTCCTCATCTGGCAGTTGGTCTCCTCATCTGACAGTCGGTCTCCTCATCTGACAGTTGGCCTCCTCATCTGACAGTCTGTCTCCTCATCTGACAATTGGCCTCCTCATCTTACAGTCGGTCTCCTCATCTGCCAGTCATCCTCCCCATCTGACAATCGGCCTTCTCATCTAACAGTCGGCCTCTTCATCTGACAGCCAGCCTCATCACCTGACAGTCGGCCTCCACATCTAGCAGTCGGCCTCATCATCTGACAGTTGACTTTCTGGAACGTGGCATGCTCCTTGCTTGACATGGAAGGCGCCTCACAGGGACATGTCCTAGCCACCGCTCCGTCCAATTATAGCCCATGTCGAACATCCATCAGCAATCAGCTCATTTTTCAAGGGCTATTCGAGAGTCTCCCAACGCATGCGGCATTTGGCACTCTCTTTGGCGCTCTGCTCCCGTAAGGGTCGAATGACAAGCACCCACTTGAGCCATCATTTACCACCTGGGAAGCGTGATTCCATCATTTCCCACTTGGGAGAGGTGGTTCCACTCTTCGGTCTTTGTAGACTGAACAACACTTGGCACAAACGACCAGGGTGACGATCAAATTCCCCAGCTACAAACATTTATTGAAAACAACACACACGCATATAGAGCGAGCTAGCCAGAGGGAAAAAAATATTATATATATATATATTATATATATATATATATATATATATATATATATATATATATATATATATATATATATATATATATATATATATATATATATATATATATATATATATATATAAAAAGAGAGGAGATATATATATATATATATATATATATATATATATATATATATATATATATATATATTATATATATATATATATATATATATATATATATATATATATATATATATATATATATATATATATATATATATATATATATTATATATATATATATATTATATATATATATATATATATATATATATATATATATATATATATATATATATATATATATATATATAAAAGGAGAGAGAGAGAGGAGAGAGAGAGAGAGAGGAGGAGAGAGAGAGAGAGAGAGAGAGAGAGAGAGAGAGAGAGAGAGAGAGAGAGAGAGAGAGAGAGAGAGAGAGAGAGAGAGAGAGAGAAAGAGAACCTGGCCAATATTTGCGCCATTGAATATCACTACTGTGTCGATCGGGCAGCCAAATATCTGTCAAAATCCGGCCGTCATCCGTCACATTCGTCACAACACACATTATTGTAATTTTTTAACGGCCGGTGCGACCTCTGCCCCGCTCAAGAATCAATCTTAATGTATCTAGAGGGCGCCCATTATTGCCGAGCCACGTTTGTGTTGGCGTAAGCCGAGCTGATAAATCATTTGCGAGTCGCGGTCGTGTCGATGCGAGATAAGGCGCGCCGCTATGGCAGCGCGCTTTGTGGCGAAGGCGACGTGGTGGGCACCGTGAACGCCGCAGCACCTGAAAGCGGCTTATTAATGCGAGCGGCGCCATTGCTACAGCCTCGGCTGACAGCCGCTAGTTGACAATGCCTGATCGAGGAAAACACGACGTAGGCAGCCACACCAGTACGCGCTGGAAGAGACTGCGCAATGTCTCAGCTGACGGAGACGTCAGGGAAGGCTGTCTCTCTCTCTCTCTCCCTCTCTCTATTCTCTCCAACTCTCCTTCTCACGCTCCTCAGCCCTCCCTCCTCTGCCTAACCTCCTCTCTCTGCTCGGCAGTTCGCCTTGCTTCCCTAGCTACGCTTTGGCGTCCTGCATGTGTGTACTACACCGGCGGCACCCGTAATGTGACGAACGGTACAGGCGCAGACACCCTTTACTTGATTTACGAGCAGCTTCCTGCTCTGTGACGTTGTCGTGTCCCATGGTATAAGTGTCGTACGTGCACTCATACCACTGGGCAGCACCATGGACTAGTTTCTAAGCCACTGACACAGGCCACCGATTCCCCTTGTCAGTGGAGAAGGCTTCCGTGCTTGAGTTTACTAATAGGTATTTTCTTCAATCATTTTGATCTTGAACTCTGCGGACATGGCCGGTCGGATCTATCAAGACAGCTTCTGTGTAAATGCAAGGGGTCTTCTCAATATTCTGCAAGCAATATTTATATGTTTGGCATTCAACAATGCTACGGCAGTCGGTCTTTCTGGTTCTTCTGGTGCACAGTTGACGTGCGAGTTTGAATTAATTACGCAGTATTTGACAGTAAAGTCGCTGAATGGACTCAGCCTGTATCGGTACACAAAGCATATCGGCTCTCGATGCACTAGCGTAGGAACAATAGGCCGGCTCGGGAACTTTTCCGATAGTCTCGAGCGCAGAGGCCACCGTCATTCGCTCGTCTTCTCGTCGTCTTTGTCTCTCTCTCACACAACAGCCAGCCCAGCATTACTAGACAATGGGTTGGTCAAAGTTTGGAATGCGTGCCGTGAATATCCTACCAAGTTATGCTTAGATTCATAGCTAAATACCGAACATGTGCTACATACTATTTACAAAATGGAAGCTTTTAAAATAGGTGAAATTTGGGCAGATGTAGGGGATGTGCAGATGCATGGGATGTAGAGTGCAACGTCTGGTCGGTAGTTATTTTCAGTTTTCTTTCCTTGATATTAATGGAACAAGTATTTTTCCTCGAGGCTTCATCTTGTGCATCTGCATGACTGAAGAACAACAGGAGGTGAATTGTGTGTTGCAATCTTGGTTGGAAAAGTGGTCCAGTCGGTGATACGCACAGGCAACAGTTGGCACCGACCGTTTCACTGAACACTGCTTTCTGGACCACAGGTAGACTAGTACCGTGTGGTTGGTGGTCGGTGGTCGGTGGTCGGTGGTCGGTGGTCGGTGGTCGGTGGTCGGTGGTCGGTGGTCGGTGGTCGATGGTCGGTGGTCGGTGGTCGGTGGTCGGTGGTCGGTGGTCGGTGGTCGGTGGTCGGTGGGTGGTGGTCGGTGGTCGGTGGTCGGTGGTCGGTGGTCGGTGGTCGGTGGTCGGTGGTCGGTGGTCGGTGGTCGGTGGTCGGTGGTCGGTGGTCGGTGGTCGGTGGTCGGTGGTCGGTGGTCGGTGGTCGGTGGTCGGTGGTCGGTGGTCGGTGGTCGGTGGTCGGTGGTCGGTGGTCGGTGGTCGGTGGTCGGTGGTCGGTGGTCGGTGGTCGGTGGTCGGTGGTCGGTGGTCGGTGGTCGGTGGTCGGTGGTCGGTGGTCGGTGGTCGGTGGTCGGTGGTCGGTGGTCGGTGGTCGGTGGTCGGTGGTCGGTGGTCGGTGGTCGGTGGTCGGTGGTCGGTGGTCGGTGGTCGGTGGTCGGTGGTCGGTGGTCGGTGGTCGGTGGTCGGTGGTCGGTGGTCGGTGGTCGGTGGTCGGTGGTCGGTGGTCGGTGGTCGGTGGTCGGTGGTCGGTGGTCGGTGGTCGGTGGTCGGTGGTCGGTGGTCGGTGGTCGGTGGTCGGTGGTCGGTGGTCGGTGGTCGGTAAAGGCTACCTGTAGTTCTCCGGCGTTAATCCGACTGACTGCATCGTGCCGATAAGATTACAGTTGTGTAGCGTCACATCACACACCTTCATGCACGATCAGCCCAGAGCCGTATCCGCCGACGCTCTCGCCATGGGAACGGTATGCGTGACAGGTGGCGTGACAGGTGGCGTGACGCAGTTGCCGTCCATCCAGGTCCACACTGATTAGTGCGATGCATTATGCGATGCAAGCGCAACCTGTCAGCTGACTGCGAGATACGTGCCAGCTGGCGGCGGGATGAAGGCGATTGGCCAAAGTTGGAGTAGTTGGTTTTGTTTTGACATTTGTACGCCAGCATAAGATTATACAGATGTGACGAAGCGGTGATGAAAGTGTGCAAGTGTGATGGAGCGGCAATTCAACAGTACAGATGTCATGGGGCGGCAATTCAACAGTACGGATGTCATGGGGCGGCAATTCAACAGTACAGATGTCATGGGGCGGCAATTCAACAGTACGGATGTCATGGGGCGGCAATTCAACAGTACAGATGTCATGGGGCGTCAATTAAACAGTACGGATGTCATGGGGCGGCAATTAAACAGTACGGATGTCATGGGGCGGCAATTAACCAGCGCACGTCCGGGGGGGGCAGACATCTGCCCCCCGGACATGCGAAGTTGGCGCGGACCGCCGGACGTGCGAGTGTTAAACAGTACAGATGTCATGAGACGGCAACTGGACTGCGCACATGTGATGAGGACGTAGTTAGACTGTGAACATGTGATGAGGACGTAGTTAGACTGTGTACATGTCATGATGCGGCAAATATAATATACGGATGTTATGACACTGCAATTGAACTGCATGGTGTGATGGGGCGGCGATCAGACTGCACGGTGTGATGAGGCGACACTTAGACTGCACAGGGCGATGAGGCGACACTTAGACTGCACAGTATGGTGAGGCGACAATTAGACTGCACGGTGTGATGAGGCGACACTTAGACTGCACAGGGCGATGAGGCGACACTTAGACTGCACAGTATGGTGAGGCGACAATTAGACTGCACGGTGTGATGAGGCGACACTTAGACTGCACAGGGCGATGAGGCGACACTTAGACTGCACAGTATGGTGAGGCGACAATTAGACTGCACGGTGTGATGAGGTGGCGATTATATTACACAGTATGATATAAGCAGTGATTAGACTGCACAGTGTGCTGAGGCGACAATTAGACTGCACGGTGTGATGAGGCGGCAATTACACTGCACAGTATGATGGGGCGACAGTCAGACTGCACAGTATGATGGGGCGACAATTAGACTGCACGGTGTGATGAGGCGGCAATTACACTGCACAGTATGATGGGGCGACAGTCAGACTGCACAGTGTGCTGAGGCGACAGTCAGACTGCACAGTATGATGGGGCGACAGTCAGACTGCACAGTATGATGGGGCGACAGTCAGACTGCACAGTATGATGGGGCGACAGTCAGACTGCACAGTATGGTGAGGCGACCATTAGACTGCACAGGGTGATGAAGCGCCAATCAGACTGCACTCTATGATGGGGCGACAATTAGACTTCACAGTGTGGTAGGCGGAAATTATGCTGCACAGTGTGATGAGGCGGCAATTATTGCTGAGTGTATGTCGTTTCTGTGCTTAAAAAGTCCTCCTTAGTTAATGGTTGGTGACAACGCTGAACCAACAATATGTGAATGGCATACATCGTCACAGATTACTCTAACATGGCATTAGCCTGCCACGTGCTGCTACCTCTCCTTCATCTAGTGCTATGTCGGCATAATGCTGTGTCACCTCGCGTAAATTTAGTGCCATATTTATACAATGTGGTGCCATCTGACGTTAATTTAATGCTACATCGACATATTGAAGTGCCACCTCCCGTGAATGTAGTGCTGTGTAGACATAATGTGGTGTCACCTCCCGTTTACTTAGTGATGTGTCGACATAATGTGGTGCCACTTCCTCTTAATTTAGTGCTGTGTCGACATAATGTGGTGCCGCTTCCTCTTAATGTAGTGCTGTGTAGACATAATGTGGTGTCACCTCCCGTTTACTTAGTGATGTGTCGACATAATGTGGTGCCACTTCCTCTTAATTTAGTGCTGTGTCGACATAATGTGGTGCCGCTTCCTCTTAATGTAGTGATGTGTAGACATAACGTGGTGTCACCTCCCGTTTACTTAGTGCTGTGTCGACATAATGTGGTGTCACCTCCCGTTTACTTAGTGATGTGTAGACATAATGTGGTGCCACTTCCTCTTAATGTAGTGATGTGTAGACATAATGTGGTGTCACCTCCCGTTTACTTAGTGCTGTGTAGACATAATGTGGTGCCACTTCCTCTTAATGTAGTGCTGTGTCGACATAATGTGGTGCCACCTCCTGTTAATTTAGTGCTGTGTCGACAAAATGTGGTGCTACCTCTTATCAATTTATTGTCGTGTCCACATTATTTGGTGCCACCTCCCGTTAATTTAGTGCTGTGTTGACATAATGTGGTGCCACCTCCCGTTAACTTAGTGCTGCGTCGACGTAGTGTGGTGCCACCTCCAGTTAATTTAATGCTATGTCAACAAATTGTTGTGCCCTTCCCGTGGATTTGGTGCTGTGTCGACATAATGTGGTACTACCTCTCGTCAATTTAATGCGGTTTCGACACGATGTAGTGCCACCTCCCGTTAATTTAGTGTCGTGTCGACATAATATGGTGCCACCTCTCGTAAATGTAATGCTGTGTCGACATAATGTGGTGCCACCTCTCGTTAATTTAGTGTCGTGTCGACATAATATGGTGCCACCTCTCGCAAATTTAGTGCTGTGTCGACATAATGTGGTGCCATTTTGACTCAATGTCGTGCCCCTTTGATCAAATGTGGCGTGGGAATGAAAACCGGAGGGGACCAGAGTGTGCAACGTGAACAGCTAAACAATCAATGAACCAGAAACAGTTGCCTGGCGGCGGCATTGACAGCAGCGTGGCCGACAGTGCTCATGTAGCGCGCAGTGTGCAGTGTAGCGACGCCGAGCACAGCGTCATCTCGCGTCAGCCAGGTGCGGAGGAAGGCCGAGCTTCTAAAGCCCAGAGCTGAGTAGCCTCAAACAGCAGCTGCCGTGAAACAAGATATCGCCCAGAAAACCGTCCAGCAAGAGGCGCAGAGAGTCATCGAAGAAGCTGAGCTTGCTCAGTGCGAGCTGCAGCTCATGGAGCAGGAAGAGAACGCCTCGCAGCGTTTGATCAGCAGCGTGTCGAAGGCCAGTATCGCTCCCGAGGCGGTTCAGACTGCCACCCGGCCACAAATGTGGCCGGTGCCGGCAGTGCTGTACAGTGACGCTATACATCGCAACTGGGGGCATGTGCCTCCCTCCTCCGATATAGATGTGGCGCCCCTTCAATTGGAAAGAGACGTCCCTCCAGAACGCTCCGGTGGATACCCTCCCCCGCTCGACGAGTTATTCAGAGCCCCTCAGAGTAGAAGAGGCACCCCTTCCAAAGACATGGCACCCCTCCAGAACAAAAGTTCCTTCCCCGATCAAAATACCTGGATCCGCCGCTGGTTGACAGTGCTTCAAGCGACCGCGAGTGTTCAGCTTCAAGCGACCGCGAGTGTTCAGCTTCGCTGCATCGGCAGTGGCGCGAAACAGCGCAGCAGAAACTGAAACTGGCCGGCTTTGAAGGATCTCCGGGAGCGGCCTCGATGGAGTAAGCTGTTCACCGCGCTAGTGCACGATTGTCAGCAGCTCAGTGACGCTGAAAGCCAACCCTCCAGCAAACGGCACTGCGAGGTGAGACGCACGAGACGCAGTGCGAGGCCTGCTGTGCGAAGGCTCACCCTACACCGACGCCATCTGCGAGCTGGAGCACCGACTCGACGACCGCACCCTCGTCATTAGAAGCACCAGCGAAGTGCTTCCGCTGTCCGTCACCAAGCGTGAAGATGACCTGAGCGGCCCGTCTGACCTGTCGACTGCATTCAGTTGCGCCGTGAATGTGCTGCAGTCACGGCGTGAATGTAACGCCGTGACTGCACAGTGCTCACATTCAAGGCGCAATGGAGTGTGCACTCTATTGCGCACTCAATTGTGCACTCCATCACCCACTTCATTGCGCACTCCATTGCGCACGCCATTGCGCACTCCATTGCGCAAAATTGCCTGCAGCTTCGTAGACTGGCAGCCTTAGCAGCTAGGCTACGAAGCTGACCTAGCTGCTGCTACAAATGTGCCACAGGTCATTTCGGAGCTGCCACGTGTTGTGGCGTAACACCCCAGCGAACGGTGCGTTATTCTGAAGCAAGCGACGCCGACCCTCGCCGACCGGGACAAATGGCTGCGGGCGCATGTGGATGCCTGACGCTGTGGATGCCTGACGATGCCTGACGCTGTGGATGCCTGCGGGCGCATGTGGATGCCTGACGCTGTGGATGCCTGACGATGCCTGACGCTGTGGATGCCTGACGATGCCTGACGCTGCGGATGCCTGCGGGCGCATGTGGATGCCTGACGCTGTGGATGCCTGACGATGCCTGACGCATGTGGATGCCTGCGGGCGCATGTGGATGCCTGACGCTGTGGATGCCTGACGATGCCTGACGCTGTGGATGCCTGACGCTGTGGATGCCTGACGCTGTGGATGCCTGACGATGCCTGACGCATGTGGATGCCTGCGGGCGCATGTGGATGCCTGACGCCCGGTTTGCGACTCGGGCGACGAAGTGCGACACGCGGATGACGAACACAAACACGCATGAGGGTCAGGGAAAAAGCACCCGGGGGTGGTGGTGGGGGGGGGGGGGGGGTCTGCAGAGCAGTGCCTGCGCTGTTGCTGTCGCGCGCGGCGCCGGCGGCAGTGCCACGTGTGTGCATCGTGTGAGGCGTGGCGCATGCTGAGCGAATGTCAAGCCTTATAGCGCTGATACTTAGGGAGTGAGCAGCCACAGTACCACGCTCGCTGTACTCGGTGTGTTTGCGTAAAGGTTACCGAGCATGGCACTGCCTCAGGAAGAAAAGGTGTAGCGCTGAGAAAGACTGCAAGGCCTACATCACGAGCTATTGCACGGAGCACCACAGTATTTACGGCGCAGCCAACTTCTGCAGCGCTCAACAATGCAGGAAGAGAGCCGAGCCACGTAGGGACGCTTGCCGAAGCCGAGAGCACTATGATGCTCCGGACAGTGCCTGTGGCCAGCGGCCCCGCCACCAGATGGACTGGGTTAAGCGTCCCCCCCCTCCCACACACTTTAAAACAGTCCCTCCAACTTTCGCCGGGTAAAAATGAGTCGATGTCTGCCTCATTATCTCCTACTTCCCCCCAATCGCCGAAGTTCAAGCCGGTTTCCAGTTTTTCCGGAGGGTCCCTTGAGCGCTATAGCCCCCTCACAGCCCCCTGAGTTGCTAAAGAGACCTCCTCCTTAGCGAAAACTGGGGCCCCTCATCGGCCAGAGCGTCCCTGAGCAGCCATAGGGGATCCTCAGTGACAAAAAGAGGGGTCATGAGCAAGCAGAGGGGTCACATGAGGGCCCAGGCTGGTCAGAGAGACCCTGAGCAGCCACAGGGGCCATTTGAAAGTCTCTTCAGTAACACAAGGGCCCCGGAGCAGTTTGAAGACCCCAAGGGCGCCGTGAACGTGAGCAGGACTCATATACCAACCACAGCTGAGTGGTCACGGGTGCCTCCTTGACGGCAGCTGGGGCCGTGAACGTGAGCAGGACTCATATACCAACCACAGCTGAGTGGTCACGGGTGCCTCCTTGACGGCAGCTGGGGCCGTGAACGTGAGCAGGACTCATATACCAACCACAGCTGAGTGGTCACGGGTGCCTCCTTGACGGCAGCTGAGTGGTCACGGGTGCCTCCTTGACGGCAGCTGAGTGGTCACGGGTGCCTCCTTGACGGCAGCTGAGTGGTCACGGGTGCCTCCTTGACGGCAGCTGAGTGGTCACGGGTGCCTCCTTGACGGCAGCTGAGTGGTCACGGGTGCCTGACGGCAGCTGAGTGGTCCTTGACGGCAGCTGAGTGGTCACGGGTGCCTCCTTGACGGCAGCTGAGTGGTCACGGGTGCCTCCTTGACGGCAGCTGAGTGGTCACGGGTGCCTCCTTGACGGCAGCTGAGTGGTCACGGGTGCCTCCTTGACGGCAGCTGAGTGGTGACGGGTGCCTCCTTGACGGCAGCTGAGTGGTGACGGGTGCCTCCTTGACGGCAGCTGAGTGGTCACGGGTGCCTCCTTGACGGCAGCTGAGTGGTCACGGGTGCCTCCTTGACGGCAGCTGAGTGGTCACGGGTGCCTCCTTGACGGCAGCTGAGTGGTCACGGGTGCCTCCTTGACGGCAGCTGAGTGGTCACGGGTGCCTCCTTGACGGCAGCTGAGTGGTCACGGGTGCCTCCTTGACGGCAGCTGAGTGGTCACGGGTGCCTCCTTGACGGCAGCTGAGTGGTCACGGGTGCCTCCTTGACGGCAGCTGAGTGGTCACGGGTGCCTCCTTGACGGCAGCTGAGTGGTCACGGGTGCCTCCCTTGACGGCAGCTGAGTGGTCACGGGTGCCTCCTTGACGGCAGCTGAGTGGTCACGGGTGCCTCCTTGACGGCAGCTGAGTGGTCACGGGTGCCTCCTTGACGGCAGCTGAGTGGTCACGGGTGCCTCCTTGACGGCAGCTGAGTGGTCACGGGTGCCTCCTTGACGGCAGCTGAGTGGTCACGGGTGCCTCCTTGACGGCAGCTGAGTGGTCACGGGTGCCTCCTTGACGGCAGCTGAGTGGTCACGGGTGCCTCCTTGACGGCAGCTGAGTGGTCACGGGTGCCTCCTTGACGGCAGCTGAGTGGTCACGGGTGCGGGTGCCTCCTTGACGGCAGCTGAGTGGTCACGGGTGCCTCCTTGACGGCAGCTGAGTGGTCACGGGTGCCTCCTTGACGGCAGCTGAGTGGTGACGGGTGCCTCCTTGACGGCAGCTGAGTGGTCACGGGTGCCTCCTTGACGGCAGCTGAGTGGTCACGGGTGCCTCCTTGACGGCAGCTGAGTGGTCACGGGTGCCTCCTTGACGGCAGCTGAGTGGTCACGGGTGCCTCCTTGACGGCAGCTGAGTGGTCACGGGTGCCTCCTTGACGGCAGCTGAGTGGTCACGGGTGCCTCCTTGACGGCAGCTGAGTGGTCACGGGTGCCTCCTTGACGGCAGCTGAGTGGTCACGGGTGCCTCCTTGACGGCAGCTGAGTGGTCACGGGTGCCTCCTTGACGGCAGCTGAGTGGTCACGGGTGCCTCCTTGACGGCAGCTGAGTGGTCACGGGTGCCTCCTTGACGGCAGCTGAGTGGTCACGGGTGCCTCCTTGACGGCAGCTGAGTGGTCACGGGTGCCTCCTTGACGGCAGCTGAGTGGTCACGGGTGCCTCCTTGACGGCAGCTGAGTGGTCACGGGTGCCTCCTTGACGGCAGCTGAGTGGTCACATGGGTGCCTCCTTGACGGCAGCTGAGTGGTCACGGGTGCTCTTACGGCAGCTGGGGGTCACGGGTGCCTCCTTGACGGCAGCTGAGTGGTCACGGGTGCCTCCTTGACGGCAGCTGAGTGGTCACGGGTGCCTCCTTGACGGCAGCTGAGTGGTCACGGGTGCCTCCTTGACGGCAGCTGAGTGGTCACGGGTGCCTCCTTGACGGCAGCTGAGTGGTCACGGGTGCCTCCTTGACGGCAGCTGAGTGGTCACGGGTGCCTCCTTGACGGCAGCTGAGTGGTCACGGGTGCCTCCTTGACGGCAGCTGAGTGGTCACGGGTGCCTCCTTGACGGCAGCTGAGTGGTCACGGGTGCCTCCTTGACGGCAGCTGAGTGGTCACGGGTGCCTCCTTGACGGCAGCTGAGTGGTCACGGGTGCCTCCTTGACGGCAGCTGGGTGGTCACGGGTGCCTCCTTGACGGCAGCTGAGTGGTCACGGGTGCCTCCTTGACGGCAGCTGAGTGGTCACGGGTGCCTCCTTGACGGCAGCTGAGTGGTCACGGGTGCCTCCTTGACGGCAGCTGAGTGGTCACGGGTGCCTCCTTGACGGCAGCTGAGTGGTGACGGGTGCCTCCTTGACGGCAGCTGAGTGGTCACGGGTGCCTCCTTGACGGCAGCTGAGTGGTACGGGTGTTTTGTCACGGGTGCCTCCTTGACGGCAGCTGAGTGGTCACGGGTGCCTCCTTGACGGCAGCTGAGTGGTGACGGGTGCCTCCTTGACGGCAGCTGAGTGGTGACGGGTGCCTCCTTGACGGCAGCTGAGTGGTCACGGGTGCCTCCTTGACGGCAGCTGAGTGGTGACGGGTGCCTCCTTGACGGCAGCTGAGTGGTGACGGGTGCCTCCTTGACGGCAGCTGAGTGGTGACGGGTGCCTCCTTGACGGCAGCTGAGTGGTGACGGGTGCCTCCTTGACGGCAGCTGAGTGGTGACGGGTGCCTCCTTGACGGCAGCTGAGTGGTGACGGGTGCCTCCTTGACGGCAGCTGAGTGGTGACGGGTGCCTCCTTGACGGCAGCTGAGTGGTCACGGGTGCCTCCTTGACGGCAGCTGAGTGGTGACGGGTGCCTCCTTGACGGCAGCTGAGTGGTGACGGGCGCCTCCTTGACGGCAGCTGAGTGGTCACGGGTGCCTCCTTGACGGCAGCTGAGTGGTGACGGGTGCCTCCTTGACGGCAGCTGAGTGGTCACGGGTGCCTCCTTGACGGCAGCTGAGTGGTCACGGGTGCCTCCTTGACGGCAGCTGAGTGGTCACGGGTGCCTCCTTGACGGCAGCTGAGTGGTCACGGGTGCCTCCTTGACGGCAGCTGAGGGCCACTGGGAGTAGCCAGGGGCCTGATACAGGGGCACTCCTGGGAGCGCAGTGTCAATAGAGGGTCCCTTCAGAACTGAGGGCCCTGAGGCAGCCTGGGCAGTGTCAATAGAGGGTCCCTGAACAGCCAGATGGCCGTCCGAGGACTCCCTCAGGTGATAAAGAGGGCCCTGAGCAGCTCCTGGGAGCTCCTTCAGTGTCAATAGAGGGTCCCTGAACAGCCAGATGGCCGTCCGAGGACTCCCTCAGTGATAACAGAGGGGCCCCGAGCAGCTCCTGGGAGCTCCCTCAGTGTCAATAGAGGGTCCCTGAACAGCCAGATGGCCGTCCGAGGACTCCCTCAGTGATAACAGAGGGGCCCTGAGCAGCCATGCTGCTCCTCTGGCCACTGCTCAGTGGCTAGAAAAGGTTCCTTCCTGAGGGACCAGATGGTCAACTACAAATGAGCACCGTACAATTAGCATATTTTGCGTTGATGAATCGAATGCATCGAATGCATTTCAAGAAAAAAGAACTATGCATCCTTTGGAAATATAACAAGAAAAAAATAAAAGAACTCATATATGCAACCAATGACATATATATATATATATATATATATATATATATATATATATATATATTATTTATATATATATATATATATATATATATATATATATATATATATATATATATATATATATATATATATATATATATATATATATATATATATATATATATATATATATATATATATATATATATATATATATATATATATATATGCATATATATGAACATATATGCAACTAATGGCGAAATACTGCAAAGGCATACGCAGTCAGGGAAGGAAATAGTAGGGAGTCATTGCAAGAACCATTCATCCACAATCCAGTACCATCATGGTCATCTTTGGGATACCTCGTTCTTGACGACAAGGATTAAACTATATGTCATGACTCGATCATGTACAAACGAAACCCAAGGGCATTTTTCGGTGGATATGTGAAGTGAACGGAGCTTCGACTTGTCGTCCATCATTATCGACCTATGTTTGGAACACATTCCTGACTGAATGCCTTTTTATCAAATGAAACCGACCATATTCTCAAGTAGGGCCAATCGAAATAGGGCATATGAAACCGTCGTACAAGTTTGCACTTTGGGAATTTCTTAGCGCTCAGTTCTATTCGCTATTTACAGACGGGAAACACTACATATTACCAAATGCAAAGCACACTATCACAAATGATTCGTGCACTTCATTTGTGTTTGACATAGATCAAATGAAGGGTCAATTGCATGGGATTAACCCCAGCAAAGCACCAGGATCGTATAATATTTATTTTATAGTTGTGCATGAGTTCGCGGAACAGCTAGATCTATTATTATGCGCTGTTTCCAATACATGATTGAAATTAACCAAAATCACTGCAAATATGTAATATTACACCGCGCTGAAAAAAAAGAATGTGTAAAATTTGAAAATTACCAACCGTTGTTGTTGCTTGTTGAGATCGACCAGCCTGGCACCGTGTGGTGCCGTTGGCTGTTGCTGGGTGTTGCAACTTATCGATCGGTCAGGTCAATCTCTCGTGTTTGCAAGATACTTGAGAAAATAACGAGGGAAAATAGTGCGCCACTTATATTGTGAGGGTATAAAACAATGAACCACGTATATTGTGAGTGCATACAATACTGAGCCACGGATATTGTGAGAACATAAAATACTGAGCCTTTTATATTGTGAGGGCTAAAATACTAAACCACATATATTGTACGGGCATAAAATACTACCGGTGACAGTACCTTCCGACTGTGGGTACAAGGGCCTCTTAGACACAGATATGTGAGTACGTAACTATATATATATATATATATATATATATATATATATATATATATGTTGTGTATGTGTGCGTGCGTGCGTGTGTGTGTGTGTGTGTCTGTGTGTGTGTGTGTGTGTGTGTGTGTGCAACCGTGGCTGGGACAGATCTTAGAACGTTGGTAGACTACTGTATCGAAATAGGTCTAAATGTATAGGTGGTTTAAAATAGGTCTTACGTTGTATTGCATTCCTCAGCACTTCTTCCAACATCAGCGAACGGAGGTGTATTGTCTGCCCGTCGTGGAGAGGATTTGTGCAGCCAGTGCTCCAGTTCAAACAGCTCAAGATTTCCTCAACCCTTTCACAAATTCAAGGATTTCCATTGTCCTATTAACTTGCAGAAAACTGACAAGAGACAAATGGAGATGCTTTGAAGCCAACGATAACTATGCAGCCTGCCCACCATAGTCAGCGACTACATCACCCAGAAGGTAGGTGAGGTAATCTTGGTTAATTCGTTGCTGCACTGGACATTGAGTGGGACGCCACTCATCTGGGACAATGCACGTAGGCTGATATTCCAGGTTAGTGCGAACTTCCACCACTATGTTATTCGTTATCGAATCCCGATAGCGGAGAGCGCAGGACATAACCAAATATCGTGGCCGAAATGCTACCATCCATCTGGTTGTCCCGGCAAATCGTCCAGCCAGCGTGTCCCAAATCGTCCAGCCAGCTGGGTTGTCCCACATATCGTCCAGCCAGCCTGGGTTGTCCCACATATCGTCCAGCCAGCTGGGTTGTCCCACATATCGTCCAGCCAGCTGGGTTGTCCCACATATCGTCCAGCCAGCTGGGTTGTCCCACATATCGTCCAGCCAGCTGGGTTGTCCCGCATATCGTCCAGCCAGCCGGGGTTGTCCCACATATCGTCCAGCCAGCTGGGTTGTCCCACATATCGTCCAGCCAGCCGGGTTGTCCGGACATATCGGCCAGCCAGCTGGGTTGGCATACCTCCTTGACAGTGGTATGATAGAGAGATAGTGCATGTAGTTTCCGGATGGCTGCAGAACAGCTCTGAAGTCTCTGTGGCGAAGCGCCCTCGTAATCCAGCCACAACGAACGGACGGTTATCACCCATGCCAGTGTCAGGGTTACCACAACTTCGGAAAAGCTCCCAAGATCATGAAGGGCAGATGCGCCACCATGTCGCCAGAGGTGACTCGCGCCGAAGTCCAGCGAAGTCAAGGAAACTTCGTCCAGTACTCAGTCATTCCAGCAGAACCTGAATGATAGCTTAACTGCGGGGGAAAATGTAAGCTCAAGCCTCCCGGTTCCCATTGCTCCAGCATTACCGCGAGAGCAAGCACCTTTAGGCATGCCATGACTGGGGTGCCGGGCGCTCATTTAGCACCAATCGACGAGGTCCCCTGCTGACCCGCGGAGTCCGTCGCGCGGTTCCTCGAAGTCCTCCCACAGTCATTCTCGAAGTCCTCCACACTGTTCCTCGAAGTCCGACGCGCTGTCACTTGAAGTACGCCGCGCTGTCCCTCGAAGTCCGACGCGCTGTTCCTCGAAGTCCGCCGCGCTGTCCCTCGAAGCCTGACGCGCTGTCCTCGAAGTCCGTCGCCTCTGTTCCTCGAAGTGCGCCGCGCTGTCCTCGGCATCTCAGAGTAGCCACTCCAAATGTTCGTCTGTCGCAAACCGTATAAAGTCGTGTAAAAATTTAAGTATAAGGAGTATAAGGTGCCTATAGGGGCCTGGGTGGCGAGGGCAATTGTTAGAAAGGCACAGTGGAGTCGACTATCTGTATATCAGTCATAAGAACATGCGTGGCCTCCAGCGTGGCCTACAGCCACCCGCTTCAAGCATATATGCAGAGGTAAAGTGATTTCCGGATGCGACACCTTTACCAAGTCGCGTCATAAAGGCGGAAATAGCAATACCTTGTGACGGAACTCCAGACGCCGCAATACAAAACCAACGATCGCGTCAATTCGCCATTCGGGACGGACGGCAGAAGCCGGCTGTGGTGTGATGGAAAAATGCAAAAATTGCAGGCTGTCCCTGCGGGAACTGCCTCACCAACCCCACTGCAGGCTGTCCCCCGCGGGAAACTGCTGCCACCAACCCCACTGCAGGCCGTCCCCGCGGGCAACTGCTGCCACCAACCCCACTGCAGGCTGTCCCCGCAGGAAACTGCTGCCACCAACCCCACTGCAGGCTGTCCCTGCGGGAACTGCTGCCACCAACCCCACTGCAGGCCGTCCTCCGCGGGGAACCGCCGTCACCAACCCCACCGCAGGCCGTCCCCGCGGGGAACTGCTGCCACTAACCCCACTGCAGGCTGTCCCCGCGGGCAACTGCTGTCACCAACCCCACTGCAGACCGTCCCCGCGGGGAACTGCTGTCACTAACCCCACTGCAAGCCGTCCCCGCGGGGAACTGCTGCCACCAACCCCACTGCAGGCCGTCCCCGCGGGGGAACTGCCGCCACCAACCCCACTGCAGGCTGTCCCCGCGGGAAACTGCTGCCACCAACCCCACTGCAGGCTGTCCCCGCGGGGAAACTGTTGCCACCAACCCCACTGCAGTCTGTCCCCGCGGGCAATCACACCAACCCCACTGCAGCTGTCCCCGCAGGAAACCGCTGCCACCAACCCCACTGCAGGCCGTCCCCGCGGGGAACTGCCGCCACCAACCCCACTGCAGGCCGTCCCCGCGGGGAACTGCTGTCACCAACCCCACTGCAGGCTGTCCCCGCGGGGAACCGCTGCCACCAACCCCACTCCAGGCTGTCCCCGCGGGGAACCGCTGCCACCAACCCCACTGCAGGCTGTCCCCTGGGCGGGCAACTGCTGCCACCAACCCCACTGCAGACTGTCCCTGCGGGGAACTGCTGCCAATAACCCCACTGCAGGCCGTCCCCGCGGGGAACTGCTGCCATCAACCCCACTGCAGGCTGTCCTCGCTGGGAACCGTCGCCACCAACCCCACTGCAGGCTGTCCCCTCGCGGGAACTGCTGTC